>JAOANR010000001.1:15372262-15722045 GCA_030278955.1 Hygrophila difformis
CCAGAAGAACCCACAATCTAGGACCTTTCTAGCAGTTCTAGCAGGGCCATGATAACCTCATAAAGGATTCTCATGACATTTCCTAACAATTTGAAATCCTTCTTTCTCATGAACACAGTGCCTAATAACTTGATCAGAAAAAAATTTAAATAAAAAGGGGTCATCCCAATAGTATTTCTGAATCTCTCTGAAAAATCTTGACTTCTGATGAGAATCTTTAAATTTTGGAACAATTTTACAAGCCAGATAATTAGCGAAGTCTGAAAACCAAGGACAATCAAATTGATGCAACTGCAAGGCATACAACTGTTCATCTGGAAATTTGTCATTTACAAATTCCTCATTTTCCGTTTTCTCTTCCAGTCTTGAAAGATGATCTGCTACTCCATTGTCTTTCCCTTTTCTGTCTTTAATTATAATATCAAACTTTTGTAAAAGTAAAACCCATCGTATCAACCTTGGTTTAGCTTCTTGCTTTGAGAAAAGATATCTTAATGCAGAATGATCCGTGTAAACTATAGTCTGAGCCCCAATATGATACTGTCTAAACTTATCAAAAGCAAACACTACAGCATACATTTCTTTCTTTGTGGTGGTGTAGTTTATCTGAGCATCATTAAGAGTATGACTGGCATAGTAAATTACATAATGTTTTGAAAGCAGATAAACAATCTTCATCAAAACTGAATGTAATATCCTTATGGAGAAGATTGCAAAAGGGTCTAGCTATTTTAGAAAAATCTTTAATGAATCTCCTATAAAAACCAGCATGACCAAGAAAACTTCTTACTGCCTTAATTGTTTTAGGGGGTGGCAGATTTGCTATCACAGATACTTTAGCCTTATCTACTTCTATTCCTGCTCTAGATACTTTGTGTCCTAGGACAATCTCTTTTTGAACCATGAAGTGACACTTTTCCCAATTAAGAACCAAGTTAGTGTCTTCACATCTCTGCAAAATTTTGGACAAATTCTGTAAACAGTCCTCAAAGTCAGTTCTATAAACACTTCAATGCATTTTTCAATAAAATCAGAAAAGATACTCATCATGCATCTTTGAAAAGTGGCAGAAGCATTACATAATCCAAAGGGCATTCTTCTGTAAGCAAATGTTCCATATGGGCAAGTAAAAGTTGTTTTCTCATGATCTTCACTAGCAATAACTATTTGATTATAACCAGAATATCCATCTAAAAAGCTGTAAAATGGTTTACCTGACAATCTTTCTAACATTTGATCAATAAAAGGTAAAGGGAAATGATCTTTTCTTGTGGCAGTATTCAATTTTCTATAATCAATGCAAACTCTCCAACCAGTTACTGGTCTTGTTGCTACTTCATCACCATGTTCATTAGTCACAATACAAATTCCACCATTTTTAGGTACAACTTGTGTTGGACTTACCCATTTGCTGTCAGAAATAGAATAGATTATACCTGCATCGAGTAGCTTGATTACCTCCTTTCTGATAACTTCCTGCATTGGTGGATTTAGTCTCCTTTGTGGTTGTCTGGATGGTTTATACTCATCTTCCATCAGGATCCTATGCATACAAATGTGAGGGCTAATGCCTTTAATATCTGTTATGGTCCAAGCAATTGCCTGAATATGACTTTTAAGAATACACACTAGAGCTTGTTCTTGTTTTTCACTCAATTTGGATGAAATTATTACCAGAAGCTTCTTTTTGTCTGCCAAGAATGCATACTTAAGATGTTCTGGTAATACTTTAAGCTCAAGCTTTGGTGGGTTTTCTATAGACAGAATTAATTTGCTTCGAGTTTGCACTTCCAACTTTAAATCAGATCCTTCTTTTGAAAGATCTGTTTTATCAATGTCATCCTCAGACTGCTCTGAAGATGTCATATCCTCACTTTCTGATCCGTCTTTGATTTCACCAGTCTCAGGATCAGCGAATCTAACCGCGCACAAGTAAGCAAAAGTAGCATCTTCAGCATTTGTGAGTGGGGTGAGATTGTTCTCAATTACATCAGTGGTAAAGAGATCATAGTAATCTAGAATATTTTCTCTCTCTATAGTGCTAGGATCTATTCCCATCCCAGTTACATTGGTTTCAAAAGCGTTAAAAGGATATGTTGCCATTTTCATCATATCGAAGGTAACTTCCTGATCATCAACATGAAGCTTAACTATGCCGTTCTTTGCATCAATCATAGCTCCTGCAGTCACCAGAAAGGTCTTCCTAATATGATAGGAATTCCGACATTTTCATCAATGTCCAGGATGACAAAGTCAGCTGGGAAACATAGGCCTCCTGTCCTTACTAGGACGTCTTCAATGATTCCTTCTGGTCTGGTACTCAACTGATCAGCAAAGAAGAGAGTCATATTCACTGGCCTCATCTTCCCTAAGTCCAACCTTCTGGCCATAGCAAGTGGCATTACATTGATGCTGCTTCCTAAGTCACAAAGCACTCGTCCAGCTTCTTTGCAATTGATAATCAGAGGCAAGGTAAAACTCCCTAGATCTTCAAGCTTTGGGGGAATCCATTGTTGAAGAACCAAGCTGCAATTCTGATTTAGGACCACCATTTGCTGCTTTCCCGCACTTCATTTCCCTGAAATCAATTCTTTCAGAAACTTAGCGTAAGTGGGCATTTCTGCAATTAATTCAACCAAAGGGATTGAGATTTCAATGGCCTTAATCTTTTCAAGAAATTTCTTAAATTTAATTTCTTAGAGATCATTTTTTAGTCTCCCAAGATATGGTATCCTGGGCATGTGTTCATCCAGTGGATCCTTTTTGTTACCTGTAGAGTTAGGGATATTATTACATCCCTCTTTTTCCTTTGGAAATGAGTGTTCTGAAACATTCTTTTCCAAACCCTTGTCCTCAAGAATCTGTCTTTCCTCAAACTGATCATCTTCTTCCATTGTTTGGACATCTTTAAATATTTTTTGTTGTAGCAACCTCTCTCTTTTCTTTTCAAATTCGAGATCAATCAACTTCTTTCCCTCCCCTTAATGTAACTGCATTACATTGTGGATTAGTTTCAGAAGAACTTGGTAATTTTCCTTTTTCTCTTTGCTGTAGTAACTTTGCCATCTCTGTTACTGAATTTTCAACGTTTTTGATTGAAGCCTGCAGCTGGTTATTCGTCTCAGTTTGCTTCGCAATAAACTCCTTCAGAGCATTCTCCACTTTTAAAGAATAAGTATTATCTTGAACAACAGGATAAGGGACTGGCGGCACTGGTTGTGGTGGAAAATATGCAGGCATTGGTGCAAACGGTCCATATGGCCTATTTTGCTGATTCATTTGTTGAGGAGGTCTCTGAGGATACATTTGCTGCTGAGGATAAAATCGTTGCTGTGGACGAAACTGCTGCTGGTTCTGTTGAGGAGGATTCAAGAGATGTGCATTCTGTGCATTTTGAGTGTTACCATAGCTCAAGTTTGGATGCTTGTTCTGAAAACCAGTGTAAATACAACTTTCTTCTTGCTTAGGTGCTTCCTGAAGCTGTGGGCATTGATCATTATGGTGAGGTCCAGCGCAAATTCCACATTGATAAACTGGTTCCATAGGAGTAGGTTGAAGAATCATCATTGGTGGTTGTTGTTGATGCTGAATTTGTTGACTTGTTTGCTGAGCTAGCTGTAATTCAGCAATCTGTTTAGTGAGTGCTGCAAATTTTTCCTCATTCTTGTCTGTATGGATAACAAGACTCTTTCTTGTAGGTGATGGAGGATCATCATCTTGGAGAACTGCTCTGCTGGCTGTCATGGTGTCTATTGTTGATCAAGCCCTATCAAGTGACATCTGGAGTAGTTATTCCCCTCCAGTGGCATTGATCATCATCTGCCAAGTATGAGTAAGTCCTGTGAAAAAGATCTTCAAAAGTATCCTTTCTGAGATACCATGCTGTAGGCATCTTTTGAGCATGTCAAAGAACCTATCTCGAGCATCCTTCAGTGATTCTCCCTTTCTCATCTTAAAACTAGAAATCTTGTCTATCCATTCGTCTACTTTACTTTCTGGAAAATACTTGAGCAAGAAATTTTTAACTAGTTCTGGCCTAGTAGCCTTCTGTTGAGCATTCAATGAGTCATACCATTCCTTCGCAGACCCATTCAGTGAGAATGGAAACATTGCTAGTTGAATGCTTTCTCTTGAAGCTCTTCCCTTCTTTACCGTCTTACTCAGTTCAACAATCTTTTTAAGATGCAAGTGTGGATCTTTAGCACTTAAACCATAAAATGCTCTGGAAGATGCCAAGTTTAATATACCAGGAGGTATATCAACCTCTTCATCCGTTCCAGCCAAGTACTGATCTACATTTGGTTGCCATGGTTGATACTGTTCTTCTTGAAGATTTGGAGCAGGATTAGCAAAGTTAGGTGGAAAGTAATGCTGATGAACAAATTGTGGTGCAGCAGCCCTCTGTGGAGCTTGAAAATGTCCTCGAAGTGGTATGTTATGATGATTTTCTGGTTGTCCATTTGGTAGGTTTTCGGGTCCGTCATTCTGTCCATTGTTTGCCATTCCAGTTATTGTTAAAAGATTCCCTTCTACAAGATCTCTTTGTCTCCTTCTAGCGTTTGCCCTAATCAGCCTCGTTGTTCTTTCAAGTTCACAATTAAAAGGAAGCAAAGGTTGCCTTGAAGACCGAGTTGTTCTTTCGCTCATAAACTGTTGAGGTTTCTCTGTGGACAAAATGAAAGAACTAATGGACTTATTCACAACGATAAGAAGTAAATATTAATTACAAATAAACCAAAGATTATTTATAGTTCTAAAATTCATAAGGCTACACCCTCCCCGGCAACGGCGCCATGAAGCTTTTGCGGAACAAACCTGCTACATACCTCTCTACTCTCTTTAAACTATAATTCTCATAGGATTGTTCAAGAGCATGCCTAATTTGCCTACCGAAAGCGTACGGTATCAAGCTTACAGTATTTATTTTAATTGTCGGGATCGTTCTTCTGGAGAGTAACATGATAGAAGTGTGTTAATAACATTCTAAATCTTAGAACACCAAAACTTCCTCTGGTTTATGATGGAGTAATGATTATTTCAAATGAATAAGTGCTTGAGTAATAAATGCATCAAAGCTATAAAGCAATAAAAGTAAACAGTATTTAAAAGTGAAAATGAATTGAATGAATGTGTTTGTGAATTCATGAATTAAAGATATTATGGACTAAATGACAATCAAACATAATAAGACTAAGATAGAGCAATCGTACTTCAATGAAATATAAAAGAATGGAAACTCAATGAATCAAGATGAATCCTCTAACAGGTTAATCAACTCTTCATGTCTTTGATCACTTTCCCAAGACGAGTACTAGTGATCCAATGTCATGACATATTAAGTACTGAAATCATGTGATACCATTGTCAAGAAATAATCAGTCAGACTCATTTCTCAACAATAGACTCCAGAATTATCACTTAACCTGTCTCTGTCAGATTCAGATTAAGCCATTGAAAACTCAAGGTCACATCTAAATCATCATACATTAGTCTGAACTTGAATTTGTCCTCTTATTACTTTGAGGATAAGAAGATACCTTATGCTCTTATCTTGGATGTCCTCTACAAGAAATGAAAAGATAGTATTTAAATCTATCATCCTAGGGTTTCTCAAGATTTCAAGCTTCTCAAAGTAATTCCTTCAAGTGTTTGTAAGAAATAATAGTCCTGTAAGTATATTAAGATAACTTTGCTAATCAAAGTCCTTGACTTATCTGGATTATTCAAATTCACACAGATGATTTAGCATGAACTTCCTCTGTAAATAAATCTGGATACTCATGACTTAACTCAGGATCAATGAAAATGAGAAAGTTGCTTAGTCTCCTACCCATAGCGAATGATTAGAATATCATAAGGCTATGAACCCTGAAGATTCACTCTTTCTAACTCTCATTAATTACTGGGACAAAAGATAATTTTTCTGAAACATCTTTCCCTTTTAAACAAAAGGTACTAAATGCCCAACTTAGGAACAAGTTTGTTCTGCATCATCTTGAGTAAAAGATGTTTGAGTAACTATATCATCATCTTCCTCAACGAGTTTAGGAAAATAGTAATGTGAAATTTATAGTTATGAAATGTAAGTTTGTATTAAGAAGTAAGAATACTCATCTTAATCCGGAAAATATCCCAAAATATCATAGGTAAAAGTAGTAGTATATGTATAAAGAAACGATGAGGGTTCTGAATCCTCTTAAGCAAAATGCTAGAGTGTTTCCAAAATAATGATTGGAAACTAGACAGAATTAGGAAATCACTTTCCTATGAAAACAGCTTTAAGGTATAATTCTGCAAAATAAGTGTCCAAGACACCTCACAGTAATTGTCTTGGGTTTCAAACTATGAACACTCTAATTTTCCGCGCGCTATATCTGTACAGCGTGGAGGGAGCTATTATTCATAGAATGTTCCTCAGATTTGGTTAATACAAAGAATCAAATTCCTCGCAGTGATATTTATCAGGAATACGGCGAGGATGTTTAATTCCTATTTATAGCATAGATGATATATATGTATACAGAAAATAGCTTGGATTCCTTGAAATAAAGAACCAATTTTGATGCTACATCAAGTTTATTCCTACGCTTTATCCAATTGAACATCGTGATGGTCCTGATATAACTTGTTTATCAGTGAAATAATTAGGATTATTCCTCGCACCAATCCTTGTGATGATTGAAGCAAGAATTAGCCCTTTTATGAAGGAAAATGTCAAATCCTGGGATCGATCATAACTCCTTCCCGCAACATTCATTCAGAATATCGCGAAGACAGAATTTGAAATCTCCGAAATTGAGAATTTAGAGTTGTTTAGCTCTTAAAGATTGTCATGCGATGATTAACACTGCATGGGTCTTTAGGAACTTCAATTAATTCTGAGCTCTAATCTTAGCAGATTGCATAAAGAATTAAAATCAAAGTATACTAACAACAGAAGATTTATTGAATCAATAATTCTGCCAGTTTCATATCTAACTCGGTTACAATATTCAAACTTCTTGAGTAATTATGCCAGTCAGAATACAAATTGAAAATATGATACTAGCATGAACCTGAAAATCAGATCAACGAATTTATGCAGATTTCAAGGGTGAACATTGCATTCGAGGTTTATACTTCTCTTAAACAGAATTAAAGAACATTGAATTCTGCTGTAACCATTCAAAATTGCAATCAGAAAGATAAAAATACAAGATTTAACATCTGATCTTCCTTCGTAGCATAATTGCGAAAGAAAAAATTGTAAACGAATACACCTGGAAATATGATATTCAACCAGAATATCGCGAATTCGATCGATGAAGTCGGTAAAAACAAGATGGTGATCGTCGTAATGATTGAACAGAATCATCCTGATAGTAAATCCTCTTTCCAGAACACTCTTAAGCTACACTACTAAACAAAATTTAAAGGAATCTAATTGCAAATTGAATTACAAATCTAAAGAACACGAAATTAATCTGCAGAATTGAACCCTAGCTACCCTACCTATGAGAACTCTAAAAATGAACGGGAGAGTTTTAGCTATTCTTTTCTCTCCGCCTATATGTGTGTGTTGAGCTGACCTCCCAAGGGTCCTATTTAGATGCGCAGAGTAACTGCTTTCTGCCTTGAAAAATAACCGCTCGCACTCAAAATAGCTCTCCTCACGCCTTGTCCCAGTTCCTTCAAAGCGTGAGTCAAAATGAAGTTATCTTTCTTATTAAGGCGGGACTTCACAATCTTCTTCAAGCAAACTTCTTCTCGCCATGATTCTTTCAGCTTCTTAGCTTGTGCAGACTTCCTTCTCACGCGATGTCAAATGATCATCGCGTAGACTTCAGCCTCTGAACATTTTTCCGTAAATGTATCCAGGTTTCACCTTTAAGTCCTCGCACCATTTCTTCTCTTTCCTCGCTATGTCTATTTCCATATCTTACAGCCTTTCGGCTTAACTTTCCTGCTGAATGACAAAGCGAGAGTCAAATCAGATAAAAACATAACGTGCGAAACTTATAAAAATCTACAAATTTCAAGCCATTTTTACGAAATTTCCAATTTCTTCACATTTTTTGTGTTTCCAAAATCTTTTCGTATCTTCTCTGATTATTCATTGAAAACTTTTGAAACCATGAACAAAAGATCATCATCAAGACACTAAATTGGCCGCAAATGACAGTTATGAATGACTGTCATCAACCCATCATATGCACACCGAGCAGATGGCAACGATCCATAAAATCCCTAAGCTCCTCCGCCCTATCAGAACGGTAGACGCCCCAGTCACCTCCTCATCTCCCAAAATTTCATTCCAGTCTCCCATCACAACCCAAGGCAGCTCAAGTAAATCAGCAACAGATAGCAGGGAGTCCCAATTAATTCTCCTTCTTTGATAATTAGGATCCGCATACAACGCTGTAAAGTTCCAGCGACATGTGCCCCTAAAAAATTCCAATGTAATCATGCGGTCTCGGACATCCTTTACGGTAATGGAACATGGCGCAGTAAAGGCATGTAAAACCCAAATTCCACCACCCATGCCCAAGGATTCTTGAATAAAACATGCCGAATAGCGCATCCTAATAAAAAATGCCTTGATCCGATAGAATTTACCATGGGGCTCTAATACACATAAAATATCCAGGCAATGATCCCGAATCAATTCACTCATCCATCGACGTGCCGTACGACTCATCAATCCACTAACATTCCACGTGATTATAGAAAAATCTTTAAACTCCATAAAATAATAATATGACAAATAAGTAGTTTCAAATTACATACTTGCATGATCGGCGTCAACCCAAATTTCTGAGTCTTTGGATTCCTCATCATCATTTGAGGGACTAAATCGTCTAGTACTAATGCCACCCCTTCTATCTGGACTCGTCCTATCCGCATCAGAAGAAGCCGACTCAACAGACAACTCTCGTTCAATTCGTGGCTGCTTCAAGATCTGAATAGGTCTGTTGCGTCGGGTGGAAAGCGTAGTGACCGGGACTAAAGCTTTAGCCACCGGGACCAACGCCAATTCATTCTTCTTTGAACTCTCCCCAACCAAGCTATGATGAGCTGCCTGTGGAGTGACCTTGGAGGGAGGAGAACAAGAAGTTTTCTCCAGCTCCTCTACAGCCATCGTCTTCCCCTTCTTTGTATCACGTCCATCCTGCTTAGCCCTAGTTTCCTTGGGGGTACCATCTGTCTCCTCCGCAACGTTACTCGCCCCACCTTTTGTTTACGTGGAGGGAGAAGACGCCTTTGGACGACCATCCAGTCCCCATACACAGGTTCAGGAACCTGTACCACCTCCAGATTATCCCCCGCACACGCCTCTTGCATATTACTATCGTCTTTAGTATCACCAGCAGCCACTCCCACTTCACCAACCCCTTCTTTATTTAATGCCTCATTAGTCTCCTTAGGATCTGTACCAGCAGCAGCCGGGTTCCCCATGGTGCAATCCCTTGCAAAGTGCCCGTAGTGACCACAGTTCGAGCTAATTAAATGTAACCCCTCGTAAGCCATAGGGATCCAATGCCCATTAACCCTCAACTTTCCCGTGACAGGTTTCTCCAGATCAAGTGCAACACAAACACATGCAAATTTTCCTTTGGCAGAAGTACGCGTGCAATTATCAACCTTCATCACTTCCCCCAATCCTGAAGCAATCGCCCATAGGATATCTTCACAATAACGATGCATGGGCAGGGCGTTCAAGCGAGCCCAGGCAAGCGTTTTATTTACTTACGTAATACTTAGATCAAATTCTCGGGACCATGGCATGAGGGCCAAATAATGATCAAAGAGGAGCCACGGACCCCCATTCACCACCTTCTACCTATCGACCATAGAGGCAAATCTGACAATAAAACAGTTGAATCCTACGTCAATAACATCCATAGTATCTAGCGGCTTCCACATACGCTGTAACCTTTCCTTTAGCGTTATGTAACCAAGGTTTTAAATATCGGTTTCGGTATCTATATCGGACATATAAATTTAGGTAAATTTCGAAGATATTTGAAATTTCAGGGAAAATTTCGGAGATATTTGTAATTTTTTGAGAAAACTAATTCGAGTTTCTGAGATGATGAAAATGAAGATATTTCAAAATTCCTCATCTCTGTTGCTACATAAATTAGTAATATGCTAGCAGTACTCATTTAATGATATAATATGCTAGTAATATTATTGATATCATGCACCATGTTGATTGATAAGAGACTTAAAATTGATAAACAAGTTAATTGGATAATATCCTCAATATGGGTTGAAACATAAATTTTAATTTTTAATTTTTTTAAAAGATATATTTTTAAATTTTAGAAAAAATTATTTTTAAAAAAAAATCGGAAAATTTCGGTCAAATTTTGGGAAATTTCGGATTTCGGGCGAAATTTCGATGGAAATTTTGTAAAAGAATATTGCATGTGAAATTTCGCTTCGGGATGTCTCGAAACCCGAAATTTCGGGGATATTTAAAACAATGCATGTAACCTACTTTCGCACCAAGCAACTTTATCACCAACGCGTTCTCCCATAATTTAGCAGCTTCGATATCGAGTTCTTCATCAATAACAAAATCCGGCAACGAGGGATTATTATCGACAAACTCTTCCAAATATCTCCGAGATTAGATCACGGTGGGGTGGAGGCGGTACAGCATCAGACCCGGTCTCCATGTTGTCTTGAGTCAAGATTTGGGTGAAAGTTGGAGACTTTCCCCCTGGATCATACGCTGTCTCCAAAGGAGCCGCAAAGAGAGGAGAGGATGATGAAACCTAGCCATTTGGAAAAATTAATATTTATGTATAGTTTTGTAAGTTTAACAATAAAATTTAATTTAGTTGTCTTCAAATGACCTTTTATGTTTTTCCATCATTAATAATTGTTTGCATTTATTTATTAGAGAAGATCATCTTGATTATATTCAAGTTTTACAATTTATCGGTGTGGGTATTAGTTTAAAAAATATGCATTTATGAATGGAGCAACAATTTATAGTACATGGAGTATAATTTAGTTTTTTTTTTTTTTTTTTACTGTGCAGACTATACACGCTATAGAAGGTGGTACTTCAGTTTTAATTTAACCTTTAATTTTTTTAAGTAAAAAAGTCAACCGATCGAATCATTATTACGTACTCAGTCAGTTAGACTGGTCGTTCTTGACACTTAGCCAACTTCAATCCGGTTACGGTGCAACCTCTTGAGTAGTATGCATATGCATACATCACATATGATATTTCTCCCGTCACATACAACATCTCTCACATCACATATTAATCCATCACATAGGAAATCTCTCCCATCACACACCCACAAAATATTCTTCCATCACATAAAACATCTCTCCCATCACATAAAACATATCTCTCATCACATACATAAATTCTGCATGTGCAGATGTATGCACCCAAACCACACCCAGCCAACTTCATTTTGTTTAGTATACTCCTACTAAACCGGTAGAGTTAATGTCCTGAATTAGGGTTATTCATGATTTCCTGAATATGATAAATATGTAGCATATGTGATGTGTATATATTTCCAAGATTTTTATTGCCATCTTTATCAACTTTCAACAAAATAGAAAGGATATCCAGTGCTGCCCTAATTAATTCCAAGATTTATGGTGATTAATTAATACCAAAGATGGATGATGGAAAATTATTATTTCAAATAACATGTTTTGATTCTAATTCAACACGAATGCTCAAATTTGTTGAAACTTAAATTTGCTGATTTTAATTTTAATGGTGCTAGTTTAGGAATTGTCAGTGCTATTGTATTGCAAAAATGTGTTGTTTGTGATTTTAATTGTACTAAGTTTTTTTTTTTTTTTTGATGAGCCATTAAAGGCCTTGAAAGGGAAAGGGAAGTGGGAAGGTATTCGAAAATTGTGCTATGTTTGAATTTGAATATTCTACTTTTGGGTTTAATAGTGTTGGATTTATTATTTCCCAATACAAGTGTGTTGCAAAATTATGATGTTTCCGAAATCGTGTTGATTTTGGAATTGAAATATATGCGGTAGGTGTTGGAACATTTAGGTGATTATACATCCGAGGAGGGTTAATCGAAACAACGACGAAATTCTAGATTGAACCAATAAATTCTACGGCGCCTTACCAAAGAAAAAACTAATTATATGATCAATTTTTAATTGTCCAAATTCCCAAGGCATTGCAGAATTCTATTTTATTTAATGGTACAAATTTTCGAGGACATTGTGGAATTTTATTAAATTAAAATTATATTAAAAAATTAGCATTTTTTAAATATATATATATATATACTAGAATTCATTCGGCCGCGCGCTACGCTGCGCGGGCCGATAAACGGAATGGATTTAAGTAGGCTAGATTTGTAAAGTTAAATTGTAAATGATTCGTAGTGAAACTATGTAAATGGAAGAAGCACAAACCATGAAAAATGTACAAGATAAAACTTAGGAGAAAGAAATCGAAGCATCAATTCAGTTGCGGCTAAAACTAGTATTGATTCTAAATAACATACCAATGAGATAGGAATCCAAACTTTTGTTGGGCATATACTCATAAAGCAACAATCTTTCTTCTCCTTCAATGCAACAGCCCAACACTCTTACAAGATTCCTATGTTGCAGGTTAGCAATTACACCAATTTCATTCTTGAACTCCTTTAACCCTTGGTCCATTATTCCTGTGAGCCTCTTTATGGCTATAGTTCGTCCTGTTGGTAATGTGCCCTTTGATATAATCATGTAAAAATACATATTCAACCACAAAGCGCAACGTTTTCTCCCATACATATTGGAGGCCACTAACTCGAGTCCTTCTCAGATTAGTTACTCATGTAAACCATATTAATATTGGTGACAATATAATAAATCCACAATGTGCTTACATTCTAGTGCAACTTATGAAGAGAGCTTACAAAGCCGATCATTTGGTGAAATGCCCTATGGCGACAACCAAGATTTAATTGCTCATATTATTTTATGTCATTTCTTGGATTCAAGGGGACAGAGAAACCCAAATCAGTTCACATCTTGGCACTTCAAAACATTTCAGCCATCAAACTCAGTTGTGAAGTAAGGCAGACAAATCCAGCAGGCAGTATATACAAGTAAAACACAAATAAGGAAATAAATCATAATAGGCTTTTCACACAAAAGGGACATACCTCTGGTGCCATCCATCTATATGTCCCAGCAATGAAAATTATGCTAAAATGGACAACTATGTTGAAAGCAGACCACTGTTATTTTTCCTCATCAAGAAAAAATCACTATGTTGAATTATATCAGCAAACATTTTAACAAAATAAATATTTCTTTTTCTATATTTAGCATATCACCAATTTAAACCTTGTACTTGTATGAATGCTGAAAAATCATTCCACGAGCTATGATGCCATCGACATTCAAATGACTTGCTCCTGAGTCGTTGCAAATTCAATAATTCAAACCATATTGATAAATAGCAAAACAAGGGACAAAATTGATGATAAAAGGGCATAACGCACTCTGATGCTGGTAATTTTACGATTGATATTCATATTTTGCTAGGTTTCTGTTAGTTCTGACTGCAACCACCTGGAAAATAAGGATTTTGAATTATAAACATTAGTCAAAATAAAGGAAAACAATTTGGAATCGTCAAACTATGCACATAGGATAAATAACAAAGCAGAAAATAAATGCTAATAGAAGCTGATGATGAAAACGCAAGTAATGTCATCGCCAGGACCACCTGCAATACTAAATTCCTAATTCCCATTTAAGACCCCCATTAAAATTCATGTCAATTTAGAAGGAATAATTGAGTGGTAGCTGGTTGACGTCTCAATTCTCAGTTAAAGTGGGAACACAAAATTGCACAAATGAAGCACCAATTTAACAACAAAAGGGATAAATGAATTGCCTCCCCTAGTATTCATTAAATTGTCAACGGGACTAACATATAAATAAATGAGAACGGCAGACTGTGAATTGGCTCAGCCCCAGTTCATCTTTATAAATTTTCTGCATTTCTCTGCAACAACACAGGCTAATGCATCCTGTAAACATCATCAGAGGCATAAGGTACCATTTTTATAATTAGAGTGCAAAAGCAAAGTTAGGAAGTTGAAAGATAAAAAAACAACCAAATGGCTCTCATGCACAGGGTTGAATGAACATCCAGGAGGTTCAACCTCAACAGCAGGTCTAATAGAAACTTGGTTTTCTGTTGTTTATAAAGGCAAGTTAATCAACAGAAGCTGTAAAACCTCTTGTTCGGCTTAAAATACATGTGAATATCTATGCATATAGATCTAATGACAAGCTAGCTTCCTCTATATCAAGTGAAAAGAACCACAGGTATTATCAACTATCATTTCCCATCAAAATGGAATGAAACAGAATTGGCATATCACAAATTCAAATGCAGATAAGATCATGAACTTCATTAGAAATTAGAAACGGTCATCAAAATCACAAGTAGGGCCTCTTTCAACAGTAGATGTCTGTTTTATGGGAAAAAATATTCGAAAAATGTTTGGCCATTGAAGCTACATTGTCCAACAGTGCGTTCGCTTGGGTCGGAAGAGGTGAATAGCTGTGTTGGTAAGCACCAAGCAAAGAAATAGGTAAATTCAAACAAATGGCAAAATTAAAATATGGAAGCAGAACCCGTAGGTAAATTGAAGTTGATAGTGTGCTATTAAAGAGGTAAGCCGAAATGAGGAAGGAGAATCAAGACAGGACTTACTCGTGCAGGCGATTACTACCTGGAGCAAGGCAGGGGTGGCGGGGGTAGCGGAGACGCAGAGGCGTGGTGGTGCGGCCGACAGACAACAAGGCAGAGGGATAGCGGCGGCGCTCTCGGGAAGGGACAGCGGCGAGGTGGTAGCGCGAGGGAGGGATCCGGCCTCCGCGAGAGGTGGAAGCAGGAGACGGGATGCAGAACGGATCGACGCGCAAATCGTACACAGAGGCGAGGGAGGAAGCCAGAGATTTGGCTCGCAAAAGGCCGGAGGCACCAGAAGGACAAGGAAAGACGATGCAGCGGGAGAAAGGCTGGCGGCACCAGAAGGACAAGGAAAGACACGATGCGGCGGGAGAATGGGCTCCACTGCTCCAGAGAGTAGATCCGGAAAGAGAAAGAACCGGCATGGAAAAAATGACAGAAAGTAAGGAATGAGCGAAGAAAAGCAAGTGAAGAGAAGGGCAATTCAGGAATTTCACTTTCAAGATACTGTTCACAAGGTCTGACACTTATATATACTTAGATATATATTCACGGTTTTTTTTTTCTGTAAAATTATATCACACAATAAGTAAAATCCAACACAAAATATTTTGATTGTCTAACAAAAAATTCGACCCAAACCAATTTGGATAGTTAGTCAATTTCTTTAATAGATTCCTACATAATCCGTTACTTTACAAAAATAATTTAGAGTTACACAATACAAGGAATCAAATTAATAACTTAATACAATCATATGAGTATATGATGAGTATATGGGAATGCGTTTCTATGCGGACTCTGCATATGCAGACATGTTCTCCGCAAGTACATGTTGTGCTATTTACCCTCAAACCCACATATGGTATGATATTATCTTATTGACTTTCCTTCTTTTAGTGGAGTGATTGGTGGGTAATTAAGGGGACTTTTCATTTTTGAGTTTTACTGAAATGGTGGAAAATATTTTAAAGACTTTATCTTATTGACTTTCCTTCTTTTCATTTTTAATCTGCATAAATGTTAGGTATAATTGTTTACTTTGGATTATTGTTTTGACATCATGCTGCATTCCAACTTGTGCGTGTTCTGTAGGGTGCATTCAAGTGTTTTTCATGCTGCTTGATCATGATCCTTAATCATTAGAAATTATCGAGCTCCTTTCAAATAGTATCTATTCCATATCTGTAACATAATTGTGTTCTGTAATGTTATCAGTTATGTTATTATCATGTTGCAACCGTGATCTGAAATGGTATCAGATATGATATTATCCTGCTGCCACCGTGTTCTGTAATGGTATCAGTTATGCTACTGAAAACCTACGCCCGTGTGCAAAATCGCAATATGCACTATAGGTATCTCTTACAGTTTTGAATTCAATATGTTCAAAATCCCTTATATATGCAAGACATTAACATAAAATAATAACACTACTCGTTATATACCGCATTACAATTTTGATTTACAGCATCAACATTTTCCAGTAACCACAATAGATTCAATGCACTGAAGTAAGTGCATATTGGCAACCCGCATGCCTCAACAAAATCTGTTCTTCCCCCAGGTATATCATTTTCCAATTTTCTGAATTACAAGTAAATCAATCACCATCATATATTTTTATTTTTAAAATTTCATCCACTATAGCATCAACATATGCCAGAATGAATCACTCATATCTTTGAATACATTCAAAGCACCCTTACACACGTAGTACCTGTTAGCACTCCTGTTATACGGCTAATCACGGCATCGCCTACAGCAACAGGGTCGCCATTATTCTGTGTGCTCGTTTCGGGGCAACATTCAACACAATCCTCCTCCTCGTCATCGATTGCTACTATTTCATAACAAGTTTGTTGTAATGAAGCATCCGATGTCTCCATAACACTATCGTCGCCCGTTAATACGCTTCCCCTATTTGCTTTATCATCGTCGTCGGTATAGGGGTTTTCACATGCAATTGATCTCTCTCGTCCGTCGCATACATCATCCGGAAAAGAGTTTAGATCGATCATCCCCTATCTCACCTTCCCGTAGATCCCACCGGTGCTTTTTTGGATATGAAATTGACACACCACACATCAATTGCTCATTCATTACAAGAAAGGCAGGCTGTTGTGCAATGAAAATATCCCACTAATTTGACGTTATTCCCACTAATTTTGCTAATTAAAGATCCACCTCCCATTTGTTATTTATTGCCTTTAAATGGACAGAAAGGTCAGATTCCTGCCGCGTAGCACTACATTGCTTATGTTACAACACGTCTGCATATGGAGACAAAATAAGTGTCAGCATAGTAACTTAACTGGAGTATATGACAATACAAGAATCAAATTAATAACTTAATACAATCAAATTACATCATCAAATGCCATTAGCAAGCTGTCAAGTAGAAGTGTAACCCATATATAATGAGTATATGACATCATTTCATGAAATCCTGATTCAGGATGGAAACCTAACCTCGGTAAACTACTAAGCGTTGTTCGTAGAGGAATGATAACTGATTTAAAAACTATGTTTTTATTAAATTAAATTTTGATTCGTTTCCCAAAAAACATTAATCTGAATCATTATGCACTTTAATTAAAATAATGATAATAACTTTTTTTTAACATTATTACAGAATAAATGAATAATTTTCGCTTCTAATAATATAATTTAAAAAATCAATCACTCGATTTTTAACTCACACTCAACCAACAAAACTATTACATATCCTCATAAAAAATGGACTATACATTAGTAGTAAATACTATAAACGCGGGCGTTTTGATGTCAAGGTTGTAAGTGTTGAGCGTAACAATATACAAATGTTCTGATTGCAAATTAGCTATTAACTGTTAATTGATTAAGTAAGTAATAAATTAGTCAAAATTATTTATTTTGCAGTTTTGAGACCAATTTTTTGCCTACAATAAACTGAAAACCAAAATGCTACTCTTTGCAGTAGATTCAAAAAGAACTAATTGGACATTGTTTTAAGTTATTTTGTCTATTTACAAAATTATTTTGTATCACAAATGAGCTTATTCAATTTAGTTATTTTGTCATACACCCCCAAAATCTATTTGGAAGTGGTTACTGTGCGGTCAACTGCATGTGCATTTGTGTTGCAAGATGGGGTTTTGTGATATCTTCGTCTACTGTGATGACCACGATCATTTTTGTGATGGATGGAGTTATGCTAGAAAATCAATCATTTTATCTAGACATCACATAAAACATGTCCAACATCACATAAAGTGGTGTATCCATTACATTTCACATATTATGCATCACATATGTAACTTGCGTATGAATTGTATGTACTCACTCCATTAACCAATGAATCACAAAAATACTTTATCACCACTACACATGCAGTCTTCAATAGAGTCTGTACACTAACTCTATGAATCTATTTTCCACATTTAAAAATTTATTAAAATGAGGAAAAGTGAACAAATAAGTCAGTTAAGTTCTTGTTCAGGTGCAAGTGTTATGTCCAATCTCAGTATTGTGGTGTTTGTGTTGTGTCTATCAAAAAATTGACCGCGAACATCACATAATAAAAACATCACATAATAAAAACATCCCAAAAAAGAGTCGTGATCATCACACCATTCGGGAACATCACAAAAATACATATCACAACACATTTGCACAATGCAGCTGACTGCACCTCAACCACACCCCAAATAAGTAATTTAGTAAGCTAAACGAACCTAAATTTATTTAATAAATAAAATATTGTTTTATGTTTAAAAAAAATTATATTGTGTTTATGATGTTGATAGTATATTGATTATGATATAGAGTTGGAATTTGAAGTGTTCTTACTTAGAAACTTATTCTTGCCCTGAAAATATCACAATGGGCCAACTGTCTAGCCCAATTTGAAGTAAACCCCATGCCCATCTAGCCCACACAAAGAATTAATTAAAAATAAAAAATAAAAAAATCCATGAATGTAAAATGGTGTGTTAGCACTTATTTCCTTTTATTATCTCAAAACACGAAAGTATAAAATGTTAATAAAACTGGGAGGATACTTCTTTAGCAAATCAAACTATAAATTTTGGTTTTGATAATTGTAACTATATTATAAAGTATAAATAAACAATATTCAATAATATTTAACGTTTTATGTCTCTTTAAAGTTCGAATTTAAAATATACTCCGTATTTAAATAGACATCTTAATAATTAAGCCAATTGCTATTCATAATCCAATAAATGAATTTTGAAATATTTGATAATGTAATAAGTCAAATTTATAGCTTCCATTAACTATAAACAAACAAAACTCGCAATAATTAATTACACTAACAAAATAGAAAACAATTAGTATTTTTTATTTAAGGGAAATTATCGAATTTAGTCATTAAAACAATTATTATATAAATTGTACTCGTATCTTTGAAATTGAATTGAATAATGAGATAAACATGTGCTTGCTACCCGCGTTCATAATATCATATGAAAACGTAATATTTCTCACATAACTGAGAAGTAGAGCAATTAATTAAAACTAGTAACTAACCGTCGAAATTCGACGGACATAACTATATATTTTATATATAATATAATATATTGGGCTGTGTTGGTATGATGTGCCGAAAAATTATCGACATACCGTATACCGTACCAAAATTTATGGATGAATTGTGATACGGAACCCGATATATCGAAATGTACATATCGACATACCCTTATTGCGGTATATACGGTATGTCGGTATATACCGACATACAAATACTACGGTATACTACCTTCATCTCGGTGTTTTCGTCACGGATGGTTTATTGGCACTATTCGCTGTTTAACTTTGATTCAAATTTTTATCATAGTTATGTACAAAAAAAATATAGTCAAGTGAGATCTTGTTAGATTCGTCTAATCTTGTAGTTTTATAATATCAATTTTTTATATTTTTCATTGAACAAAATTTTAGTCATTAACAATTAAAAATGTGTATCGGCAATCGTGATGGGTGGGTCCGTAAAACAATGAGACGAAGGAAGTGTAACGAAGTTCAGTACAGTAATGGTATATCGTGGCATCAAAAAATATATACCGCTACTATAACAAAATCTTACAGTACGATATCATATTGTACCGAAAATTACAGTATACCGAAAATTTCGGCATGCTAGGTATTCTTTCATTATGATATGTGCGGTTTTATGGTATATTCGGTATTTTTTCCCCAATATATGAACATAATAAAAAATATATTTTCAATAATAGAAAATGTCTAATAATTATATATATTCGAAAGATGATGTATATAATAATATAATTCAATTATTTTTAAAATAAAACTAATAGATAAACCATATTAAACCGCCTTCTTTTATCCCTGATAAATATTAAAATAATATTTTTATTTAATTTGAAATTATATAAAAGCAAACAAAATTTTAAATATAAGTATTAAGCATAACATTAAAACTCACAATTTGTTAAAAATTTCATCTTCAACACATTTTTTTTAATCCTAAATTAATTCATCTTCATCATATATTAATTTGAGTCCCCACTTGCTAGTGATATGAGATATTACAAAATATAATTATCCATGGCTAAAAATTGACATTGACTTTTGTTTATAGTCATAGCAAAACAAACTGAGAGTGGGAACTCACTCATTTGAAATCGAATAGGGAATTTGGTTAAATCAAACGGGCTCATAATCATTCTACGCAGCTCTATATTCCTAAGAAGCATGACTACACAGCTCTTATTCAACTTTATTACATGATTCGGTAATCCAAAACACTGGATCGTATTTAGATATTCCCATGAATAGGGATGGCAATGGGTTCGTGTCAGAACCGAGAACCGAGCAAGATTCGAGCTTGTGTCGGGTCTTGGGCCTTATAAAAATGGACACAGAACCGACCCGTTGCCTAAGGATGGCAACGGGTCCGGGTCAGATCCGGAACCGAGCCCTGTGTCGGGTCTTGGGTCTTGGCGGACCCAACTCAGACCCGACCTATTACCATCACTACCCGTAAAAATATTTCATTGTCATTATCTTTACTTTCATTCTCTTGACAAATTTTGTTAGAACTGAGATATACGTTTTCATTTGCAGACATGCATTTTATGATGTAATCATTAATCATATTAAACATCTCATTGGTAGGGTTAGTATAGCATCATTTTTAAAAATGTCTGAATTTGAAGTGTTGGAATTTATATTTTTATATATACTTTTAAAAAAAATGTCACTATAGGATCACCCGCATAGTTTATAAAAATATCATTTGAAAAATGTCAAATCTGATTGTACATCTCTAAAGATCAATACTAACTTTACCATCACCAACATCAAGTATTCATTTTGCAAATTCCTACCATATATAAATTTCATTGAAACAACATTTCTTGTGTATCATGAGTTAATCGATGTTAATTACATCTTAATACTTTGAGTCCTCTATTGCTAGTGACACGAAATGTTGCAACATATAATTGTTCATGACTAAAAACTGATTTTGGAAGATAGAGTCCAACATTATTTAAAGATTGACATTAACTTTTGTAAATAATCATAGCAAAACAAACTACAACTGGGAATTTTCTCCTCTAAAATCAAATAAGGAATTTGATAAAATCAGGCGGGCTCATAATCAGTCTACCAAATAAGAATTTTCTGTTTTCATGATTTTCCAAAATTAGTTTAACATGAATTGTATGGTTCTGCATCTTAATTACTATCAACTTGCTTCCATTGCATAATTTATTTGATTGATCTATATTTTTAAGAAGCATGACTATGCATCCCTCCTTCAACTTTATTTCTTGATTCGATAATTTAGAACAATTGATCATGATTAGATATTTCGGTGAAAAATATTTCATTGTCATTATCTATGCTTTCGTCATTTTGACAAATATTGTTGGAGCTGAGATATACCTTTTAATTTGTAGACATACGTTCTGTGATGTAATCATTACTCGTCTCAACCATCTCATTAGTAGGGGCTAGTATAACACTATTTTTAAAAATGCTTGGATTTAAAGTGGTAAAATTTATGTTTTTGGAATATACATTCTCTAAACAATGGAATTGACTTTTATTTATAGTTATAGCAAAACACACTTCGACTGCGAATTATCTTCTCTAAATTGAATGGGGAATTTGGTTAAATCACACGGGCTCATAATCAGTCTATCAATTTCATCCCAAATAATGAACTTTGTTTTAATAAGAAGAGATGTTAAATCATTTTATGTGGTAATTGTTTTCATGTAGACTTCTCACCATCATTTACTTGGACTAAGATTTATATTCCAAAAGATTAATTCGAAAATAAAAATCAACTCTTTATTGTTCAAAAAATGAAACAATAAAAACCTTTTATTTGTTTTTTTTGCCAAACCTTTTATTAGTTGAATAACATGACTATTTTTTGAAAATATTTGAGAACTACATTTCATCCGCTACATTGGCGGTTGAATCTTCATATCGACTCCGTTTTTTAGTAGAATTATGCAATAGTGATGCAATATTAAAAATTGATTTAGAAAGTAAAAAACAACTAAATTAAAAATTGGTCATCCTAAATATTGATATGATACTATTTTTAAAATATTTAATTTACCACCTTTTTTCATATACCTGCTGGGAAATGTTGCATACTTTGTGCTGTCAGCTCTCATTTTTATCCTTATATTTTTTTTTGCGAAAAACTAAAAACTAAATCACGAATAAAATAAATCATGAATAAAATAATTTATTAATATTAAAATAAAGATAATAATTGAAAAAAATGAATGAATAAATCACGAAAAACTGAAAAGTAAGAATTACATATAAATTTAAAATTCCGATGTTTTTAGAAATTAAAAATTGTGGGATATAAATTGAAAATTTCAAATCTTTCTAAAACTGAAAATTGAGATTTTCATATACACAATAATATATCTTTTTTTTGGGTGACACACAATAATATATCTTTAACATGAATAAAGAAATAAATAAAATATAAAAATAAAATTCAATGTTAAAATAAAAATAAATTACTAAAACTTGAGAGACAAACTCCCCATAAAAAAATTACGTATTGGTAATAGATGGATTGCAAATCTAAAATTTAAATTAAATAAATAAAAACTGAAAAATTTTGGGAATAAAAAATGGAAACAAAAAAAATACAAAATAAACATAAAAATTTTGAAATTCAAATCTTTGAAATTGAAAATAGTTGGAATTCCATATAAATTGAAAATTACAAATCTTTTAAATACTAAATATCTTGATTTTTATATCAACATTAATATATCTTTTAACATAAATAAATAGATTAAATTCAAAACTATAAATTATTAAATCAAAAATGCAAAAATCTATAATAAAGAAAAATTTGAAATTTGAAAGGGAGATATCTTCACTAATGGTTTTACAAATATATAGATGAATAAATAAATACATGCAAAAATCTAAAATTGGTAAATTAAGAATTACAAAATAATATAGATAAAATAAAAAATATAAAATTTCAAATTTCAAATCTTTTTAAAAGTACAATATTGTAGAATTCCATATATATAGGAAATTCCATATATTTCAAGAATTGAAATTTATAAAGAATAAATAAATAAATAAATAAAATAAGAAATTTATAAATCTAATTTAAAATTTAAAAATGCAAAAATAAAAAAATAAATAATTAATAAATAAAAATTCAAAAAACTATAAAAATTGAAAATTGGAATGGAGACACCACCTTAATTGTAGAATAGTTTGTTCACTAATGCTTTAATATATATAGATGTCATATTTATTGGAATTAAGAAAAAATGAAATAATTAATTTATGTGATGGTTTAGTTAATGTTCGTGGAATAAAATATCCAATAATATTACTCATCCTTGGTCCACATAAATTCAACAATGTTTGTAGAAGGAAATGAGACTTGACCAAATGGTCAAGTTCCCTCCCAATATTATGATTGGATTTGATTTATGCCCCGCTCTTTCCATAATTTGTATAACTTGAGGTCCCATATTATGATTGGATTTGATTTCTGCCCGCCCTTTTTGTAATTTGTATAATTTGGGCTTCCATGACCATGCATGTTTCCCAACTCATCAAACACAAGAGTGTTTTTTTTTTAAAAAAAAAAAAAAAAAAAAATCTTCGCAAAAGAATACTCTAAAAATGTTAATGTGGCGCCGGCGGCTGGGGTCGCGGGGAAATCCAATACGCTGTCGTTTGGGAACCTCCTCCCCAAACAAAAAATAGTCTTTCCCGACGGGGGGGAACTTCAGTGGAACAAACAACAATGGCCACTCTCCGATTATTACGCTTCGTTCCCGCTCGTCTCCCTTACGGATGCTCTCCTCAGTCGATGGCGCTGTTACACCTCCGCAACCGGTTCATGAGAGCATTTTCTTCATCCTTGTCCCCGCCCTCCATCGCCGTCGTCTACGACGAGCATGGCCCTCCGGACGCCGTCTGCAAAATGAAAGAGCTGCCGCCTGTTCCGATTAAGGAGGACGACGTTTGCGTCAGGATGCTCGCTGCTCCCATCAACCCCTCTGACATTAATCGAATAGAAGGTCTTTTCTTCCTCTTCTTTGTGAACCGAATTTTTCTGTTCAGTTATTCGTTTTTGTGTGCTCCTGCACTCTTGCCTGTTGTTTAAGTTGGACTAATTGCTAGTGAACTTTTTTTTTTTTGGTTCGTATTCCACAATTGTGCTGGGAAAGGTTTTGTGCTTGTAGGAACTGTTCACGGTTCCTTGTTTTCTGCTATTTCATGTACTGTATTTGTTTGGTTTTCAAGAACTGTTTCTCTGTTTCACTTGTTATGTGATATTTATTTAATGATCTTTCTGCTCAGTATCTTTTATTAAGAAGAGAAGTGATCACATTGGGCAATGATGGAAGTTAGTATAATGTAGGGGTATATCCTGTGAAGCCACCAGTCCCTGCGGTCGGCGGATATGAGGGTGTAGGAGAGGTACATTCTGTAGGCTCTGCGGTTAAGGGACTTGGCCCAGGAGATTGGGTCATCCCTTCTCCGCCTTCTTCAGGTTTGCACATTTGAATTTCAATAGCATCTGTAATATTCATTAGTTCTTATAATGAGTTTGAAAATTGTGATTGATTAGGAATGTGTTTCTTAATGCCATTTTTGTTTTCTTAATTTGAAGTTCTGTGAAATTTAAGCTACATCTAATGTTTCAGAAACAACAAATATTGTTTAAAGCTACATCTGTGAATCTGAATTGCTGTATTGCTGCTTATAATGATGGCTTTCTTTAGCGATGATCTATTGAGAGGTGCCCTTAAATGCAAATATCCAAGTTGCTAGTATATTAATTATCTTTATTTTGCCACTTTTCCCATTGTGTTAGTATTTTGACAAGGGTAATAATTGTGATAGAAGAATGAATCTCCTTTACTGGGGTCATGGGAGATGATTTTTATTTGACTAGAGGTTATCAGAATTTTGTGCTCTGTGTAATGTCATCTGTGACAGCCACTTCTCCTTAGGTACATGGCAGACTTACGTGGTACAAAAGCAAGGTGTCTGGCATAGAATTGATAAAAGCACTCCCATGGAGTATGCGGCTTCTATAACTGTGAATCCTTTGACGGCCCTGAGAATGCTTGAGGATTTTGTAGATCTAAAAGCAGGTTCTAATCATAGTACAAAAATGTCTTCCTATGCCTCTTTACATGCATTCCCTAACTTTATCAACTTGAATAGGAGATGCTGTTGTCCAGAATGGTGCGACAAGCATTGTTGGGCAGTGTGTCATTCAACTTGCTCAGCTTCGAGGCATTCATTCTATCAACATCATTAGGGACAGGTACACGCTCATTTACATGTCGTCAGAATACACAATTGTCTCATGCATGTGACATGTCATCATGTATCCTTCTTAGGGGTTATCTTGGCAAGAATCTTTTGCACTTAAGATTAGGTTCAACCTTAGCTATTAGTCAGTCGATACAAAATGCATTTTGCATCTGATGTTATTGACCAACCAGGGATTCCCTGTGATGCCATGTGTAAGTGACCACTTGCAAACAAAACACCAATGTTTTTTGTTAAACACCAGAACACAACAATTAAAGCTGAAACTTGAGACCTCTGTTGCTGCAGAGCAGAAATTAGACATGATGATTTGGCAATATAAGGTATTCAAACCACCAAAGAAGACCAATCTCCAAAATGCTTATGCAATTATTCTTCTCTATAACACTGTTAGGCAGGACGCAGACATGTTTCTACTTTCTAGTCTTTGGTGGTTGTTTTCATTGTTTCTATTAAAAACTGAAATGTCCCTTATAAGCGTCGTGTGTCTATGGAGTTCTCTTTGTAAGCGTGTTTTGTTTCATAAGAAAATATTGCACACCCCCTGTCATGCCTTCTGCAACTATCCTCTATTTACATCCTATTTTCATGTTGAAGCCCAAATGAAATTTGTCAAAAATATAGTGAGCCTTTTCCCTTTTACATTTTGAATGGAACTGGTGTTAATTTTATCAAACAAGTAAGGCTCTGGGCATGCAGTTCTCATGTTATAAACTCCTCCGACCCAGGGCAGGATCCGATGAAGTAAAAGACAAGCTAAAGAAACTTGGTGCTAGTGAAGTGTTTACTGAGAGCGAGCTGCAAGTTAAAAATGTGAAGAGTCTTCTGGTATTATTTCCAAACTCTGGATAGTGTCTGAGTAATGCATAACTTGATTTAATATTCCTGTTGGTTCTTTTGGGGTTTCATGATTTTCCATTATCTTTTTTGTAAACGAGCTTTCGTTTTGGCTTTTGTGTTTATAGTGGTCATTCTTCAATAATATGCATATATTCAGCTTCACTTTACTATTTAAATTATTTATTTCTTGTATATCTTTTGCAGGGTGATCTAACAGAGCCAGCATTAGGATTTAACTGTGTTGGTGGAAATGCTGCTACTGTGGTTCTTAAATTCCTGAAGTAAGACTACAATGCTACTCCAATATATTTATTCTTTAAAGTTGTCTGAGAGCTAAATTGTCATTTGCAGGCATCGTGGGACTATGGTTACATATGGTGGAATGTCAAAAAAGCCTATAACTGTTTCCACTTCATCATTTATATTCAAGGTTTATTTTGAAACTTGTTTTTTCTTCATTCTGTTTTGTGGTGTCGAGTTTGCTTTGCTGAATCTGTGAAACTCTAAATAGAGTAGGATTTTGAAGTCAGGAAAGGCATTGAGACTTCTGATGGTATATGAGACCTTGTTTGATAATATATTGTTATGAAATTCATGAATCTTTGGCATTTATTAAAACATCATGAAATTGATAAAAGATGGTGTCTTCTGGTATTTCCTTTGTATGCTACAGAGTTTGATGATGTAACTAAGAAGGAAAATTGTTATCGATGGGCCTTCCATAGAAACTGCCGGTCCTTTCTTTCCCCTACGACTGTTATTCATATCTGAGTTTCAGAGATGTATTGAAAAATTGAGTGTTTCTTCTCTGTCCTTCATTTGAAGACATCAGTATGTTACTGGTGTCTGGGTAACTATGCAAATCCGAAATCACATTTAATGCACTGAAGGCTTGTCTGTGTTTCTCTAATTGTGTGCCAAGAATTAATAACACAGTTATGGATTGTAGGGAACTAAGAAAATAAAATGCAATTGTGAAGTTCATATAGTTTAGGTAATGCTGCCATAAGAAATCACATGTACGTATTCATGATCATGGCGTACACTTATTGGGCTGGCTATACATCAATTTGTTGCCTGAATCATTATTTTACTTTACCATTTATCTGGAATTGGAGAATTTATTTATTTTCTACTTTTGCAGGACCTATCCTTGAGAGGATTCTGGTTGCAGCAGTGGCTGAGTTCTGAAAAATCAAAAGAATGCAGGGAGATGATTGATTACCTTTTGGGTCTGACCCGTAGTGGCAAACTGAAATATCAGTATGCTCTCTCTCTCTCTCTCATGTTTTATCTATGATTTACTACCCACTGCAGGTAGCTTTAGATGTTTGAGAAATTATATTTGGCATTGTGGATCTTAATTCGTAACTCCATTATTTAAACTTATGACTTCTAGTCTTAACTAAGATTCTCCGATGATAAAAAATAAGTAGCAATTTTTATTTTTTAACTAATCAGGTAATTAAGTGATAATTGTATCTTTATGTCTGAACTAAAACTAGATTAGATAGAGGGTTTTATATACATACTCTCACCATCAAGTTTTAGTAACATGATTAGTCGAAATTTTAAGGTTTGAAATATACTACTAACGGGGAATTAGTGATATGTAGATGTGAAAATTACCTGACACATGATGCATAAATGGCATGTATTGTGAATGCAGCATGGAGATGTGCCCATTCGATGAATTCCCCACATCAATGGACAAGGCCCTGGGGAAGTTAGGATCTCAACCCAAGCAAATCCTCAAATTCTAAATCTGTTTTGCACAATACATGTTTGGCCAGAAAGGGAATACTATATTCAAACGGCAAGGTTATGTTGTTTTTTCTAGTGGCACCACAAATTTCCCTTGTTTAGGCCTCAAAGATAACAATAATAAGACAACATATGAACTTGTGTTGTATGTTTTTGTTGAGAAATAATATTTGTTTTGCTTTTGTCAACATATTTTCCTCCACCGCACCGGGTAAAGAGATTCTAATAAAGAGCCGGAGAATAAATCTTGCTTTCTTGCTGCCCCTATCCCGTATCGTCCATAAACACGTGCAATCCCATCTCCAACTGAGTATCATGATTATTACGGTCTATGCCCAAAGTTACAGAGATCTTGCCATATAAGTACAGGTACACACAAACATGCCCAAAGTTACACAGATCTATGCTCACTTTAGAGGTCGTGACAAAAGGTGAAGGCTTGGGTGGAGGCGTAAAAGTGAAACTGTAATGAAAAACATAAAATGTACTTCCTCAATGCACATTTTAAACCATTAATAACTCAAGTTGGGTACGAGTAAAATTTTTAAAAGTTTGATATTTAAAAACTGCACGACGAGACGAATCTAACAAAATTCTACTTGGCTATATTTTGACTTGTATGTAACTATAATAAAATTTTAAGTCAAAGTATGTGATTGAATAGTTTCCAAAACCCCAATGAGCAATTAAAACAAAACAGAGGAAGTACTAATGAAAAACAACATTGGAGGAAATTACATTGAAAGGAAATTGTATTGAAAATATTTCCATATGTGAGGCAATTTTGTCATATACATTTTCCCTTTTTATTTTTATTATATCAATGTATTAACATAAAATGAAAATAAATAATTAGTTTCAAATTCTGTCATATTTGAAGGAAATTGTAGATAATTATATTATAATTTGTTATACTATATATATATATTATTATTATAATAATAATAATAATAATAATAATAATAATAATAATAATAATAATAATAATAATAATAATAATAATAATAATAATAATAATAATACAGATGATGAGAAAAGCCGAATAAAGATTTAACCTGGGAGGTCCCGCATATAATTATACAGATTATATGTAGAATATTTATAATATTATAAAAAAAAAATTATGAAACATTCACAAAATTGCTACTCCATTAACATAAATAACGAAGGAATTTGTGTATCATTATTATTTACCAAATAATAGTACCGTTGATTACACAAAATTTGTAAGACATCTATATATTATGAGGTAATAACTAAAATAGGCCACCAGAAGGAGTCATTTCCACTTTTGGGCCCCTATATTTTGATTTAGGGAAATAGGCCATTAGAAGGATTTTGGGCCTGAATTTAGGCCATTGGGCTGGAATTCGGGCCACGATGGCCTAAAAGTGGAAACGACTCTTTCTGGTGGCCTATTTTAGTTTTTTTGAATTATTTTTTATTTTATGTAATTAAAATAAATAATACTTATTCTATGACATTATTTATATCCTACTTTCTTTTTTTTCTTGTTCCAATATTTTTTTATTTCATTTTCATTTTAAAAATAACTAAATATTAATTGCCAAACATACCCATGTCCGAAAAATTCCTTGCATTTAATACTAATTATTCCTACATAAAATACAATGTCTGAAAATTTTGGGATACTTATAATAAAATATGTTTATTTTTACTTTATAATTTATTTGAATATGTATTTGTTTTAATTATTTTATAATATATTTGAATTAATATTTATTTTATTTTTTATATTACTCCCTCCGTCCTATTAATAGTGTTAAAAAAATGTAACTTAAAAATTTATATAATGTGATTGTAATGAGCTACAATTTTAATTTTTTTTAGGAGCCATTGAAGGCGTGGAACGGGTGGTGGGAGCCCAAGTCACACAATTACAAAGGGGAGGGATAGGAGACCAGGTGGGGATTCGAACCCCCATCCTATAGGTTGGAGTTGGGGGACTTACCACTAGAGTAAGTGCTCAACCCACAATTTTAATTTATTTATTTATTTGTGATTTACTAATATGTGTTTATAAGGTGGACTGGAATTATTAATGGTAGTGGGTAATTTGAAAGTTTAATATATTTATTTATTAATGTGAGGTGATAGGTAGGTTTGACGATTAATATTTAATTTTTTTTAAAAAAAATGAAATAAAATATTGGGACAAGAAAAAAAGGATAGTATGACATAAATAATAATATAGAATGAGTATTATGTATTTTAATTACATAAAATAAAAAAATAATTAAAAAAATTAAAATAGGCCACCAGAAGTAGTCATTTCCACTTTTAGGCCATCGCGGCCCGAATTCCAACCCAATGGCCTAAATTCAGGCCCGAAATCCTTCTAGTGGTCTATTTTCCTAAATCAAAATATCGTGGCCCAAAAGTGGAAATGACTCCTTCTGGTGGCCTATTTTAGTTATTACCTCATATATTATTAATACCATTAGTGATCAACCAAGTCAACATTTAACGTGGTGTCTTCATTCTAAATTTCCAATTTTTATAGATTTTTGCATTTTTTATTATTAAATTTAGATTTTTGCATTTTTTATGTATTTACTATTTATTTATGTTAAAATATATATTGATTTTGGATATGGAAATCCTAACTTTTATTTTTTAAAAGATATGAAATTATCAATTTTTATGGAATTCCCACAATTTCCAATTATAAAAGATTTGAAATTTAAAATTTTGTATATTTGCATTTATTTATATTAGATTTTGGTTTTTTATTTATTTATTTTAGATTTTTGCATTTTATTACAACAATTTTTATTTTTACCCAATTTTCAGTTTTTAAAAGATATAAATTTTTTAATTTATATGAAATTTCTACAATTATTAGCTTTTAAAAGATTTCAAATTTCAAATTTTGAATTAATTTTTTTTATTTATTTTAGATTTTTGCATTATTTTATCCCACAATCTTTAATTTACCCAATTTTTAGTTTTAAAATGATATGATTTCTTAATTTATATGGAATTCACACTATATCAGTTTTAAAAAGATTTGAAATTTGAAACTTCAATTTTTTCATATACTGTATTATTTATTTATTTTAGACTTTTGCATTTTTTTTATTCCCACATTGTTGTTTATTTGTTGAGCCTATAAATACCACTCATTCTTATGCGTACAAGTTCCTATAATAAAATAATATATATATATATATATATATTTGATAGTGATGAGGGTTGATTCGTTTTTATTTACGTTGTGGAACTGAGAAAACATTTATCGATAATTTATCTAGAAAATATTGTGTTTAGCCTTTCATGGAAGATGTGATATTGTGCTGCCGGTAGCATCTAGTGGAATATCACCCCTACTCCTTCCAAGAGGTAGAACTACTTCTAGATTTGTTATTCCACAAGATTGTGACGAGAATTTTACCTGCAAAAAACTTATCCTAGAAAATTATTTAACCTCTATTCTCATTAAAACTAAATAAGGTTGAACTCTATTTTCAATAATCAGTTTTCACCCATATGTCAGTGATATATTGCAATATCTCGTGTCACTGGAAAGAGAAGACTCCAAGTATTAATATGTAATTGAGATAGATTAACTCAAAATACTACAATAAATATTGTTTACAATAAAAATTATATATGACAGAAATTTGCGCAATGGTCATGGTAATTGGTAAACTGGTATTGATCTTGGAGATGTGCAATTAGATATTACATTTCCATATGAAAAATTTATAAACTCTACGAGAGATCCTGTAGCGACAATTGATGAGGGTACTTATACAAATATAAACTGCACAACTTCAAATCCAGACATTTTGAAAGATAGTGTTATACAAATCCCTACCAATGAGATTGTTGGTACAATCAATGATTATATCATGGAACTTATGCCTGCAAATAAAAATGTATACTTCCTCCAATTTTTTTATCCTTGCTTCGGACCCACAGTGTACACAGTCTAATGTACATTTCAAACCATTAATAACTCAATTTTGGTACAAGTAAAAATTCTAAAAGTTTAATATTGAACAACTATAAGACGAGACGAATCTAACAAGATCCCACTTGGCTATATTTTAACTTGTATAACTATGATAAAACTTTAAGTGTGAACAGTAGCATAATTGCCAATGGGGCAAGAATTTAAAAATGAAGGGAGTATATATAAGTTCTAACAATATTTGTCAAGAGGATGAAATATAAATAATGCCAATGAATAAATTTCATTGGAATATCTAAACACGATCAATTGTTCTGAATTACCGAATCAGGAAATATAGTTGAATGAGGGTTACATAGTAATGCTTTTAGTAATATTGATCCATCAAATAAATTATGCAATGAAAGTATATTGATAGTAACCAAGATGCGGAACCATAAAATTGAAGTTAAACTAAATTAGCTTGCGAGAACCATGAAAGTAAAAAATTCTTGATTGGTAGAATAATTATAAATTTATCTAATTTAACCAAATTCCCAATTTGATTTCAGACGAGAAAACTTTAACTCGCAGTTTGTTTTGCTACGGTTATTAAAAAAAGTCAGTGTCAATCTGTAAATAATGTTGGACTTTATCTTTCAAAATCAGTTTTTAGCCATGAACAGTTATGTTGCAATATTTCGTGTCACTAACAAAATGTAGCTCAAAGTAGTAATATGGAATTAAGAATGATTAACTCAAGATACCGCAAGAAATGTTGTTGACAATAAAATTTATATATGACAAAATTTGCAAAATTGATACTTGATGTAGCTGATGGTAAATCCGGTATTGATTTTTTTGCATTACAAAGCCGATATTGATTTAGAAGATTTACAATAAGAGATTTTGTTTTATTAATAACTAAATAAAACTTTAAGGTATAAGCCCCTACCAATAAGATTTTCAGCAATGAAATTTTCAACAAATCATGATGGAATTTTTTATATTATGCTTAATAGTTATATTTAAATTTTATTTTATTTTAATTTTAATTTCAAATTAAGTAAAAATATTATTTTAATAATTATTTTTATTAGTTTATTAAGTTTGTACCGGACATGGCACAAAAGCTAAAGAAGACGGTATAATTAAATTATATCATCATTACTCAAAATCATTACACATTTTTCATTACTCAAAATACAATTTATTATTATTTTATATAATATAAGTGTATGTATTATATAGAACATATAATTATGCCCGTCGAGTCTCGACTCGACGGGTTACTTACTAGTTTGTAAATAAAGCTCGTAGTTATATGGAGTTGGGCAGTTGGCTCATTCCCTCCTCCAAATTCTACCCATCTTAATAAACTAAAATTTCCACCAAAATGCCATTTCAGTCCACCCGAAACGATTCTTGCGTGAAGGAAAGTTCCATTAAATTTTAAAGGAAATTGAGCAATTGATAGAATCATTACAAATTAATTAAATGAAAAAAACGATAGATAGTAGTACTACTTGAAAGGAGACACCAGACATGTCACAAAAGTGCCTGCAGATTAAATTGAATTTCCCTCCCAATCCGACAGTGTTAACTTCACTCGAACAATGGCCACCGTCAGATTCCTCTACCGTTTCCGACAATCTCCTCCGTCGCCACCACTGTCGCATCTCCTCAATCGACCATTTTCCTCCTCCATGTCCCCGCCGTCCAAGGCCATTGTCTACAAAGAGAATGGTCCTCCGGACACGGTCTGCAAAGTGAAAGAGCTGCCGCCTGTTCTGATCAAGGAGGACGACGTTTGCGTAAGGATGCTTGCTGCTCCCATCAACCCCTCTGACATCAATCGAATCCAAGGTCCAATCTTCACAATTTCGTTGAAAGTAAACATGCACAATAATTGGGAAAAAAAAAAAACACTTGCATAATTCGTCCCATGGCAGAGTGTTTACTTGTTTTAAACTATCTTCAATAACTTTTACACCACTAATAAAACTTGTAGGACTATTTGTGTTAAAACAAAATAATTGATGAGAATATTCGTCACTTGAGGCGAAGTTACGCGATGAATCAGCCTTTCTTCTCCATATTGGAGAGTGATGGAATTTCATTAGTTATAATGTAGGAGTGTATCCGGGGAACCATCAAGGTCCTGCGGTTGGCGGGTGTGAGGGTGTAGGCGAGGTGCATTCTGTAGGCTCTGCGGTGAAGGGTCTTCGACCGGGTGATTGGGTCATCCCTTATCCACCTCTTCCAGGTATGCACATATGATTTGGATTTGTATATGTGAGAATTTTCATTAATTAAATGAGTCTCAGATTAATGTGTTTTTGATTAGGATTGTCAGCCCTGATGCTATACAAGGGAAAATATGAAGATTTCTGCTTGCTTTAACTTTAGATTTGAGGAATTTCAACTTCATTAAACATTTTGTGAAGATTATCAGACTTTTATGTTCTGTATACATTATATTTTTATAGTCGTTTCTTCTCAGGTGCATGGCAGACTTATGTGGTGAAAGAACAAAGTCTGTTGCATAGGATTGATAAAAGCATCCCCATGGAGTACGCAGCGACTGCAATATTGAATCCTTTGTCTGCCCTGAAAATGCTTCAGGAATTCGTGGATCTAAAACCAGGTTCTGATCATAACTATTACAGACAGTGTCTTCAGTGTTGCTGTGCCCTGTTTCCTAACTTAGTGAAGTGGGTTGATATATATATATATATATATATATATATATAGGAGATACCGTTGTTCAGAATGGTGCTACGAGCATTGTTGGGCAGTGTGTGATTCAACTTGCACGGGCTCGTGGGATTCATTCCGTTAACATCATAAGGGACAGGTGCTCTCTCATTTACATGCTATCATAATTCGTCATGTTTGATTGTCTCGTGCATGCGACTCATCATGCGTGCCTCTGAACCAGGGCTGGATCGATTGAAGTAAAAGAAAAGCTAAAGAAACTCGGTGCTAGTGAATTGTTCACCGAGAGCCAGCTTGAAGTTAAAAATGTGAAGAGTCTCCTGGTAGATTTCGAAACTATTGTCACTGTCTGTGTAATTCACGGCATCACTTGGATCTTTAAGATTCTAGTGGGTTCGTTTTGGTGTTTTATGGTTTCCATTTTTTTTGTCCATCGATTACAACCTCAATTTACTGTTTCCTTGAGTTATAAACTTGTTTCGCGTATATTTTGCAGGGCGATCTACCAGAACCCGCATTAGGACTTAACTGTGTTGGTGGAAATGCTGCTTCTGCAGTTCTTAAATTCCTGAAGTGAGATTACTACACATATATGCTGTGATATACTCCTACTTGAGGATGTTTTTGTTGTTCAAAGTTTCTTGAGATGTAAATTGTCATTTGCAGGCGACATGGGACTATGGTTACATATGGTGGAATGTCAATGAAGCCTATAACTGTCTCCACTTCATCTTTTATATTCAAGGTACATGGTGGAGGAATCGCTATACATCGTTTTGTTCTCCGTACTTCGCCCCAACTATATGCAACTCTAGAACATTTATTTGTTTGCTGCTTTTGCAGGACTTATCGTTGAGAGGATTTTGGTTGAGGGAATGTTTGAATTGTGCAGACAAAGCAGAAGAATGCAAGGAAATGATTGATTACATTTTGGATCTAATCCGCAGAGGCAAACTGAAATATGAGTATGATCTCTGCCTATATGCTTTTCCAATACATAGGGCATGTTTGGGAATTAGTTGTTAGTTGTTAACTGATTATGTGAGTAATTTGAGTAATAAATTAGTTAAAATTAGTTGTTTGATAGTTTGTGGCAATTTTTTTTTTTGTTTAAAATAAGCTAATTCCAAAATGCTGCTATTTGCAGCGGTTTCAGAAACAGCTGATTGAACACTATTTTAAGTGATTTTGTATTTTCGAATAAGCTAATTTATGTTAAATTTACTAAAATAAGCTAATTTCATTTAGCTTATTTGCCAAACAGGGCCATAGTTCCATGCCATCCATCAATGACTGCAGGTTTTTGAGTACTGACGTTTGTGAAATTATGCCTGGCTTTAGAGACCACAAAATTCATAATCTATAGTACTCCTACTTTTAAATTCAAGCCCTAAATTACTATTGAGAAATGATGTGATGATTAGCTTATACCCCCACTTCATATCAAATTGTTGCATGTATATACTCAAGCTATCAAATTTTAGTGACATAATTAATTGAAACTTAGATGGGTGTGAAATACTATTTAACATATGTGTAAATGGTGTTTATGTGGTAAATGCAGCGTGGAGATGTGCCCATTTGATGAATTTCCCACAGCATTGGACAAGGCCCTGGGGAAGATAGGATCTCAACCCAAGCAAGTCCTCAAATTCTAAATCTGCTTTTTCACAATATATACATATTTAGGCAGAAAAAAGGACAACATATTGATCCTTACTGTGATTCTTATGGTATATTGGTATATGCTCAATCTTAAATATGTAGGAAACACACACACACACACACACACACACACACATATGGATTAATACGTAATCGTGAGGTTTTTATATGAATTCAGTATCATCTTTATTCATATTTAAACAATTATATTCCGGCAAAATGACCGTCGGACAGATAATTATAAAGATAGAATAACATAATATCAGCGGCAAAACAGTATACAATTTAGCAACTGACAATGTAACATTTATAATCATAATCAAATAGTGAAGAATTATACACCGGAATACAATATCAATGCTTCAACAATGAATTATTTAATACAGTATGCAGCTATTGTAATTCAATGATGGTGAATGTTCAATTCCCAGGAGGGTGACCACTTGCATTTACCAGCAGCTCGCTGCTGACCATTTTTGTACTCATATTATAGACTACTATAATAATAATAATAATAATAATAATAATAATAATAATAATAATAAAATTGCATGGCGCCATCCGTAGCACACACTAGATGTGAAAATCACGTTTCAAGGAATTGGGGACAATTCTTGGGTTATTAAACGTTTGTGTAATGGCCAGAGATTAATTTATTTGGTGAAAGAGGAGCTCACGTGGAGAGATTATGATGTAAATGCTTCCTTCTTCAAAATGTAATCCACTGCCTCTTCCACAGTGTCAACAACCTGCACGGAATCAAGAGGACTCAAAGGCCATTGAAAGAACATAAATGATAAAACTGAATGGAATTTGAATCAAGAGTTGGTCTAATAATTAAGTGGCTGAATTTGATTCATTAAGTAAAAGAACCTAAAATTAAATTGGGATTGGTTACGGTGCAATCAACAAAATCCGGAGCACATCAAGGCACTAATCCCAATCGTTCATTTAAAATCCCGGTTCAAAATGTAAAAAGGGTAAAGTTGTCCAAAAAAATTTATAATGTCAAGTCGCTGAAAAATACACAAGGTTATCGCTGAAAAATACAATGTATGTCGCTGAAATACACACAGCCCGTCGCTGAAATACACATAGGCCGTCGCTGAAATACAAACAGCTCGTCGCTGAAATATATTAAACCAAGAATTGGAGTTTCAACTTTTATGAAATCGCTGAAATAAACATTATCAAGTCGCTGAAAAATACTATAGAATGCCGCTGGAATATACTATCATACGCTGCTAAAATATAATATCGTATGTCGCTGAAATAAACAGAAGGCGCACTGAAAAAACTACGTATGTCGCTGAAATATAAACAAATCGCTGAAATGTATATATGTTGTTGCTGAAATGTATAAAGTGACATTTTGGAGTAATATGGCAAAATTACCTTTTTACCCTTCCAGTTCATCTCAACCGTTGATTTAAAAAGTTAATCAACGGTTGTGAAATGCCACAATACATCAAGACATTTCTCTTAGTCGCACCCTAACTTCACCCAATTAAATTAAATCTATTAAAAATATACTGTATTTAAGTAGATTATCATTTTCTGGTAATAAGATAAATTCATATCATTTAATTTTGGACATCATTTTAGTTTAACCTAAATTTAATGTTATTCAATATGTTCAATGAATAAGTGCTTAAATTATTAAGACTAGACTTACATTATTTATCAACAGCGCCTTAATATTGAAACCAACCTAGGGTCCTAGGGAGATAATCTATTGGTTGGATACTTGGAATGTGTTGTTATAGGGAAAGAAAGAGAGTACCAGATCCGCAGGATACAATTGATCATTTCCCTTTCCTTTGAATACTCCAGACCTTGTCAAGATAGAAAACCAGGGACGCCCTGCCTGTTTTATGAGAAAATAAAAAGAATATAAGATGCTGTACAGAATGGCAACTGGAATTAGGAATGTGAGGAGCTCAGAACAAACCTTCCTTGCCCCATTGATATCGACTGCAGGATTGTCTCCGACCATGTACAAGGTTCTTAAAGTATATCCGCCATTGATGTTATGGTTTGTTCTGGAGGGTACTAATTGTAGCAGTTCATTTTCAGCATTCTTGAATACAAATGGATTTGGTTTTCCATATGATGTGCACTCCAGGCAATTGGGGTAAATTCTGTGCTTATTAATATCAGAAAATTAGTACCTCAATTACACTTTCTTCTCATATCTATTCTGTAATTCCCAGGTTGGATATGATCATAAGATCTTGTAATTTGACTCAGGTTTGTGTAAATGCCATTGACGGTAAATGGGAAAATACCCAAGAAACCATCATTTAATATTCTAGACAACTTTTGGGGGAGATAAGAATTGTAACGAGCCTTCACTTTCTATCTGTTTTCAAATTAACCAAACCATATCAATTGACTTTGACACATACCTGTTGTAGATAGATTCTAATGCAATCCTGAAAGCTCCCATTCCGAGGCGTTCAGTTGGAAATAGACCCTGACATTGTTGTAGTTTATTGGAATTTGGAAAGGATTCAAAGTAGTAGCAACTGGCAAATTAATATGCCAATACCAGCTCCACATAATCAAGGGAAACTAACTTGATAAGAAAGGTCGTCATTTGCAAGATATAGAGGTGTTTGGGTTGAAATCTCTCTCCCAGGAAGACCTCCTGTGCTCAAAATATCGCATAAAACCTGCAGTTTGCTTGCACTTTATGGATTGTAATAACTGTGTAACAGTGAAGTAGCAAAAAAAACTTAGCTGATGTTAGATAACTTTGACGGTTTAGTAAGTTATACACCACTTCAATTTAAGCATAAGATGGTAGCAAGAGAAATATGAATGAAGCCTAGTGTTTCCAGACTAAAATAGTGAAAGAGAGAGAAAAAAAATATTATCATTCCAATGACATTAAATATCCTAAATACAAACTAAAAATGATGAAGCAACATTTTACTTATCTGTAGTTGATGTAAATGAAAAAGGAAATGAAGAGTTGAAGCAAAATTATGTTTAATCATTGGGAAAGAAAAACTACCCTGGATTTCCTCAAGGGGCTAACAGTAAATTGTAGGCTTCTAGTGTTTAAAGCCAAAAGGGAAACACACATACACACATAAGATAAAAACTTCTGTAAACAAAAATCACAAAAAGAGAGAGTGCTTACATTTCTAAAAACAAGCAAAAAACAGTTGAAAGGTAAAGCATTTCATTGTTCTGAATTCATTTCTTCACAATATGAACAGGATACAGACTTGGCTTAGGGTGCATTTGGATGGATGGATTTAGGAATCATTTGAAATGAATAATAACAAATTCATTCATATGTTTGGATTAATGAGGGGAGTTGAGAGTGGATTTGAAATCCACCCCACTCATTTAATGCATAATTGTAATACTAATTGATTTGAAATGACTCTCAAAAAGGGTAATTTGAAATCCCATCGTTCAAATCCTTTCACAAATCCAAATGCCTCAATCCAAACACAACCTTAGACAATTTAAGACAGAAGAATACCTGTATATCCCTGCTCCAATCAATGGAATCACTAACAACAAAGAGAGCTTGTACTCTCTCCGAGCATGGATCAAATTTTCGGGAAGTTTCATTGGAAGCGCTTTTCTCATAATTAGCCCATGGGTTAGTCCAACTCTTAAATTTTCCCAACGGATCAATGTGTTCAAAGTATGATGCATATTCATCTATAGAGAGAACATTTCTAGTGCATGATGGTCATAAGCAAATCAGAAGGTTTGACATCATGTTTAACAAACTATTGAGAATGGACGATGAGTTAAAACTTAAAAGAAACACACTTGAAACCATATTCAGACATCACCACCGTAGGTTCTCCTTTTCCAACTGCAATAATGAGCTCATTCTCATATCTGCAAGAAGAGCATATAATCAGCAAGATATTGAGTTACTAAACCACCAAACTAGTTTTGATATTAAGCACTTATAGGTCTTAGTGATGCTGATGCATGGTGAGTCATGGGGCACCAAACAAGGAACATCCAAAAATATGTAAAAAATAATTTTTTTGTGAAGAGAATAATTATTGATCAATAACTTTACATAAATAGAAGTATTAAAAACAAATAATTTGTAGATTGTAACAAAAAATAAAGAAAATAACAATTGCCAACATTTAATTTTACATTAAAAAACATGTACTACCAGTCAACAAGGTTCAATCAAATTCATTATTACCAATGTTTAAAAGCACTTCAAATTCTGAAAGAGCAAATTCATGTTCAGTTCTTCACCATTATCACGTCATTACTTAATTTTTTTATTTTTTATTTTTAAAAAAACTACTTACAAGTCATCCTTAAAATATTACCTAGGAAGGGAAAAAAAACAAGCAAAAAATTTAAAATCCTGCAAATAAGCATATTGCAACACAGAATAGTACCTCTTTACAAGCTGCTTGAAAGGCGTATGCCCTTGGATAACCTGCAACCATAGTGTACCAGGCATTAGTTAACTCTTCAAACCTGGAGGACTGTAAAGATATTTCAACGAATTTAGGCAATTTATCTAAAAAGAATCTATAAAGTAAAGCTTATAACTACAAGAAAAGAGTTGCACCATAACAGGAAACCTGGGAAGGTAATATATGGACACCCAATAATTTACTCAACTCAGTTGCTCTCACAGATTCTGGAACACCGCCTCCTATTTTTATGGAAACCAAAAGAATAGTTGAGGCAACATAATCATAACATTAATTTTTAAAATACCAGTCGCATACGAGAAATCAGAAAACAGCTATTGCTTACTTTGAAAGAAACAAATCATGTATTAAGTCCATACACATTAAGTCATTAACAGGTAATATAAGAAACTTTTCTTTTCCGTCTCCCAATTTAAGAAAATGTTTTGCTGCAGAAAGTAGGAAACAAAATCATCCAAGGAAATTGATTTGCTAATAAAATCATGAATTTTAAATAATAAACAAAAAGTAACACAGAAAAGAGCATCATAATACACATAATGACCATTCAGAAGACCAAAAATAGACAGCCTTGGGTGCTGATCCACATGCCAATGTCAGCATCTGCAGACTTATATACAAATGTGCAGTATAATTCAGCAATTGGTCTAACATAATTTAACAACATAATATAATTCAGCAACAAGTTAACCATTGCTAAATATATCATGTATATATGTGAGAGCATAATCATCAAGCAAACCATCAAGGAAAATACTACTATTATGCATCACAGAATTAAATATACCTCATTGCTGAATATAACAAGTTAACTGCTAAGTGAATCTACCGTGAGTGTTAAAAGAACTGTTGAATTTACTAATAGCCATGAATACAACAAGCCTAATTTTACTTATAAACTTATTGTTGATGTCTAATATAGCTATCACTGAACAACAGATATCCCATTTCTGAATAAACTCACAGCAACAGAACTTGTGAAACCCTCCATTATTAAATTTTGAAAGAACCTTGTTGAAGATAATAGTGTTGAAGTGAGCTATTCTTTGTTTTAGAAAAAAAAAAAAAAAATCTCTACATACATTCCATAGATTTCATTGCAAATTATACATGCAATGTTAGTATTACTGTTTATTAAGATGTTACCTGTCATCATTGAATATAAACTCATTACAGAATGGTATGTATTTCATCTTTGAACAAGCCACTCACCATTGGTCAAGAAAACATAGGGAATGATCAAGTTACCTGACATCAGAACAGAATAACCAGGAATTACAAATAATGTATTCGAATAATGCATAAATATGCTTAACAGATACCCTAAAAAATCACGAACTTTCGAGCTAATGTGCTGCTTCCCAGTTCCAACGGCAAAATATTAACAACTCAATCAGATCACTTATAATTGGAATTTCAATACACTATCAAATCGGAAAACCACCAGAAATCATTATGCAACAACAAGTGCACTTGCTTTATTTTCGCGCTCCAATTCCATTACCAGAATCGTCGTATAATCTTCTCAGCGCCCCAGGAGATCCTCCAATGGTAGTCTCGCCTCGAAGAATCACGCCATCAATGTCGAACGCTATGCCGAACGGTGCGCTACGATCCAACCAATAAAAAAAAGTAAAATATCAGAAATGCGGAATCAATTGATTTCATCTCAAATAAGCAAAACACATAAATAAAAACTGAGCAACCTTGAACCATGACTTCAGCAAGATATGATTTTTTTAAAATTTCTATTTGAAAGAAAGAATTCAGAAAGGAAATCCTACTGTAAGATTCCATATAATCTTTATTTCTATATCACGTCAATTTGATAGCACGATGTAATGTGTATCAGTTGGGTGAAAATTAAAAGGGGGAGAAAAGGGAATACCTGCTGTGGCGAGGATCCGAATGAAGCTGGCACAAGAACAGCCGGCCATTGGCGGAAACCGAAGAAACTCTGCCCCGATTTTGCAGACATGTCGAGGCTTTCCTCAGATTCTGCAGAAATCTCATTTCCACTTCCAACAGTATACTAGTACTATTTCCTTTTCCTTTTTCTATTTATAATAGTACTAGCTTTTTTTTTTTTTTTTTTTTTTTTTTTTTTTCTTCTGCTGTACGATGGTGCTTTGATGTACAACTGCCCATGGGAGAAAATAATTATCAGTAGTAACTAACGCGGTGCTTTGTAATTGTTTTACGTACAAGGAGGGTTGGTTTGGTTGTGACATATAAGATTATATAGAAATATACAGGTGATCAATATAATTCTTAGGGCTTCCTGGATCATTAGATTGTTTTTAAACAAAAAGGCGAGTTGGAAGTATCGAATTAAAATCTTGCGATAGGAGAGTTGGGCCAAAGGAAAGGTTACACGGTAATAACTAATATACCTATGGATGAAAGGCAACATAACTATCAGAAATTCCTTCAAACAACTAATATGTTTGTGTAGAAATAAAATAATTGATGACAATCATGTTAGGAACAATTTCGTCCATAAATCTGCTACAGGATATGATACTAAAGAATTGGTAATTTACATTTGCTTGAGAATTAGTTAGATCTGATGACAAACACGAGGTATGTAAAGTTTAACAACCAAAGTGTTAACCAAACTACTTTTGGTGTTCAAGGCATGAAAAGATAAGATTGTCATGGGTACTATTCGTTTACAGAAAGCAACAGAGAATCATTAAAACAATTTGATGTTTGAAGGGTCTTCAAATATGCTTTAAAACAATTTGATGTTTGAAGGGGCTTCAAATATGTGTGAAAATATGTTCTAACGATGAGGGTAATTTAATTCTTCATTTTTTTATTACAACATGCCACAAAACTTGAAACTTCCCTGAAGATTTAACTATTTGTCATTAAATTAGTTTACCAAAGCTTAGTTCGTATACCTTGCCACTGTCCTGATTCCTTGGGAAAAGACAGTAAGAGAACATATCTCAAGGATTAGATCAAACCTATTTAAAAAAAGATCATTCATTGAGGCAGAATTTGAGGTAGGGAAATGTTGGTACGAGTCAAAACTGACACTTGGTTCAAAGTTCAATCACCTATTAACCCCAAACTATGAAAAACTTCTGGAGACTAAAGAAGATCTCAACCACCACATAGAACCATAAAATCCCAAATACGCAGGAATATGGAAAACAGTGTAAGTAAGAAAAGACATGGAAAACAAGGGGGAAAAGACTTATGGAACTTATCTAGTGACAAGACCTATACATGGGTAGGGAATGAAACACCGGTAAGAAAGAAGTAATGCAAATGAACAGATCACCATATAAGAAAGTAGTAACGCCAAAGGAGTTGGGAAAGTATGCCAAAAGCCATACAATAACAAAATAAACATCATTGATATGCATAAGGAGCACAAGGAGTTTGGGGAATATGCCAGAAGCCATAAAAAAAGAAATCAAACATGGTCAACTTGGAACAGAGGAACGCGAGCAATACAAAGGCAAATACAGAACCAGGAACATGAATACGGCAGGTGATTCAATGCATGGATTCATAGTGAAGGTGGACTGTTGGGGAAATTTGACTTGACGACATCTGCTTGAAACAGGAAATCGGTATGCTGAGGGTCGTGCATGTTGGAAACGATCGTCAATCTCCAATGTTCACCCCATCACCATCCCGCAATGGACAAAGAAACATGGCCAACCTGTACAGAGCTTTATGGAGTCGCTACATCCGCGACGTCTCTCGTGAGTATATTTCAGGTCTATTACGGAGGACCCGGATTCGTTGCCAAACCTCACGTACACTCGCTCTTTTGAATCTAAGCGGTGGTGTTTCCAAAAGGCAAGCGGAATAGTCTGTGTAAAATGGAGCATGTTATTGACATATATAGAGAAAAACTGCGGTATAAGTGTATGATTTGTTAGAGAGTAGGTTTACCAAAGTCTTTCTGTGAGCAGGTCTAATCTAGAATTCAAAGAAAGTAAGGTTGGTGTCATCTGAATCGTCGGAGCTGATGGAGATGATGCTGTCTGAGCTGTTGTCAGAGTCCATTAGAATGCTATTGATGTACCTAGGAGAGAAGGCATGAGAAAGTATATAAGTTCTTTTGCAGGCGTTTCTTTGTTCGTACACCCACATCTAGTCATGATAGATGTTTTGACTAGCAATGTCATGGCATTGTGAAATTGTAGCAGGGAAACGGTTAAGTCAGTATATTGTTTGCACTACTCATACTTGCAACCAGTCTTGTTCAATCAGACATAATAGCATTACAATAATATCTTACTTTGAATAAAGAATTCACACAGGAACATGTAAAAGTGAAGTACTAAAGGAGCTAGTGAGCAGGACCTTGGAGAAATGAAGAGTTATGTCGTAGATGAACTCCAAGAAAATATGTCGATGAAACTGATATCCCAAAGGTCACAATAATTTCCCCTGTCATAGATTGAAGGCAATCCCAGTTAGGCCAAACCAAAACAATATCAAGAAACAATCACTCCTAAACAATCACTCCAAGAAAAGATGTCAATATTTCATTCCAAAATCAATAAAAGATCAAGTATCGTGATCATCAGAAACAATGTTCGTTTTGGTTTGATTTCAAGGCTAAATGATAGTGTGAATTTTGTGTTTGTTAGTGATATATATTGTGGTTGTTTTTGTGGTGATTTTGGAAGCTCTTTACTATTGTTTTGCTGGTTTTTGTTGTTTGTAGGAGGATGGCTTGGAAAGTAGTAAAAAGTGGAACAAAGAGAAGAAAAAGAAGAGATAGGCAGATTGCCATGACTTCCCTAGTCATGGCCATGACTAGCAAGAATCCTACAAGCTGAAAATGAAGACAAATGGGCTTAAGTCAAGCCCATTCACACCTTAAGCCCTTTGCTCATTTAAAGGTCCATCAATAGTTTACTTCAAGTGAGGGAAAACTCATTTTTACAAATGGGCCTAAGTGAAGCCCACTCAAACCACAAGTCCTATTTTCATTTAATGGCCCATCAAGAGATTACTTCATTGAAGGGAAAGTCAAATTACATAAAAGATGGGGCTGGGATGGAGAGAGAGGCAGACTAGATATTTTTTAGAATCACTTTTGGGGAGAGAGATTTGGAGAGCAGAAAAGGGGAAAAGGTCGGTTCTGGGAAGAGGAGCAGAAGCGATCAAGCACGGCAGACAGACCCATCTTCTCTTCTCTTTGATTTTGGTTATATTTTCCTTTTCTTCCTTTTCTTTTATATGGAATTAGAGTAGAGTTTACTTTTCTCTAGTTTAGAGATTTGAGGAAGAATGGCTATGGGATTTTGGGAGATGATGTATTTTTGCTATAAAAACTATTGTGCTTTTGTTATTTATACTATTTCTATGCCTAGGGTTTATGATTGTTGAATTGGATGAATGTTTAGGGCTCAAATATTTGTCTAGTTTAATAATTGATTGCCAATTTAATTTAGATATCCGTAATTGTACTTGAATTGAATAGGTGGTAACCGGGTTGATTAGTTCCTTTCCGGGGAATTGTATAATCGAATTGGGAATTACTCCGCGTAGGTAGTAATTGGTTCGAATCAGGCTTTTCTAGATTATAATGCAATTAGACAATATCTTCTACGGGGCGTACCTAGGAGTGTTAGTTTAATTAGAGGCAATTAACAGGCGTACCTTAATTGTCTAAACTGAAAGGAAAAGTTGGCTGTGTAAGCAGACCTGACAACTATAACTGGTTTATCAATTAGCACAATGTTTATGCATCAATGATCTTACCCAAATGCCATTTCAAATCAATCTTTGAACTAGAGGTTTTTAGTTCCAATATTTTATTTTAAATTTAGGTTCTTGATCTCACTTATCATTTTCATAGTTTGTGGAATTTCTTAGTCTTTAGTTCTTGTTATCATTTTATTGTTCAAAATACCAAACCCCCCTTATTGTATATTATATCTATCATGCATTAGTTGTTGTCCAACCCCTGAGGAGACGACCCTTGTCACTACTATACTACATTTGTTTTGTGCTTGGTGACATAGGATTTAATTTATATTTTGCAGCTCTACGACAAGCTGTCACTAAATAGAAATTACTCGTAGATCAGACAACCATATTCAACTCAAAACATAGTTAAACCCACATGGGTATAGTAATCAACAAATAGATGCCAAATCAGAAAATAGAAACATAACTATGTTAATCAATAATTGCAGAACTATCACATAAACAGAGACTCAAACAACAATAAGGAAAGGAAAACATATTTGCAATAGTGCACATTTTAGTCTGATTCTTCCTGGTATGTAGCTGGAAGACAATTCCAAAGAAATTTGAATGCCACAAGAGAGAGAAAAAAATGTAATTAGAGTCACTCAATTAAACATATTTGTTCGGAAGAAGTCTTATTCAATTACTTTTACTCAGAGGCCTCATTCACTTTAGTCATGATACAGAATGGGTTTGTTTGGCTTTGCCATGGATCTCTTGGTTACTAACTTGTTTACGGATGATTACGAGTGATTATGCGGAAGATTAAGGAAATGGAAGATGGAAGAAGATGTACTCAAATATGAAAATAAAAGGGATAGAGAGACAAAACCGCAACAAGAATCGTTGGGGGAAGCAACCAAGATGTTCGAAACCTTGACCTCAACCCAATCATTCCACTAAAGCCTCGGTTTAGTAATCAACAATGGATGCCTCGTCCAAGATTGATGAATGTTTCCAAGCAAACATACAAAGAGTGTGTGAGAATGTGTATAAACTCACAAGTGATCTTTTGAAGAGAAAGGTTAATTTTCATTCAAGCAAAAGATGACTACAAATGGAGGGGGAGGACATATATATAGGCCAAACCCAAAAGAAAATACAAGAAATGAAAAATACATGAAAAATGAGGCATTGCGGTTTCGGAGAGACTGATGCGGTTTATACCGCATCGATGCGGTATAAACCGCATTGGTGGAGGAAGACCGCATTGGTCATGAGAAACCTAACTATTACAGGAAATATGAGGCAATGCGATATATTGTGGCAATGCGGTTTATTTCGCATTGGCCAATGAAATCGCATTGAACACTTAGGAAAATAAAAACAATAATAAGCTGAGGCAATTCGGTATGTTGAGCAATTCGGTACATACCGAATTGGCAACAAGACCGAATTGAGGACTTAGAGAAAAATTACTAAGGCATGCGAATGGAAGGGCGATGCGGTGTTAAACCGCATCGAGGTCGATGCGGTTTATACCGCATCGCATTGAGAAAGGGCATAAGGGGTCGATGCGGTTTATACCGCATTAGGGCGATGCGGTCTATTCCGCATCGATGCGGTATAAACCGCATTGCTAAAGCGCATTGGTAAAGCGCATTGCTCCCATGCCTTAGTCAATTTTGCATGCTTTTATTTTCTACACTATTACAAAATATTATGTCCGACCAATTTCCGACTGGTCTGAGAATTGTCCGGCGACCGACGGTGGCTCCGGCCGACCTCCGGTCAACTTCCGACCAATTTTCCAGCGAGCTCCGTTTTGTCCTCAGGTGATGCTCCGGTGCTCCGGCAACTCCTCCGATGACTTTCCGACGACGGCGATGGCTTAATTATTCAAAATTGGGGATTCCATGGGTGGAATCCCTCCGAACTTATCGAGCTGGATCACGATCAATGCTTTCGGGTTGCAGCCTTCTTCTTTGTTGATTTCTTCTTGGAATTTCTCAGTCTTTAGAAGGGTCGCAATCCGGTCCATGAATTTCTTTGCCCGGCTCCTGGAGTGTGGTCCCGATGGGATTATTAATGTTGTAGATTTGGCTTCCACGCCATCCCCTCCCCCTTGAGAAGGTTAAGCCATCAACCGAACAAGCTCCTCACCATCTTCCTCGTAGAGGGCGAGATCTACAACATTAAAAGTCGCATTAATTCCATACTCTGGAGGCAGTTCTAACCTGTAGGCGTTATCATTGTTCTTCTCCAAAACTCTGAATGGGCCGTCTCCTCGCGGAGAAAGTTTGTCTCGCCTTTTCATTGGAAATCTCTCCTTTCTCATATGGAGCCATACCCAATCCCCGGGTTTCAACAGTAACTTCTTGCGTCCTCTGTTGGCATATTTTGCATAAGTCTCTGCGGCCTTCTAAGGCTGTCTTGGACGTTGCGGTGAAGTTCCTGTATCGCCCGAGCCCTGTCCCTGCCATTTACATTAAAATGCTCATTGTGGGGCAATGGCAGTAAATCAACCGGGGTTAGAGGGTTGAAACCATAAACAATTTCAAATGGTGACATGTTCGTGGCACTGTGGACGTGTCTATTATATGCAAACTCTATGTAAGGTAGACACTCGTCCCAGCTCTTGTAGCCTGAAGCAGTAATAATCCACAGCAGATTCCCTAACACTCTGTTGACGGCTTCCGTCTGCCCGTCTGTTTGAGGGTGATATGCTGTGGAAAATAACAGCTTCGTGCCAATCTCATGCCACAGAGATTTCCAGAAATAGCTGACAAATTTTGTGTCCCTGTCTGACACAATCGTCTTCGGGATCCCATGGAGACGCACCACTTCCTTGAAGAATAATTTGGCAATGTGGTGGGCATCATTGGTCTTTGTGCAAGGGATAAAATGAGCCATCTTGCCGAAGCGGTCTACCACTACAAATATTGAATCTTTGTTCCGAGCAGTCCGTGGTAGTCCTAGCACGAAGTCCATAGAAAGGTCAATCCATGGGCCCTCGGGAATGGGTAGAGGCATATACAATTCGTGTGGCTTGGAAGTGGATTTCGCCTTCAGACAGACGATGCACTTGGATATCAGATCATCCACTTCCTTCCTCATTCCCGGCCAGTGGAATCGTTCACTCATAATTCCAAAAGCGGCAGTCCTTCCGAAATGTCCTATGAGGTCTCCGTCATGAACTTCCTTGATCAATAACTCTCGAACGGATCCCTTAGGAATGCACAGCCGGTTCTCGAAGTATAGAAATCCATCAAGTCTTGAAAATTCCTTGAACCCGTGCTTTTCGGTCTCTGCCCAAAAACTCTGAAAATCAGGATCAGTGGCATATTGATCCTTAATATGCTCGAAGCCAATAAGATGAGTCGTGACAATGGCCGCCAAGGCTGTCCTTCGGGAAAGAGCATCTGCAACAATATTTTCCTTTCCGTTTTTGTACTTGAGCACATAAGGGAAAGTCTCGATAAATCCGCTCCAGCGTGCATGCCTTTTCCCCAGTTGACCTTGGTTCCGAATATGCTTAAGGGTCTCGTGGTCCATATGGATAATGAACTCACGGCCCCGAAGATAGTGTTGCCATGTCTTTAACGCTTGGACCACAGCGTAGAGTTCTTTGTCGTATGTTGAATAATTCAACTGCGCGTCAGAGAACTTTTCGCTGTGGTATGCCACTGGCTTCCCATTCTGCAGTAAAACTGCTCCCATGCCGGTGCCCGATGCATCGCATTCTACCTCGAATGGTAGATCAAAATCTGGTAGGGCCAGTACCGGTGCATGAGTCAGTTTGCTCTTCAGTTCTTCAAAACTTTTCTGCTCAGGAGGTCCCCACTTGTATACAAGTCCTTTCTTGAGCAATGAAGTCAGGGGTGCCGCGATCAGAATGAAATTGGGGCAAGAATCTCCGAAAGAACCCACACAGACCAAAAAATTGGCGAACTTCGTGTACGCTCGTGGGTGGCTTCCATTCCGAGATCGCTTTTATTTTCGTCTCATCGACCTTAAGACCGCCACGCCCAATAATATATCCGAGGAAGGAAAGTTCAGTTGCGTGAAAGGTGCACTTCTCCTTGTTGGCATATAACCGAACTTCCCGTAACCTGTTCAGTACCTGTTGCACATGGGAAAGGTGATCAGACTCATTAGAACTATACACTAAAATATCGTCAAAATATACGACTACAAATTTATTAATAAAAGGTCGAAGGGTCTCATTCATAAGCCGCATGAATGTTGAAAGCGCGTTCGTCAATCCAAATGGCATGACTAGCCATTCATATAATCCGAATTTTGTCTTGAACGCTGTCTTCCACTCATCTCCCGGTTGTATCCGGATTTGATGATAACCGCTTCGTAGATCAATTTTGGAAAAGATGCTGGCGTGACCCAGCTCGTCAAGCATGTCATCCAAGCGTGGGATGGGATGCCGGTACTTGATAGTTATAGCGTTCACGGCTCGGCAATCTACACACATGTGCCATGTTCCGTCTTTCTTGGGAACCAATAAGACAGGTACTGCGCAAGGTGAGAGGCTTTCTCGGACCCATCCTTTGTTCACCAGCTCTTGTACTTGCCTCTGCACTTCTTTTGTCTCCTCCGGATTCATTCTGTAGGCTGGCCGATTTGGAATTGATGTACCTGGCACGAAATCGATTTGATGTTCGATGCCTCGTAGCGGTGGTAGACCAGCCAGAACTTCCTCCGGGAAGATATCCGAATTTTCGTCCAACATCCTGGAAAAATTTACAGGAATATCAGGTGCAGCAATGCAAGTTCTGAAAATATCATCAACAGGTTTTGCATAAGCAAGGAAACAGTAACCTGTTGAGCTCGGTGCGCGCATTGTTTGCTCAAAGTCTGTTCGAGTAGTCAGCAGGCAAGGATTGGCAGAAGTGCTCTCAATACAGAGGGTCTTTCCTCTTTCCTTTAACTTTCGCTCTGCTTCATCCTTCTTCATGTTGGCACGCAGAACTTCCTGATCTGCTCGAACCATCTTGACAGGCAGTGGCTTGACATTTATTTTCTTTTGCTTAAAAATAAATGACAGGCAGTTGGCACGACCCTTATACTTGACATCGCGATCATATAACCATGGTCGGCCTAGTAAAATGTGACAAGCAGTCATAGGAATGACGTCACAGATTACGTTTTCAGAATAGGACCCGATCTTGATAGGAATTTTGGCTCGTCGGTTGACTTTCAGGTCGCTATTATCGTTCATCCAGTGGAGGTGGTAGGGACTCGGATGTTCTTCAGTTGGGATACCTAACCTGCGAATAACATAAGCGCTCACAGCATTAGTGCAACTCCCATTATCAACAATGACAGAAGCAACATTTCCTTTCAAATCACAGTGACAGTAAAATAAATTCTCCCTTTGCTCGTCAACACGAGGTTTTTCTTCAGATCCTTCAGCACTGAGAGTTCGCATGTCCACCAGATTGGTTAAGGTGCGATCCGCTTCGACTGTTTCCTCGGCTTCATAAAATTCTTCACTGTCATCGGAGTCCTCATTTTCCTCTCTTTCAGCCTGTGGAGGTTGTTCATCATCTGTGTCTATGATTCTCCAAGAACCGTCTTCCAAGAGTGCAGCTCTTTTGGTGAAAGGGCACTCAGGTGAGTAATGTTTCTTTCGACCACACTTGAAGCAAGTAACCTCCTTCTTCCGATCCTTTTCGAATTTAGGCCTCTCAATGATCGCGGGTTTAGGACCTTTCGGACGGTAGGTCTTAAATTCCTTGGCCATTTCGAAACTTTTCGATTTTGGCTTGTCTTCCCTTGGAGTGAAAGTCCTTTGGTTCCAAGGCTTCTGCGAACTGGATCCAGAATCATGTCAGTACTGGGGTTTCTGCACTCGAGGTCGCTCGTCGGTCTCGAGTTTCATGGCTAACTCCACCAAATCGGACAAAGTGTCATATGGTCGAAGCTTCCCCTCCTTTCGGATCTCGACTCGGAGCCCTTTGAGAAATCTAGACTTTGTGATGCCTTCGTCTTCGATCACTCCGGCTTTCAGTAAGAGAGTCTCCATCTCTTTGTAGAACTCTCTACCAACCTGTTCCCTTGAACAAGAAATGCAAGCTTATCATATAAGTCCTGTCGGTAGTGGGATGGAACGAATCTGTTCTCCATAGTACGCGTCAGTGTAGCTCAAGTTTGAATAGGATCATAGCCATTCCGGTGAATGTCATGAGTCACTTTCTGCCACCATACTAACGCATAATCTTTGAAAGCACAGACGGCCACATTGACCTTTTTGATGTCCGCGTAGTTATGGCAGTTGAAAATGAGCTCCATCGAATGCTTCCATTCAAGAAATTCATCTGGGTTGGATGTACCCTTGAATGGGGGAATGTCAAACTTGATACCCTTTAAGTCACGGTCGGGCTCATCATTGCGATTATTTCGGCGGGGGTTCCGATAGACTTCCTCCTCTTCTGGATCTGATTCAGAATCATTTTGTTGATGCCTGGCTGGTCGGTGTGGAGCAGGAATTCATGGAGGTTGGAGATTTGCGGGTGTCTGTGGCACAGGATTGTTCCGGCCAACTTGTCGCGGTCCTCGTTGCTGGGCCTTGAGTTCAGCTTCAGCTTCCTCCATTTCATGTGTTTGAACACCCTGGGGTCCACTATGGTGGCTGCGAGGGGTTCCGGATGTAGACGGTGGAGTGGCTTGAGGAGTGGCCTGGGGAGTCTGTTTATCAAACACTTCCTGAATTTTCAGCTCAAGACGCCTCATGGCTTCTATTTGAACAGCATTGCCATGCATGGTCATGTCATCTTTGAAAGTGTCGACCCGTTGATTCAAATCATCCATCCTTTGGTCCATGCTGTCCATTCTCTGATCAACGTTGTCCAAACGACCAGTCATTTTCAACAGTACGTCCATCAGATCCTTGTTAGTTGGTTGTCCCGAACCTGCCATGATAAATGCTAGACAGAAAAATTAAGCAATATCTGAAAAGATAATAAAATTAAGAAAACAAAAGAAGATGAAAATATTATGTAAGATAATAGTGGGAGTTTATCTGTATCACTTGGAAATTCGCTCAGTTTGCTCACAACCTGATGGCAGAATGCTGTGTTGATCCACAACCTGGTATGAAATGCAGTCTACGGTGATCACAAACAAATGCCCAAGTGTTCAGAGAGTGAGGTCAGATATATGGAACGCACAGTACACGGAACAAATGTAACTGCTCGACTCGATCAAGAAATATAAGGCGAAATTATGTATCATGCAATGCAGACAATTATGTTCAACACCTTAAGCGAGCAATTATCACAGCAACAGTGTATCTGGTCCCAATATAGAAGTGTAAAATAAAAATCCTCACAAACACTTGGAAATACCCCGAATACTCAAATGACTTCTCGGGCTAGGTTTCACAAAGTGCCAGTCCAATATCCAATTTATTGTAAAAATAACTCAAGTGCCTTCTTGGGCTAGGTTTTCACAATTGTGCCAGTCCGATATTCACCTTATTGTATTCCACTCAAAGAAAATAAAAGAAAAAAAAAATAATCACAAGTGAAGGAATAAGAAAATTTCCAACACTTAGAAAAATAAAAGTTGCTCAGGCAATGCGGTATATAGGGCAATGCGGTTTATTGTGCAAAAGACCGCATCAGCAAACAGACCGCATCACGTCTTCTTCCTTGGCCTTGGTGCGAAATTCTTCGACCAATTCGGTTTATGAGCAATGCGGTTTATAGTGAATACCGAATTGGGTACTTAAACCGAATTGATGTGAGATGGTGCTTGGAAAAATACTCTTCAAGGCAATGCGGTTCAAGGGCAATGCGGTTTAAGGAAATACCGAATTGCACACTTAAACTGAATTGATGGTGGAGACTTGGCAAAATTCTTCTTCAGCTGGAGGGCAATGCGGTTTATGATGGCCGATGCGGTTTATACCGAATTGGCAGGAGACCGCATTGATTTCGGATTGAGCTGCAATTTTTGACTTCTCCCTCCTTTTTCGGCTCTTTGTCCCCGGTAATTAATGCTCAATATTTTCCTAGTATCCAACCCTATTACACAAGGCTCAAGGTGCCTTATTTATAGCAAATGATTGGACACTTTAATAAGTACCTCTATTACATGTAGGCTTTTGCATGCAACATCATCATCATCATCATCGTAATATACTACTCTATTACAATATCTTGTCAAGAACACTTGAAGATGTCAAGAACAAGATGAATATGGTATGAACACACCAAGAACACAAAACAGTCTCACACCCTAAACCCTAAATAACCCCACTGTTGTGCGAAAATATGCAAGTATAATTTGTCAAACAAAATATCATGCACACATGAACACAATGGAAAATATAGGGGAATAGAGAGACAATATTGGAAACGGTAATAAGCACAAAACCACAAGATACCAAGACCTAAACACAAACAACAACAAAACAGTAGCAAGGAAATAACAAGAACAATATCAAGATAATATTTTTAGGGTTTTCAGATTTTTAAGACAACAAAACAAGAAACACAAGAGCAAGAAACACAAGAGCAATGTATATTTGGATTTTCAAGATTTATACCAAGTAGAACCAAGTGAGCTCTGATACCAAATGAATTAGGATGTCATGGATCTCTTGGTTACTAACTTGTTTACGGATGATAAAGAGTGATTATGCGGAAGATTAAGGAAATGGAAGATGGAAGAAGATGTACTCAAATATGAAAATAAAAGGGATAGGGAGACAAAACCGCAACAAGAATCGTTGGGGGAAGCAACCAAGATGTTCGAAACCTTGACCTCAACCCAATCCTTCCACTCAAGCCTCGGTTTAGTAATCAACAATGGATGCCTCGTCCAAGATTGATGAATGTTTCCAAGCAAACATAAAGGGAGTGTGTGAGAATGTGTATAAACTCACAAGTGATCTTTTGAAGAGAAAGGTTAATTTTCATTCAAGCAAAAGATGACTACAAATGGAGGTGGAGGACATATATATAGGCCAACCCCAAAAGAAAATACAAGAAATGAAAAATACATGAAAAATGAGGCAATGCGGTTTCGGAGAGACTGATGCGGTTTATACCGCATCGATGCGGTATAAACCGCATTGGTGGAGGAAGACCGCATTGGTCATGAGAAACCTAACTATTACAGGAAATATGAGGCAATGCGATATATTGTGGCAATGCGGTTTATTTTGCATTGGCCAATGAAATCGCATTGAACACTTAGGAAAATAAAAACAATAATAAGCTGAGGCAATTCGGTATGTTGAGCAATTCGGAATACCGAATTGGCAACAAGACCGAATTGAGGACTTAGGGAAAAATTACTAAGACATGAGAATGGAAGGGCGATGCGGTGTTAAACCGCATCGAGGTCAATGCGGTTTATACCGCATCGCATTGAGAAAGGGCATAAGGGGTCGATGCGGTTTATACCGCATTAGGGCGATGCGGTCTATTCCGCATCGATGCGGTATAAACCGCATTGCTAAAGCGCATTGGTAAAGCGCATTGCTCCCATGCCTTAGTCAATTTTGCATGCCTTTATTTTCTACACTATTACAAAATATTATGTCCGACCAATCTCCGACTGGTCCGAGAATTGTCCGGCGACCGACGGTGGCTCCAGCCGACCTCCGGTCAACTTCCGGCCAATTTTCCGGCGAGCTCCGTTTTGTCCTCCGGTGATGCTCCGGTGCTCCGGCAACTCCTCCGATGACTTTCCGGCGACTCTCCGGCGACGACGATGGCTTAATTCTTCAAAATTGGGGATTCCATGGGTGGAATCCCTCCGGTCTCATTGAGCTGGATCACGATCAATGCTTTCGGGTTGCGGTCTTCTTCTTTGTTGATTTCTTCTTGGAATTTCTCAGTCTTTAGAAGGGTCGCAATCCGGTCCATGAATTTCTTTGCCCGGCTCCTGGAGTGTGGTCCCGATGGGATTATTAATGTTGTAGATTTGGCTCCCACGCCAGGCTTTTAAGAGGGCAAAAGGTTATCCAAGAGGAGGGACCAAAGATGCCACATACATAAATGAGAGAATATTTTATAGAATAGCAATATAATCCAACAGAAACAGGGTATGATAATTGAGGTACATTTTAATATGCATAAAATATACGTATTAGATATATATGCAGGATTCAATGTTTTTGACCACTTGGAATATGCATTTGCAACGAAGAAGGGGTGTACAGTTTATTACAGTGCAGAACAAAGATTCCTATGTGTATGGGAACTGGAATTCAATCACACATTTTGACAAACATATTGTAAGCATTATCTAAGTAGGGCAATTCAACATCGAGCAAGAAAGCTAAATACTCAAAAGAATATGCATATAATGATAGTATACAGAGTTAGGAGATGTAGGTTGTTGGTTCCTATAATCTGATTGATTCATTGCATTATTGCATGTTTTTCTCCTAGAATTTAAAAGCAATGCAGGGAGAAGCCAAAATTGGGGTGAAAGGAGGGGGAAATATTACCAGGTGCAATGGAACACAGAGGCAAGTGTCTGCGGTCACGATGGGCGTAGACTGGGTACGTTTGGCAGATGGGGCAGCCGGAGCGTGAGCTACGAACACAGGAAGAGGAGGTTGGGTCGAGTGCGGACTTTGCAGAAATTGACAATGCAGGCGGTCATGGGCTTGAGGATGTTATGAGGGGGAGTGATTGACAAAATGCAGACAGTCACGGGGAAAGGCAGGCTTTAGCGACTGTGAAAAGTTAAGGAGAAAAGAGGCTTCAAGAAAAGACCAAACATTTCGTGATGCAGTGCGCTGCTCTTCTGAATATTAAAGGTGTCGATTTGTGGGCTGGCTAGACCCGGTACAAATTTATTTATTTGATTCTCTTTATGGAGGTTGTATAGCATAACAAGGTGTCCTTTATCGTTTTGGCAGCACTATATCCGTTCGCAAATAAGTGATTCATATTTATGTAACATAGTTATATAAAAAAATGGATAGTCAAGTGAGATTTTGTTAAATTCGTATATGCAAAATGGACGTAGAATGTATTGTTAACTGTGTAGTTTTTTCTTCCTTTATTTTAATACTTTTGCCTGCAAAAGACACTGAATCTCTTTCATAAAGTAATCGATAATAACTCGTATCATTATATTTAAATTATCCTTGACTGTCTTTAAACTTACTCCACGAAAAACGAAGCCCAGTTTAATAGAGGTTGAAAATAAAGTAATACAGGATATCTACAGTCTATATACACAACACATGAGGAGGAATAAAGTCCATATTTGGTAGTCTATTTTAGTTTTTCTAAAATATTTTTAATTTTATGTAATTAGAATATAAATACCTTATTTTGTCCTATTTTAAAAAGAGTCTATTTTTGCAACATTTTTTTTATTGTATTTCTATTTTAAAAAGAATCCAATATTAATTGGCAAACGTATCCAATCACTTATAATATAATTTTAATTTATTTATTTGTGGGATTTACAAATATATGATTGTAGATATGTAGTTTGGAGCAGTAATGGTAATTAGTTTGAAAGTTCAATATATTTATTTGCTAATGCTATAGAATTTTTTTCATGTTTATAAAATAAACAATATAATTAAATAAGATTTCATAGAATTCATGTAAATGGGTTATTTTAAATGCTGGTAATATTATTTTTTAAACTGCACTTAAATTGGGTTCATTAAATATAAAAAATACATATTGGTCTATTTACATAAGTGAAATGGTAAATTCTAAAAAAAAAAAGAAAAAAGAATGGATGCAGGAGTGAGGTATGGTTTGGCTAATACCCATTACTGGGCATCAAATGTGGCAGGGAGTAAGCAGAGGAGGCTATTCACACTTTGCCAGGCCTACCTCCCCTGACTTCTCATTTTTCCTAATCTTTTCAAGTATATATGCAAAGGTAAAGAACAATACTCTAGCTATGCACACCAATATATAAGGAAACAAGCCATAGCTTGTGCAGAGAATCCAAGCTTGCCAATGGAGTTTATAGTGCACTTGCGTGATGATTTCGAAACATTATTAGTAAGGGGCGTAGTTCATATAATTTTTGTGAAGTTGATTTTATAGAGTTTATACTGCATTTTCTTGATGATGGTTCTCTTTGACTATGTGTTCAGGTTTTCCCGAAGAGCGCCGTGGATTTTATGGATTTTCAATTAGTGCATGAGACAATCAAATTAAAGACACTAATGGGAGAAAGGGATATTCCAGTTCGTTTGTTGCGAGGGGACTTGTGTATTGTTGATTGCAAAGCATGAGAGATCTTTTGTGCAACTCATAATTTAGACATTAGGGATAAATTATTTTTCAAGTGTCTTGGAGATATGGAATTTGAAGTGAAAGTATTTCAAGCAGATGGTGGTCCAAAAAACTATTCAGAAATGCAGGTGGAAGGTAAGGATGAAGGAAATTGTTTTGTTTGTAGAATGTAGGTTGTTTAAAGGTTTTGGGAATGACTATAGATGAGATATATTGCATTGCAGGTAGTGTCGATGGGTTTTTTTATATTTGGCTGAAGCCGGAGAGATTTGAACGGAATTTGGTATTGCACGATACGAGCATAAGGTTGGCTACTGGAAATTATGTTTGCTAGAATTATTAATTTTAAGTTTTTATGTTTCTGCAGGAAATTCCAAAGTATGTATGGGAACATTTAGGTTTGCATTTGCGAAAAAGCATTTGGCTACGACGCGGAGCAAATGGACAGTTGGCTAAAGTTAAGTTGATTCACTGCTGTGAGATTAGGCAGGGCAGTGAGCCAACATTAAAAATGACACGAGGCATGGGTCATTTTCTAGAGCAAAATAATATAGTTGTTGGGGATGTGTGTAAGTTTACAGTAGTGTGAACTTCATATGGTGGGAGAAGTAATGAGGTGGTTATTGAAGTAGACGTAGTTAATCATATGGTCTAGGTTTAAGTATTAAGACTGAGTGTTGGGTACTGCTTTATGTATTTTAATGCTATGTTTTCTTAAACATTGGTTGTATTAACTTTGTGTTGTTTGATGGATTTGAGAGGCAATATATGGTATGTATAGTGGCTGGAATATGTTACTCATATATGCGCATGAGTGCGTGTTTTTTTTTCTTGCTTTCATATGATATGTAAGGATTTATGCATGTTCATTCTTCCACTGGACAGTACTAATCCACAAGGGAATCTATTTGGATGAAATCATATAATAAAAAACTGCATGATTACTCGCAAAAATACAACGTATTTATCTGACAGACATTTCTAAATTTGTAAACATCCTTTAGACCTTACCTAAAATAGTCCTGTGGAGCTAATCTGACTCGGGCGAAGCATCCAGTGTCATTCTCTTCGAATGATTCATGTTGCTTGAGTAGTTCACGTAGTAAACTTCTCTTCAAGTAAACAAATTTTACATCTTGTACCCTAATAGGTGTAGAGCAACTTCTATGCAAAATTCGCTTTACATCCGTTCTCTGAGCTGTAGTCCCAACAGCAGTCCTCCTTCTGTGTGTGCTCGTTGGAGTTGAAAGCAAGAACACAGGGAAGGAGAACTTCTATTGGGACTACATTTCAAAAAAAAGGACGTAAAACGGATTGTGCATAAAAGGTGCTCTGCATCTATTAGGGCACAAGATATAAAACTTGTTTACTTGAAGAGAAGCTTACTACATGAACTACTCAAGCAACATGCATCATTCGAAGAGAATGACACTGGATGCTTCGTCCGAGTCAGATTAGGTCAACAAGACTGTTTTAGGTAAGGGGAACGGGAAGAGTTCGCGGGACCTTTGGACTAAAACCTGCTGGATGGCGGCCACATTTCAGCTGCTAGCTTATGGCATGGGACCTCAATCAACAGTTATTAGTTTCCTGCATGAACATGGTGTAGTGAGTAAGAAACACGGGCAGTAGTTGGATATTTTGAATGAGTGAGTGCAATGTGATAATTGCATAGTAAAATGGACGCGAGAGCTACAAAGAAGGGGATGACGAACTTATTTTGTACAAAGCACTGGTTGAACAGACTCAAATGTGCCACAGCAATTGGCTGACCAACAATTGATTGCTGGACGAAACAGCCAGACATACGAGTGTGGTTGCAGGGAAGATTTAATGGTTTGCGGCTGGGAAAAAGTAAGTATGCCCAGGTAAATTGTAGCCAAGAGAGAGAGGGGATTAAGTAAGGTAAGTTTTCCAGCAGATGGATGGAGTTGTCTGATCAAACCTAGGTAGTGAGCCAACACAGTGTAAGTTTGTTGTTATGAAAGTAGGTGCCACAAAAAACCAATTTACAATGGTTAGACTTTGCTTACTTAGGTAAAATAAGGCATTTATTTGAGTGAGCAATTCAGAGGTAATGAGTGGTAGATTCAAACAAGTTGCCTGATGGCTCAATTTAATGATGCCGAAAATGTGGAAATTCAAAATCCACATTTGAAAAGCGTATCTGTTAATTAAGCCTAGAGATACAATAATTTTCTGTGGCAAACTATATATAAGAAAGGTGCAAGCGAACTTAAATATTAATGATTTAGGTTGTATTGAGTAGAGAACAACAACAAACACGAACTTCAGGAGGAGCTGGGTTATTGGAATGTTTTTTAAGTAACAAACAAAGAATGTCCAAAACAATGTTACAGGCATTTTGGCGAACACATGGAGAGCACGCGGGGGGGGGGGGGGGGGGGGGGAGGTGGTGAAATGGTGAGCTTATTTGGTTCCTTAATGGTGTCCCCTGGCTATACAGGTGAAACTCTGAAGCATAAAACCCGTAAGTTTGTTTCTAGGGAAATTATATAAAACAAGGATAAGTAGATTGATAACGGATGAGCGTAGGGCATAATGAATTTTGAACCCTGAAGCCATAGGCTGACTCCGGACCGATTAGATGAGTGAGTAAGGGAACAAGGCATACCTGAGAAGGAACAAGAGAAGGAGGACGGACGTTGTTAGGTCGACCAGATGATTCAAGGGCACAACAACAGTGTAGGGGAGCATGGAAGGGAGAGGATAAGGAACAAAGCGGTGGATGCAGGTGGGGGGATGCCGGGAAGGCGGGAGCAGTGTGGGACAAACGCTGGCGGCACGTGAGTGGGGTGGGGGAGGGGGGCGGGGTTCGTTCCGGCGGCGAAAGCCGCCGCCCGAATGGATGGCCGGCAGCGATGCGGGGGAGGGGGGGTCACGGGCGGGAGTTTGAGCGAGGAGCTGTAGGGATAAGTGAAATTCAGAGGGCGTGGCAGTGTTGTAGTGCCTGTAAAAGCAGTTGTTACAAGACGGTTGCAAGAAAATAGAAGGCATCGTGTGGTGGAGTGCAAAGTTACATTGGGAGAAGTACCGTAGACATTAGCAGGCTGGGTAGATTTGGATTTGATTCGACTTGCTTTATTCAGGGCAGTAATCTTAATAAATGGATTTATTTTTGTCTACCTCTAACACAATTAGGTATTCCCTAGGTCTTAATATTCATTAGGTCCACCATTCTTTAAACAAAAGTAAGTAAGGCTGAGGAATGTACAAATTCAGACAATATAAAATTTGCTAACAGCTCACAATGGACAAAAGAGAAATAATTTCAGGTGAGCGTACGTGGTTTCCTTATATAATACTCCCTCCGTTTATAAATAAGTGTAACATAAGGAAATGGCACGGGATTTAATGCAATGAACAAAAGTGCTTTAGTGGAAGCTTTTTACCTTTAAAAGCATTCCATATATAGTAATGTAACATTTATTATGAAACATCCAAAAAAAGAAAAGTGTTACACTTAAAAAGAAACGAAGGAAGTACTTGTTATGTTAAAAAAAAGCCGTCGTGCATCCCAGGGCGTATTTAGATTACCTTGATAATTCAAACGTTGAACGATCTGAAATGTAGGTATTGTACATTTAAAAAAGAACAGGGAAAGTATCATTTAGGAATTGATGTCGGATGGCTTTGGGAAGCTAAAAAATAAATATCTTCGCCACAGGTGCAGTCGGGTAATGGCGTAATTTTTCAGTGTCAAATTTTTACAATTGCTGTCATGATTCACTATTTTGTTTGTGCTATTTTATTTGTGTTGTTTAATTTTTAGACACAATCAGATGAATTTTTTCAATTGCTAACATATGAAGATATATACAATCGAATTTATTTGTAATATACATATATATCAACCGAGTTGGATATATCTCTCATCATTAATATCTTAAAATGAGTATAATTAAAAAATATATAAAATATGTATTGTAAAACTATACAATTAGACGGTTTGAACAAGCGAACACCTGACTATTTTTCCTTTCTCTACATTATTACGATAATACAAAATCACAATTAAATAATAAATATGGTTAAAAGTTAAATGTAACAATTATAAATTAGATGGATAGATTAGGTAAATTTGCTCGCTCACTAAAAGCGGTGGTCTTATTTTGGTGCAAAATATAACTGAAATTAGGTAAGTAAAAATTGTAAAATTGGAATATTTAATTTTTTTTTTTTTTTGCTTTGAATATATCTAACATTCAGTACAAGTACAAATTGTAAAATTGCAATATCTAAAAACTATTCAACGAGACGAATTTAACAAGATTTAACTTAGGCACATTTTAACTTGTATAACTATTATAAAACCCTAAAATGACAATTTTAGGGTTAATTGTATTAATTTTAACTTAGTCAAATGACAATTAGTATACTCCCTCCGCCCTGTTTAAGACATCTTGTTTTAGTTATAGAATATATATTTTATATAATTTTTATTTGTATATATTTTGAGATATTAACAGGAAAAAAAGATATATTAAATTGTATGAAAAGTCAAGTAGCACATCTTAGTTGGGACAACATAAGTAATTGATAACAAACAGATGGAGTTGTTTAATGCACACTAAAAACGCGTAATAAATGAAACTGTGGCCACTTTATCAGAGAAGTGGAACAAAATCTCACTCAGTTACAATAGAACTTATATAACTATGGAAAATTTTTAAATTAAGGTATAAAAGTAAAAATCAAATTTCTTAGTCTTCAAGTGGGGGAAGAAAGGACAACGCATAAGATGGTGAAATGGGAGGAGCACGGGAAATGTTTTGGTTCAGAAAGTGGAGAGGAGGGTGGCTACAATAAAGGGGATTAGAAGGTCACGGGATTCACAGAGGTTTGATAAACAAAAGTGTAGGCTTGTATAATTGATAGGGGTTGGGAAAGATTTCACTTACTTGTTTAACATCATGTGTATGTGTACAAGGGTCCTAGAAAGTGGTTTTTTTTGTTAGGCTTGTTAACTCCGGACCTAATTATCTTTTCCTGCTTATGACTGACAGAGTTCTGTAGCAAACAAGACTTTTATGTAAATAAGATAGGTTGAAATGGAACAAACAAGTGCATAAGTTCTATATTTCATTTGCAGGAAATCCCAAAAAATGTGTAGGAACAGCTAGATTTGCATGTGCGAAGAAATTATTGGCTATGGTATGGAGGAGGTAGGCTGCTGATTGAGGTTGAACTATTAACTGTTGTGAGGTCTGCCGTGGTACAGAGGTTACACTAAAAATGACAAGAGGAATGTGCCATTTTTTCAGACCAAATAATATAGTTATTGGGAATGTGTGTAAGTTTATAGTAGTGTCAACTTCACGTGGGGATAGAAACAATGAGGGCATTATTGAAGTAGAGGTAGTTAATCATATAATCTGGGTTTTAATATTTATTAATCATATTTGTTGCTGCAATAAGTATTCAATGATAACCTTTCCTAAATATTTAGTGCACGAAATATTTATTGTTGATCCTCTTGTATAATAAGGGATTAATATATTGTATACCTGTCTATGGCCGGCTCTTATTTCCATAATATCCAATAGTGTTTGGAGGAATCACTCAGGCACAGTGGATTTAAAAGGATACGAAAAAGTACAGACAGCTGGATACGGATGAATGGGTTGAGAAGTAAAAGGTAGGGAAAATATGTGCAGCAGGGGCATGGCCTGTAGTAGAAGCAAAGCTGGCACACTTTATTTATTGTTTCATATGGTGCTGAGTGGCATTACTTTGTTTGGATTTTTTTTTTTGGTGCCAAATACCATACCCGTGACTCTGAGGACTCAATATAAATATAGGGGTAGTGATTCATAGGAACAAAAAGGAATTTTACAAGTGTTGTGCTTGGAGCAGGGTTGAAAGCATGGAGTTTTTTGTCCAGCTAACCAAAGGGTTTGAAGAATATTTGGTAAGATATAAGTAATTGATATATATGAAATGAACATTAAAGCAATAGTAAGGGCTAATGTTTTGAATCGTAAATTTTCTTTGTTTTTGCAGCGTTTACCGAGGGTAATACTTAACTGTATTGAAGAAGATAATATACCATCAGTAATTGGAGTGGATGGGCAGCGAATTCAGTGTAGCCTTCGAGTGTTCTTTGATGGGGAAGATCTGTACATTTCTGGTGGAGGACCTTGGGACATTTTTTGTGATGCCCATGCACTTAAAGTAGGAGATGCCTTATTTTTTAAGTTGACTGGACACATGGAGTTCACGGTAAAAATATTTGATGAAGATGGTGAACCCAAAGATTATTCGGAGATGCTTCTGCAATATAGTACCTTCAATGGTAAGGCTTAAAAGTGGAAGTTTTTTTTTTTTTTTTGGCCTATTATATATAATGAGTTGTTTGTTTGCTTTTACTAATTCTTGCGACGCTTGTTGACGTGCAGAGTCATATGCCTCTTTTGTGGTTATTCTAACAGCTTCAAATTATCATAAGCCCTTGGTAATCCGAAAATAACCCTATGGAGTTTGAGGCTTCATATTTTTGTTGTTATTGGAAAAAGATAGATATATAAGGGCAATTTATTTGTTTACAGGAAATTCCCAAGGACATTTGGCAAGGCTTCAATTTGCATCTCCATGAAAGAATTTGGTTGCGGTTCAGAGAACATGAGCGGCTCCATCTTGTCTATTTGTTGTATTGTGCAGCGACTCGACGGTCGAATGAAGAAAAAGTCTCAATGAATATTGGCCTACATCCATTCTTCGCACAAAACCATATAGTTGTTGGCGATACATGCAAGTTTTTTGTTAAAGCAGTGACGTTTGGCCGACGGTCCAATGAGGTTATTGTTGAAGTGGATGTTGTAAGCCACATGTAATAGCGCGCATCTAGAAATTATGTAGATCATTCCGGACGGATGGTGAATTTTAATTTCAAGTGGAATAAAAAAATTTGTGAAGCATGCTTATATGAGCATGTTGATGGGCAGTCAATTAATTTTTTTGGTACCCATTATATGCAGAAAGCTCTTCATGTTGTTTAGGCATATGAAGCTGGAGCTCGAAATAGCCCGCATACGATTAGCCACAGCTGCTTAACAATTTATATACGGAATATGTGGACAGGAGCACTCAAATGTAAAGTATGTGAATAGAGCCATCTTTATGTTTAAATATCCATAAAGATATTTAATGACTTTGCTTCTGGCGAACAAATTGGATATAGTGTGCACTGCTAGAAGATCATATTGTAAAGATATGTAATTAGTATGATCATATTGGTTATAACATATTAAGTTATGCTCCATACATAGGAAGTATGAGGTCAATTTGGAATGATAACAGGCATAGCGTAAGACGCTCGAAATTGAGTCAATTTCCTATGAATGTTTAAGTAGGCATCCTAAACTCAGATAGTAAGGGAAAAATAGCCAAATACGTCCCTTTTGTTTCCTTTTTTGCCCGATACGTCCGTGTCGAAATTTTGGCCCAAAATAGTCCGTTACGATCATTAATCCAAGCCAATTCAGTCCACAAAGCCCTAATGCTGTGTAATTAAAAGATGTGGCACAGATTAAACGATTAATTATTTGGGATGCACAATGTGGCCGGTCAAGTGATGCCACATAAGCGAGTCTTCTTAAAAGGCTGAAACGTGGATGTATACAGAATGTCATTTGTTATTTCTTCCCCAAAATCCTGGTCGAGCCCTAGCCGATTGAAATCGCCGACGCCAACAGTGGAGAAGACAACCATGGATTCCGGTGAAGTTTCCAGCAATTCCGCAGCAAGAATGTCGAACGCAAACACACGGGAGTCACTAGACCTCCGATACCCGCGAACGCCGGTGTGCAGATGTGGTGAGAGGGCGGAGATTCGTGTGGTGGAGTCTTTGAGGAATGGGAACGAAGGTAAGTTATATTACTGTTGTCGGAGGAACGTGTGTCGTTTTTTTGGTTGGGTGTCTCACAGAAATGCTCAATGGGAACCTAGTGGTGATCTCGTAACGCATCCAAGTGAAGATGGTTTGCACTTTGGTGCTCATCGAGGTGTGGGAACGATGGCGGAGACGGAGGATGATAATGTGGATCAAGCCGTGGTGGGCAGAAGAAATGGTGGCGGTGGCATAGACTGGACGATTGCCTGCTTGTTGGTGGTCATTGTGCTTCTAGTTGTTTTAATTTTGAAGTAAAAATTGTGTTGGAAGGTTGGGTTCTAAGTAAAATTTGTTATGAGACTGTTATGTTAGAGTTTGAATCTATAATATTTTGTGATGCTTGTATGCCAAGGTGAATTGTATGACTAACGATGTAATCTCCATTGATTTAGGGTGTTGATGTGCAATGGAGAAGCTTGATTTGTTGTGTATTATAAGATCTTTATTTCTTGCAAATGAGCAACACTTTTCTACCAGTTTTTTGGTGCATTTTGGCATTACAAGTTTGAGAATGCTTGGTACCGAAATTTGAGACTGCTTATTGTTTTGGCACAAGTGAGACATGAAAACAAAATTTGTTGATGAACAAGGTGACCACTTAGTTTAAATAGCCACTTCATTTAGTATAGAATAGCCACTTCATTTACAAAAGGAACTTGGCATCTATTGCATAATGGAAATGTGCCAATGGCATAATTCAGAGTTTGGCGATTACAAAAGTTTTGCACAGGTTTGTGTACCCAAAAAGAGGAAAAAATGGCCACAAACCTATGCAATGCAATTGTGAATAAATAGAATTCACATACAGCCATATACACCATATTGGCTCCAAAATGTTGTTCAAGTCATGCCAAGATATGCCGATATACAAAAGGTAATTAGTTTATAGTGAGGAAGTTGGAAATGGACATCCTGCCTACACCCCCTTTCCCTTGTTCTTCTCATGTGAAATCAGATTCTTCATAGTGATGAAGTGCTTCCCACCTTTGCTGATTGTTGGTGGCAGGATGGAGGTTTCAGTTGCATCCAAGTTCGAAGATGGGAATGGTTCCAGGATGCTCATGAAGGGGTTGGTCAGAATCATGTCTCCAAGCAAGGTTGGGTTGTTGTCACCGAAACCCGCAGGCTGCTGCTCTTGAGTCGGTGCCTGGTCCCCAACATCTCTGTCAACACTTTCCTGTTTCACATGCGAAGAAATTGAATAGTAAGGGACATGAATTGCATGTAATGAGCCATTAAATGTAATAGTATGTATGTGCATCATACACTTATAATTGGTGGATGAGAATCGACATTAATGTCCAAATTGTAACCATCATGAGACAGAACCTGCAACGAGGCATAAAAATAAGACAGTAAACCACCTCTATTAACATATTAACAATCGACATTTAACATATTATGCATCATTTAAGAAGACAACAAAACAAAAGGAATAAATCAAATTAACTGTAACAAACCAAATGAGAGCAGGGTCACTTGAATGTTCATTGTGTAAGGAGATATGTGTACCTGAAAAGTTTGTGTAGCTTGACTATCAATAGGGAGTGAGCCAACTGTAAGGTCTATTATTTCTTCTTCATCGTTAAGAGAGGGATGATCACTGGTAGGTACATAGGTGCAAGTCCGAATGTTATGTCCTTGTGTGTTGCACTTCGTGCACCTTGCAGTACTTGCTTGTCTTCTCAATTGTTTGGTGCCACCTGGTCTCACCACAATTAAAGGTTGTGTTGTCCTTTTCTTGCCACCCCTCCCTTGTTGCTCTCCTTGTTCCAGCCTTCGTCTTATAATTGGCCTCCCTGCCTTCCTTCTCTCATATAAAGGTGGCCCTACAGATAGCATCCTTGACTTCGGCCACTCATCCCTCGAATTAATTGGATATACACATGACTGGTAAATCTTCTTGTAGGTAGCCACCTCAAAGCACTTGTGCGTGTACCGTTCGACATCATGTTCAAGGAAAGTGATAGCCCGCATTGCATGGATACAAGGATATCCACTGAGTTGCCATTTCCTACATGCACAATTTCCAGATTTCAAATCAACATGAAACTGACCTCCAAACATCCCTTTAACGCTGAAGTTTGTATTGTCTGCTTTTTGTGGTATCCAATCATGTAGATGGTTTGTGTGGTAATCCAAGAATCTCTGAATCCTAGGGCAAATGACCTCTTGCCATCGTTTGGATTTCTCTGCCTTATCTCTGCACTTTGCAAATCTTTTCATCAATGCCTCGTGGATCTCCTCAAGCATTGTGATAATGGGCCTCTCCCTGCTCTTCCTTATATTACCATTAAAATTTTCGCAGGCATTATTTGTTAATATATCACACCTTGAGAATTCTCTAAAAAAAGCTCTACACCACTGGCTTGAAGGCCTGTCCCTCAACCATTTATCTGCTGCAGGGTCAATCTTTGCGATCTCATTCATCACACCCTCAAATTTATTTGTTGTTGTTGCCTTAGCAGCTGTCCAAAATAGCTTCTTCAGTTCAGCCCCTCTGAACCCTGCATTCTGAAAGTTGACAAGTAGATGTCTAGCACAAAACCTGGACAAATAAAGTTAATGATAGATGGTTAATATTCTGGACAAAATCTGGACATATTATTCCATCATATAGACAAATTTGCAAGCAAAAGTTGTTACTAGACATATTTGTTAGACAGATTTATTAGACAGATTTGCACCTTTCATCATATAGTAATGTTAGACAGATTTGCAAAAACAATTTGTAAACATAAGAAATCAAACATAAACCTGTACTCTGCCCCGGGGAATTCATCCAACTCTGCTTGAATTAATCCTGGGAAACACAAAACCAGAGGTTACTAAACCATATTAGTTGCAGGATTAAAAAGATGGCTTGCAGGATTAAGAAACTAAGTACAGAATAAAAATAAAATGAATGACCTTTTTGTTTATCCGACATCAAGGTGTAGTACTTGGTCTGTACAATTTGAAGATCATTTTTCAATAGACGCATAAACCATGCCCATGTGTCTGTGCACTCCTTCCCCACTACAGCCCATGCAACCGGTAAATAATTATTATTTGCATCTATGGCGCATGCAGTCAATAAACATCCTCCAGTTATCCCTTTTAACCAACAACCGTCAAAGCAAAGAACAGGCCTGCAGCCAGACTTGAACCCTTCCTTACAAGCATTTAAGCAAATGTACATCCTATCAAACCTTCTCTTGCCATCAGCACCATCAACCTCTAACTCAACAGACGACCCTGGGTTACTTCTTCTGAGCTCCTCTACAAAGTTATTCAGAAACTCATATTGTGTGTCAGGTTTTCCTTCAAGCAACACCAAAGCCTTCTTCTTTGCCTTAATGACTTGCCACTCAGATATGTCCACTTTGAGATCCTTGCCAGACTCAGTTCTAAAAGCCTCCAAATCTCTTTTGGGATCATTTTTAAATTCATCCAAATACCTCTCTGCTAACCATGTAGATGTCATATTCTTCACTTTGAATGCTGGTTTGCAGGTGTGCTGCTCAGAAAATTTCGAAATTTGGAAGGCTTTCTCATACTTCAACTTTAAACCCCGGATCATCCAAGGGCAAGCTTCTACAGCACATTCAGCCCACAACCGGATCTTGTCATTTTTTGGAAATTTTACATTCCTCTTCTCATTTATTGCCAATGATTGGATGGCCATTTTCAGTTGCTTCTTGTCTTTGAAAATCATTCCCAAGCTTAATTTCGGGTCAAATTTCTGGCTTTGATTGAAAGTTTGACAATTCAATCGGTTTGAGCCCTCATCATCTGAATCTCTAGCTGTATTCAGGTCCTCATCACTCTCATTCACACAGTCTTCCTCATCAGACTCGTCTTCCATTACAACATCACAATCAACTCCCTCAATGACCTTTTCCTTGCCTTTGTTCCTTCGTGAAGTTGATGGATTGGGATCTCCAGGTTGATTAACAAAAATATTATCCATCCAATCGTCTTCCGACTCCTCACTCTCATCCATGTTGTATTCATACTCCGAATCCGAGTCACTAAATTCACTTACACCTGCTAAAGAATCATCCCCATCGGTGTCCTCCACAATTTCACCCACATCACCATGAACATCGGATTGTACCACAACACATATATTGCATTCCATAATATTTTTTAACTTCTCAATAGCTCTAAATACCTGAAGATCTTCTGTTAAAGATTTTACCCCACTTCTATCCTTCAAATACAGGTTGAAGTCATCTGTATTAAGTTGTTTCTTTGCATATATCCTCATGGCTCCCACACTTAGCAGTCGAACTGGAACATAATCAAATTTATTGATTTTTATTGAACGTCCTTCCTCACAGTACACCCCCTCTGCTATCTTGCCCCCGAAACGAAATACCATCGTCACACAGTCTTTGTCAGGTTCTGAAAAATGACAAGAAAAATAACCAAGATTAGATAATTAATATCACCCATCAACAAACTCGGTCATATACAGAGAACATCCATTTCTGCAATAATATTACATGAATACTCTCATTTCAACTGAATGTGATTGGGCAAATATTTAGCTTAAAGTCTCTTCAATCTCAAGTTGGTGGCCATACCGCCATTGCCTAATACATAAATATTTTTCTCTGTTCCTTCTAAAAAGTAAGGCTCTCATAGTTTTCCTTTCCTATCAAGAAGTTAGCAGTCAGAAAAGAATTAAACAATTGAGTGGAAACCCGGTTCTTGTTTTTTGTGGGAAGCAATAAAAAGGCAATGTATGGAAGGAACAAGTGGAGGGTCCATTACCAACCACATAGCATCAACCCCACTACTAATGTAAGTTTTCTTTCTTGTGTCTCATTTCTGGCAAGCCCACATTGATGAATCATCAGGTTTAAACCAAATTCAAAACAAGGCCAATTTATACAACTTAATACAACAGGACATCTAAATCAAATTCAAAACAAGGCTAATTAAAGTAGGTTATTGCTATTTCCACTGAAGTATGAACATATGATTGCAGGTTAGTTCGCTGTGAAAATTCAAACAATGTATACAAATTACAAACAAGATAATAATAGTATACTAACTTGGACTTCTTATACTCATTTATTGCTATTGATTTTTTTCAACGAGACCACATTAGGGCACTACAGAAGTGTTCACAAGACTGTAACAATGAAAAGCCCAACTCATTTGTTGTAACCATTTCACCACAAGTCAACAGGAAGCAAAAAAAAAAACAAAAAAAAAACAAAAAAAACAAAAACCCCAACCTTGTGCCCTACACAGATGCCTTACGCCAAATAAAGCCAAATTGTGAATAGAAAATAACCATTTGCTACTCGGACCCATCGAATATTCTTGTCGGATTTCAAGCTACAACACCCAACACCACAGGGACCATACGACATTAAAAGCTAATAGCTACCTCCTCCAACTGTTTTCCTAGCCATTATTTAACACTTTCACACTGACTTTACCAGTTCACTTTACACATTGCAAAAACTCCTTAAAAGCATTTACCCAAACCAAAACCCACAAACACTACTTAACCGATTGAAATAGGATAAAATTTTACCATAATCGGGAGGGGGAAGACCGTTTTCGTCTTGGGGCCTCAGCTGCGAGCCGGAATTCCCCATTCTCACCTAGCTTCTGCTGCCAGAATTCCCAAAATTTCCTTGCTCTTGTCGCGATTTTGGGGGGGAAGGGTTTGTGTTTGTGAACTGTGAAAGTGCAGTTGTGGGAAGTGTTTGGGGGGAAAAAGGGTAAGTGTCAAGCCGTGGAAAGGATCTAAGAGTGTGTCCATCAGATTTGAAATGGGTCCCATCAGATTTCAAGTCTCCAATGTGGCAATTGACCAGCCACCGTGTCCATCCCAAATAATTAATCGTTTAATCTGGTGCCACATCCTTTAATTACACAGTATTAGGGCTGTGTGGACTGAATTGGCTTGGATTAATGATCGTAACGGACTATTTTGGGCCAAAATTTCGACACGGACGTATCGGGCAAAAAAGGAAACAAAAGGGACGTATTCGGCTATTTTTCCCAGATAGTAAGCATATTGAAACTTTTGACAATTTCGTTAACACGAGTATTTCTAAAATATCCCAGGTTAAATTTATTAAATGAAAAGAGTTTTGATTCATGGGAAAGGGGTTTAAGGATATGGTTCACTTTTTATTACTCATGAGGGGAAACTTTGAGTTCAAACGGCGTTATGGACCTCCCCGGCATGAAACTTTTGACAATTTCGTGCCTTGAAGATCCTTGCCATGAAACTTTTGACAAGTTCCCACTACATGAGTATTTTCTGAAATATAATAGTCCTGGTTTTTAATTTTATTTAATGAAACCAATTTATGATGGCGGAGTTGGGATTAGGGATATATTTATAGGTTGTCACGTTTTTATTCACTCGTGTTAAGAAACTGTGCCCCCGAAAGCGCACGGAGTCAAAAATTGCAGTATTTATAGTAAGTACCGGATCGTTCACTGGAGGATGTGCGATGGAAGCAGGGCCCACGTCGGTTACTAAGATTTTCCACTCGGTTACTCGATTCAAGCTTGTGTTTTGACTATAATCTACTTGACAGAATTTAAACTAAGCTATGAAAGCAATTAAAATAAATCAGATAAAATTATTCTAGAAAGCGAATTAAATTTAATCTAAGAAAGCAATAAAATTATTCTAAGAAACCGGTTAAAATTATTCTAAGAAAGCAGATTTAAAATGAGACAGAAAGGACAGGAGGAAAATAATAAAAATTTGACAAGATTCAGATGAAACACAGTTAAACTTCCATTTTTATACACAGATCTTTGTTTGGGATAATTCTTCAGTTAGCTAATTCTCATGCTTCCTATACCATGTTCCCTTTAACAGACAGGTACTTACAGTACGGATTTACATGCCTTAAGACAACAAAATCTAAGATACCACAGATATAAAACTGCCCCCGCGCAGAGGTATGCTATTATCTGTGGTGGACAAGCAACACCCGACAAATCATTTATTGAAGTGTCAAGTACTGCTATCATTCTCCCATGTCACACCCGAAGATTCTAATCAAGCCCTGAACTATCCCTTAACTATCAGTCCTAGTAGCAGTTACGCAAATCTCAATACAACCGAGTGACCTCTAACGAAAGCATTTAACAGAAAGTGATAAAGAAAGCATTTAAAATCCTATCACTCGGGGGTTTTTGAAAGTTTGACCCTGGTAGTAAAAGAAAGCCCCCAGTCAGAATGACCGGATGTGGATCAAGAATTCCCTAATCTCGGTGAAATGCTCGCAGTGTTCACCTCCCTTCGGGTGGTTATGAGATACAAACTAATGAAACGAGCTAATAAATTAGTTCGTTCCGGATGCACTCACTCAGGACTCAAAAGTAGGCTTTGGCAAAAGAGGATAGCAGTTGAAAGGAACTCATCCCTACCTTAGAAAATAACCAAGGCCTATGTATTGTTCCTCTAGAATTATCTAACATACTGTATTTGAATCCAAGTGGATCCCATCTCGGTGTGTTAATTAAGACTAAATTCCCAATACACAGCAATTTCGGAAAATAATGGATGTTTGAAAATCATTCCCTTAAACAGGTACTAAACTCTCAATTAAAACACAGACCCTTTCAGTGAAGATGAGACCTAATCGCTGACTCTGCTTCTAATTTCCCAAAATCAATCCCCAGTCGAATATGAATTAGTCATAGCTGAGGAATTTATCCCTTACTTAGATCCGGATTTTATAAATGAATTTTTGTTGGAAATTTATTGTGAGGCATCTGATTTAAATCAAGACTTCTATGTCCAAGGGAAGGATTCCAAAATAATATGACCACAATATTTACATAATATTATCATGCATAATTTTATATGAGAAGTGTAAAATTAAATTAACCCAAAATATAAAGTGGGTTTGGACAGAATGTGAAACACAGAGATGAAATAGCCAGAGATGAGAAGAATTTATTTGGCTAAAGAGACGACTGAAATAATCAGGATAACCTGGACTGCAAACACCTGCTATCCAGTTCCCAATTATTCCAGATGGAATGTTTTTAGACAGCAGAAAGCCTTAATTGATAGTGATCGCTATCATCAAAGTTTCTACTATCTGTGAAATGAGAGAAAAACCTACATGTTTTCTTACTGTAAAACTATTCAAACAATGTTGATCGACACCGTTTGATAATATTACAGCTCGAAATTCAGGTTTGAAATTAAGATAATATAAATAGAAACTGTATCCGGATAGGAATCGGCTGAGCAGCTATTATAATCCCGGATGGATGAACCGCCAAGGCTTCCACCGACCACCATCCGGATCATGCAAAATAACAACTAATAATTAATATACAGACCACGAGCTAGTTTATCCGTGTGGGAATACCCGCCAACATTAGTCTGATATATCTCTTACTAGCTGTTTCACACAACACGGAAAAGACAAAATAAATAAAAGAAAATATTTTTGGGTCATCTTGTATGAGAGACATTGGTTTCTCATGCAAGGGTATGGAATTAAATCCATAATTACTCTTTATGGTCTAAATAATCTCTCATTCCATAATTAATTAATTAATTACAGTCCGGATTATATACTTAGATCAATAGAGTTTAATTTTATAGAAAAATCTTTTAATGGGGATTGAACAAAATTCTTTATATTGCATTAATCATGGGTTGGAATCTCTGGATTGCAATCTCAAAATGTTAACATAAAGGTCCAATCAATTAAGTGAGAAAAATGGAGAAATGGAAAATTTGGCAAGAAGAGGCCAATTACGACGCTAGACAGATATTGCGACGCTATCCAAGGATAGCGCCGTGATGATAGCGTCGTAGGGTGAGTTTTGAGAAGTGTTGATGAAATTGGAGGGTACGGCGCTATATACTAAATGACGACGCTATCCTAGGATAGCGTCGTAGATATAGCGTCGTAAGTGGGTTTTGTGAAAGATTAAGTATTTTGGGGACCTACGACGCTAAACAAAAATTACGACGCTATCCGAGGATAACGTCGTCGGTCTAGCACCGTAGGATAAATTTTTGTTCAAGTTCTGGGCAACTACGGCGCTATACCTCACCTACGACGCTATCCAAAGATAGCGCCGTAGGGCGGTTAGCGTCGTAGCTAGCTCAGGAACATGTTGTTTTTCGGGTGATGCAATCTATGCGATTGCTAACCCTATTTTCAAATTCATGGTTCACTTCATGCAAGAGAGAGGACAAGAGAAAGCATTAACAGTTATGAAAATAAGATAAAGTGCAAGGAAAACTCAAATAACATTAAAGATAAAGCACAAGTGAACCATAAACCTAAGTTAGGGTTTTTAACCAACACATCATGCATGAAATTCCACAAATAATAGCAAAAACACAAACCCACATAAAACAGTAAAACAAGATGACCAAGTGGTCATTAAACTAAAATAAAGCAGTAAATCCATGGACTCATGTCCATTTCATGATTTTGGGACTCTTTTTGTGGTTAACTTCCCATTTATAAGAAATGGCTTAATGATACTCATCATTTGGGTATTTCAAGCCTTAATAAAAGTTTAACAAAGCTGGAAATAATGTAAAAAAATGGCTAGCTAGGGTAGCAAACTCTAATGAAAATACTGGTCTATATTAAAAATCTAATCTAGGGCATAAATATAAATAATACAAAAAAAATAAAGTCCTAACTACCTAACTAACCTACACACCTCAAGAACACTAGGTTGTCTCCAAGTTTTTGAATGTTGTCTAGATGCTGATCATTGGAGTCAACTGGTCCTTATATAGGTGGGAAACCCTAGGCCCATGGGCCCCCAGGCCTTGAAATTGGAGTTCTGAGGCTCAGTACGACGCTATAGTTGGGTACGACGCTATCCTACTACGGCGCTATAGGTCTAGCGTCGTAGTCTTCCATCCCGAAGACACTTCTTTGTTTCTGAATGGACAGCTTACGGCGCTATACTCAACTACGACGCTATCCATGTTTAGCGCCGTCCACCTTTCTTCAACTGTCAGCTTCAGTTTCCTCCTACGGCGCTAGACCAGGCTACGGCACTATCCTTGGATAGCATCGTAGTTGTGTCTAGCGTCGTAGTATCCTGTAAAATCAACTTTTTGTGGATTTTTCGTTTCTTTTCCCATCTTTTTGTTTCCTTTTTCTTTTCTTTTCTTTTTCTCATGTTTTTGGATTTTTCTAACATAAATGTGTAATAAAATTACATATTTATGCATTTTTCATACCAGCTTAATATTTTTACAATTATGCATAAATCAGTCCAATTCTACTGCTTTCTTATTTAATATAAGACCGGAATGCGATCAAATGCCCGTTTCAGACACGGAAATGGATTGAAAATAATGGTCATTTCTGGCCATTATCAACATCCTCACATTTAATACTGATCGTCCCCGAGCAGTCAGAGTCAATGTTCCTAGGAACACGGACTCTACATATTCAATTCGTTTTCGTGGCTTCATAAATTACATTCTTTTTGGATTGGGATAAGACAATCAAAAACTTCAAGTATTGAATTCCCTTGATTGCAGTGTTTAATAAAATGATACTTGCTCACTATATCGGGCCTACAAATCAAACATCATTATTAATCCTTTATGAACATTATGTTTGAAAGATGCAAAGATTAAAAATGAAAATTAAGGGATGACACGAACATAATTCATGAAATAGAGCCTCACATATATATAAGAGAATCGGAAAGTTCACTCATTCTCAATTGTGGTTTAATCATGAACGCTCAAAAATCAATTTTAATTAAATTATCCCATAAGCTTGCAATCAGACCAACTTCGCCACCAGCTCATTTCCTCCAATCGAGATCTCGAGGTCTTATTTAAGGGTTATAATGGGGCATACGGTTGTAACATTTGGTATGGAAGGGAATTATTGGGCTACGAAGTGGTAAGAATTTATTCTATTATATCTTGGCATTTTTATTTAAAATATGATCATCAATATTTCTTTCTCTCTTTTTTTTTTTGCTTTTCTTTTTCTATTGCATGACATTTAGACTATGTCTAATTGCTTTGTCATTTGCAATTTATTTTTGTTGAGTGAAGCTCAACATTTTCTCTTCTTCTTTTTTTTTTTTGATCGGTTTATAGCTTACCGATTGATACATTTTTTATGATCATGAGTTTAATGCCTTGAAAGAATTCATTCTTGCACACTTTGGTTGAATATTTGGTCTTTTTATAGGTTAGGACAATATAGTGGGTTTCAAGGAAAAATTAGGCTTTTAGGCTCAAAGTGGTTAATCCTAAAGGAAGAATATTTTTGGGTTTGGATTTCAAAAGAAGGCCAAAATTTTGGGTTTTTTCTAGATGCCTCGATCATATGCTCGATTTTTGGAATATGGCATGGTCTTGAATCGGTCCCAATTGCAAGTTCTAGTTTCCTTTAATCAAAATGATTCACACATCAAAGAAAATAAATGAGTAAAGATGACTCATGGCTCAAATCTCACAAGGTTGGATTGATTCATGTCATATGATATTCTCAAATTTAACCAAAGCTTAGTTCTAACAATTTATTCAATCAAAATTTCTAACATGCAGATTTATTACCCAATAAGCTGATCGCATCATTAAATTTTTATAGCTCAAAACCTTAGGAATTCATTTCATGCATGTTCTCAATTATATTATCCCAATTTAAAAGTTTGAAAATTTAATCGTAAGCTTAAATTCAACATGTGAATTTAGAGCATGTTTATGCATATTTTTGCTGGTTATTCAATTTAAAGCAGTAAAGAGGCACTGCTGACACATAAGGTATGTCAGCAGCATATTTTTGGCCTGACAGTCGCTTATTCATCTTGGACTGTCAGACATCTTTTCAAGAGTAAAATTGTTTGGACCTCAAAACGAAGTTCCATTTTGGAAAGCGGTAAATACATCAATTACAAGAGATTTCATGCAATAGGAACAATCTTGCACAAATGACAGAAACTCTCTTATATGATGTTTACATTTAAGCTCAAAAGTGAATAGGAGCGGATCAGATTCATTCTTTCGGCTCTCGCGGTTGAGTTGAAGGCCCAGCATCGTCTGTTGGCGGAGGTGGCGGCTTCGGAAGCTGTTGAATGAGTGCTTGCATCACCATTTCCATCATTTTTCTTTGACGTTCTTCACTCTCCATCATCATCTTCCGTTGCCTCTCTTCGCTTTCCAGCCTTTCTCTGTAGTGCCTTTCTTCTCTTTCTAACAGGAGTAGTCTGAATTCATCTTCTCTTCTCCTCTGTTCGGCTCTTTCTTCCTCCTTCCTCTTATCTCTCTCTTCTCTGATTCTCTTATCATCTTCCCTTCCCAGGATGATAACATCCGCCAACTGCTTAACACTTTCGGTCATGGTTTTGTTCATTGAACTCACGATCTCGACTATATTCGAGTTAGCAGGATGTTGGGACACGTTCTGGCTTGGAGGAGGAGCTTGGGAGGGCTGAGCTTGCTGCTGAGGGGCTTGAACCGGTGGTGATGAAGGAATTTGGCTTGGATTCGGTTCAGTTGGCTCATGCTGATGCTCTTCCACTTGTGTTGAAGGTCCCGCCTCAGTACGGGCCTTTCTTCTTCTTTTAGGAGCAGGGGGAGGCATTGGATCTCTTCGTTGAATTGATGGTGCTTCTTCACCGGATATGAACGAAGATTGCACATTCGAGTCAGCCGGGAATGGAGGAAGTGCGTACGTGATCCTTTCTTGATTTGGCATGGATGGGACTCGGATAGGAGGATTCAGAATGACCAAGGCATCAGTGTCAAATTCTCCCATGTCTACCACTTGAGCTGTGCAGATTCTTCTAATAAGATTTGGGTAGCAGAGAGCATTCCTTTTCTCGATCCGTGTAGTCATGACTCTGAAGATATGTTCCCCGATATTCAGTTTTCGCCCATGCCACAGCTTTGCAAATCCCATCAATACGCTGCCTGAAGTAGTCTGAGGGTGCGAGCTGGGCCTGATTCTAGCCATGTAGAATTCGAATGTTGGCATGAACTCTATCTTCAGCTTGGATGTGCTAAATGTTCCTACCAAGCCTGGTGTTCTGGTCAGGGAGTCGGCGATGGCTTGATATGTTGCTTTCATCTTTATTTTTCCACGCCTACTCAAGATCTCCTCCTCCGGTATCTCACTTTGATAGCTGGGTGTTTGGAGGAATCTGTTTAGATAATCCGGGGATATATCTATTGTCTTCCCTCTGACCCAGGTTGTTCGTCTTGCAACGTTAATGTTGCAATAGAACTCCCTGGTCAACTCCATATACCCGGGATCTCCGTGATGTAGTAAGAATTGCTCCCATCCAAGCCATGTTCTCCAAAAATCCACAGTGGGGTGCCTTAATGATTCTGGAGCAAACCCCTTGTCGGGTATGATGCTTTCCAACAGCTCCTTATATGCCTTGACTGCTTTTGGATTCCCGTTGAATTTCCGAATCACGTCTTCCTCCTTTATGATCATCTTGGTGTTTTCTATTTTCTGAATTCCCATTCTGGCGCGAACTCCGGTTTCTTCCCAAAATCTGGCTGGCTTGACTGATCCAACAGATTCATCTTCGCTTTTGTGCCAGTCAGTTGGTTCGTCTTGCCCCTCCTGGATGGGTTCATGCCCGCTTGGTTCACCTCCTTCCTGGGCTGCTTCGTTCAATGGATCCTCCTCGACCTGTTTAATTGCATTTTTCATTGCATCGTACTTAGTTTTTACATTAATTGGAAATGTAAGTACAGGAAAGTAAGGATCATCAACGCCAGTTGATACCTCCTCCTCCTCCCTTTCTCTTCGGTCTGCGGCTTCCCTCAAAACTTGCTTGGCTGTTTTTGTGAAAAATGCTGCTACAGCCCTTGCTTCTCCTTCATCCTCTTTTCTTTCTTGTTCTTCTTCGACAACATCTCTTTCCTCCCTTACTTTTTGTCTCTTCTCAGCTTCTTGTTGCTCATCAACTTTATCCCTTACCAATTCAGATAATGGAATTGGATTCGCTCTTTCCTCAGGTTCGTCATTTTCTCCAATCATGACTCTTCTTCTTTTATTCTGCCCAGATGATGTTTTGGGAGCGATTACTGCTTCAATTCGAGCTGTCCCAATAAGGGGATCGATTATCCGGCCTACTTCAGTTTGGTATTTGATCTGTTCTTGATCTGCCCCTGCATCAATCCTAGCTTCAATTTGCTCATTAACATTCTGCTTATGTGACCCCGGATGGTTGCAGCATCGTGAGCAGTGGGACCAGTCCAAGTAGGTGGTTGCTCTTCTTTGATTTTCTGTCCCTTTCCCTCAACTCCACTAGTGATCCTTAATTCTTCATCGTCTCCTAGTTCGGCTTCTCCTGACTTCCTGCTTTCTAACTCCGCTTGCAGCCTTTCAGCTAATGCCCTGTCATGTATTTCTTTCTTCTTCCTTTCCTCCTCGGCTTTTGCTTCCTCAGTATTTTTCATCATTTCGGCGTCATGAGCTTCGGCAGCTGTTTTTTCTACATCTTGTCTTTGCACGCCTGCTCCTGCATACTCCTCCTCCTGCAACTGTCTTGCTAATTCAGCATATTGGGCAATCAGATCCTTTCTCTTAGGGAGTGACGGTGGCATCACTCATTTTCCTTTGTCTTTCGGGTCTGCTGGTCCAGTTGCCTTCCTTGTAATGGTCTTGGGCTCTCTGATTACAACTTTTGGCTCCGGTGCCCGTCCACTTTTCTCCTTGTCAGCCAGCTTTATCAGCTTACCTCTAGTTTGAACTTGAGGTTCAGAATGGCTTTCAGATACAGCGGCAGTGGCAGGTGTAGCAGGTACTTGCTCTCGTGCTGGCAGGGCTGAGGCTTGCACAGCTGGTTGGGTTGGCAACGGGTTAGCGTCATTGAAGACCTGAGGTGGTGACGCAGCACTTGTGTACTGATCGATCAACACATCGTCCTCGTCTACACTCCCTTCTCATTCTCCTTCATCCACATTAATTCCCAGATTCTTTTCTGCATCTTTCACATATTTTTTGATGAAAATGGGACTGGAGATGCGGTTTAGTCGCTTCACCCATACCTTCCGGATGTGATTACAGTAATAGGCTCTATGCTCCCTCTTGTATAGTAGCGGAGTGTTAGCTTTGACGGTGTTGCAGTAGTTTAACCCGAAAGCATCCATCTCCATCAAGAAGTGCACGAAATCCATTCTGTTTTCTTCGACCAGTGACTCAACAATTGGCTTGGCCTCTGGCTTCACAAAGGACATGTCGCGGGCGAATTCGACTCGGATGTATTCCTCAGCCTCGGCCTGAGTCAAAAGTCGAGTCTGTCGTTGATTCTTTCCCAGCACCTTCCAAGGTGTATTCGTAATGAAACCAGTGATTTGATCCCTGAGCACATTGAGTTGGGCCAATCCCTACGGTCTCTGCTCAGCGAGGTGAGTTGGCTTGTATACATCTTCCAAGAAAATTGTGTCAAAATAGTCCTCCTCTGGCAGTACCAAGTCCTTATCTAAGACAGATTCCGTAATGTCTTTTCTGCCCGTGCCCCATAGCGTCATCAAGGCATGCCACTGCTCCCTGAATTCTTTAGTTAAGTCTATCATTCTCTTAACTATTGGAGCCTGGTTTTCCTTCTCTGATGCCATGGCCTTGTTGATGGCACTGTTCAGATTGTGACTCACTTCTCTGTGCCTCATCCTCGCTTGTTACGTTAACCATCTCTGCTCCTTTACTCCTTTGTTTTCCAACAAGCTAGGGTTGTATAGAAATGGCAGGGCTTTCTGCATCATGAAGATTCCATGAGTCACCAGATGGCTGAGGTTGGGCGCTTTCTCTGTGAACTGCCTCTTAACTCTTTCATCCACTTTGTTGGGCACCATTATGATGTCAAATTCCATGCAGGCGGGATCTATTGTCTTTGAATGCTGGTGCCTCTCCCATCGGGCCATAAATTCGTGAAATCTCCTCAAAATTCTTTCAGTGTGTACATCTTCTGGAAATTTCATGTCATCTGCAGTCGCATCCATTTGTTTCTCCCAGAATTTTGACAGATAGTAGTAAAAGTCCCGTTGGAAACCCAACTCCTTGAAATTCCGTTCCTCAGGCTTGATGTGCTTGTCCCATCCTTTTGGCAATCTAAAATTTACTTCGGTCTTATTCACGATTGACAATTTATATGTTGATTCAAGAGCCTCCCGGTAGTCGTTAACCTTCTTACGGAACTGTGAGCTTTCTACGACCCCTTTGTCCTGTGTGCAAGGGGGCAGTCCTGCCCGTGACTCAACTACTAACTTTCCCTGAAAAATATGAGAGTATTAAATCTAGTTTTTATAATTTTTGCAAGAGTTATTTAAATTGAAAATTAACATCCTCACATTTAGAGCTTTGCTCTGAATGTGAGGTTGTTAAATCTTCAACTTAAACTTTATTGTAAAGCAGAGGTAAATTTTTCTTTTTACAAGTTTTGAGACTTTTTAAGAAAGATTAAATCATCCTTAGAACTTAGGAGTCATTGGGCTCCCAAATATTTAGTGGACTAAGGGTCCAAAATGAAAGAAAAATGGTCATTGGACCAAAAATATTTTTAATGGGCCATTGGGCCCAAAAATTTTGATTTTCCCATTTTAAACAATCCCGAGGTGATTGTTGAAAGTGCACTGGAAAAATGGACGGAATGGAATGGGTCGCGAATCGAGGGATGTGAAAGTGGAAAGCGGCGGCTCGGATATGCTCAGTTGGAAATGCTTGGGATCGACGGACAGCCCAAGACATACTCACAAAACAACTAAACTATTTTATTTTTTCATAAAAGTTGACTTATTTTTATTTAATGAAATTGGGATTTTATGGGTCCCATTTTTGGATTTTTCAAAATAATAGCAGCCCCCCATATGAGGAACAAGAACTGCTATTTTATTATACTAGCTTTATGCTCCTTTGGGAGCAAAAAAAAATTGAGTCAACTTATCAAACCAAATCCTACCAACTATTTTGTCTTTTCTAAAGTCCCTTTTTCTGAAAAATGGGAGCAGCAATTTTGTTGGTTTGTGCAGCTTTGCCAAAACAAGACATACACCAACTTTACAGCCCCAAAACAGATATAAAAATAAGGATGCAAACCAGAGGCATTAATTGCCTTACTAAAGCTCACAGTGGCATGCAAACATTAGCAGAACAACAAGGAATCTCAAAATCATGCTTCCTAACATGCTTCAATACAGCACAATCACAGGATCAAACACAAAGTTTCTAGACTGCATAATTTGAAACCAAAAACTTTCCTGTGCAAAGTAAAACAACATGCCTTCATGCTCTCTCTTATCACAGGAACAAAGCCACCAACAACATAGTGATATTTCAAGAAGAATACCCCTAATGTTCATTGGTTTAGCATGCTTCAGATTTTAAAGGTTTGAACAAATATCATACAGAAAAAAGAGCAGCTCTTTTTGCTTAAACCCTTACAGCCCAGCATTCAAAAATCCACATTCCTAGAGAATCTAACATGCTTATCGAGATTCAGACACTCCCAACCCAAAATAGCAGCATAGTCGAACACACATTCTCCACACAAATGCTCGGTACCCGCCCACTCTTTACAAAACTCAAGAACACATTTTGCTCATACCATTCATAAGTCAAAAATGACTCGAAGACAACCAAAATACAAAAGGAAAAGGGTTTTATGCACTCGCACACTCATAACTCAGAAATCCCTCAAAAGGGCGAAAACAGGGGGGTGCGAAAATCGAACAATGGAGAACTTACCAGGGCTTCTCGGCTGCGGAGGACGAAGGAGACGCCATTCGTGGTGATTCTCCGAAACTTTTGGCAGAGTTTCCCTTAGGATTTTGGTGTTTTTGTGTTGCGAATGAACTCTGCGTTCGTTCGTAAGAGGGGTTTTGGGGGAGTTTTGAAACTGGAAGTGTAGGAATGAGAGAAGAAGACGAGTGGGTGGGTATTTATAAAAGAAGGGAAAAGTACTACGGCGCTGTACTTGACTTACGGCGCTATCCTAGCGCCGTAGGCCTTGTTCAGCGTCGTAGATAGGAAATAAGGGAAAAAAGGGGTACTACGGCGCTATCCTATTAGTACGGCGCTATCCGAGGATAGCGTCGTAGTAGTGGATAGCGCCGTAAGGCGGTGGAGGGGTAAGGAAGCACTACGGCGCTACTCCTTTAGTACGGCGCTATCCTAGGATAGCGTCGCTCTAAAGGATTGCGTCGTAGGGGTATATAAATAGAGGAGTGGGAAGTGCCCTACGACGCTATCCTACCACTACGGCGCTATCCTATCCTAGGATAGCGTCGTAGGTGAGAATAGCGTCGTAGCTGAGAGCGGGATAAAGCTGCACTTCAATTTTGAAAATTTTCAAAATTTACGCGGACTGGACCTGAGTAGATGAAATCGGGCCTCAGTTGGTTTTATTTGTTTTGGACTTAAGAAATTTTTGTCCAAGACATTTTTGTAGTGTTAATGGGCTAACTTAATAATTTAACTTGCATAAAATAGGTTGGATTAATTCCATTTGTTTGCCAAAATTATTTCGGATTTTAAATTGCTTTAATTTCCGAGATCATTTTCTCAAATTCATGGATTTAATCCAACCGGGAACCTGGTTTTCTGCTTGATTTTTCTGCTCCTTATTTTTGGTGGTTCGAAATTTCCTGCAAGGCAAATAGATACCCAATAGGTTAGGTTTTCTCCTCAAATCAACATCCTCACATTTAGAGTCTTAGTACTCTAAATGTTTAATTAATTTGAGGGTACTTCTCTGTTCTGCTATAAATAAACAGACTACACTAACTAGCTATGAGTAATCAGGAGTGGAGTTCTCTTAATAAACGACGATGCATCCTCCCCGACAACGGCGCCATGAAACTTTTGACAATTTCGTTAACACGAGTATTTCTAAAATATCCCAGGTTAAATTTATTAAATGAAAAGAGTTTTGATTCATGGGAAAGGGGTTTAAGGATATGGTTCACTTTTTATTACTCATGAGGGGAAACTTTGAGTTCAAACGGCGTTATGGACCTCCCCGGCATGAAACTTTTCACAATTTCGTGCCATGAAGATCCTTGCCATGAAACTTTTGACAAGTTCCCACTACATGAGTATTTTCTGAAATATAATAGTCCTGGTTTTCAATTTTATTTAATGAAACCAATTTATGATGGCGGAGTTGGGATTAGGGATATATTTATAGGTTGTCACGTTTTTATTCACTCGTGTTAAGAAACTGTGCCCCCGAAAGCGCACGGAGTCAAAAATTGCAGTATTTATAGTAAGTACCGGATCGTTCACTGGAGGATGTGCGATGGAAGCAGGGCCCACGTCGGTTACTAAGATTTTCCACTCGGTTACTCGATTCAAGCTTGTGTTTTGAATATAATCTACTTGACAGAATTTAAACTAAGCTATGAAAGCAATTAAAATAAATCAGATAAAATTATTCTAGAAAGCGAATTAAATTTAATCTAAGAAAGCAATAAAATTATTCTAAGAAAGCGGTTAAAATTATTCTAAGAAAGCAGATTTAAAATGAGACAGAAGGGACAGGAGGAAAATAATAAAAATTTGACAAGATTCAGATGAAACACAGTTAAACTTCCATTTTTATACACAGATCTTTGTTTGGGATAATTCTTCAGTTAGCTAATTCTCATGCTTCCTATACCATGTTCCCTTTAACAGACAGGTACTTACAGTACGGATTTACATGCCTTAAGACAACAAAATCTAAGATACCACAGATATAAAACTGCCCCCGCGCAGAGGTATGCTATTTATCTGTGGTGGACAAGCAACACCCGACAAATCATTTATTGAAGTGTCAAGTACTGCTATCATTCTCCCATGTCACACCCGATGATTCTAATCAAGCCCTGAACTATCCCTTAACTATCAGTCCTAGTAGCAGTTACGCAAATCTCAATACAACCGAGTGACCTCTAACGAAAGCATTTAAAAGAAAGCGATAAAGAAAGCATTTAAAATCCTATCACTCGGAGGTTTTTGAAAGTTTGACCCTGGTAGTAAAAGAAAGCCCCCAGTCAGAATGACCGGATGTGGATCAAGAATTCCCTAATCTCGGTGAAATGCTCGCAGTGTTCACCTCCCTTCGGGTGGTTATGAGATACAAACTAATGAAACGAGCTAATAAATTAGTTCGTTCCGGATGCACTCACTCAGGACTCAAAAGTAGGCTTTGGCAAAAGAGGATAGCAGTTGAAAGGAACTCATCCCTACCTTAGAAAATAACCAAGGCCTATGTATTGTTCCTCTAGAATTATCTAACACACTGTATTTGAATCCAAGTGGATCCCATCTCGGTGTGTTAATTAAGACTAAATTCCCAATACACAGCAATTTCGGAAAATAATGGATGTTTGAAAATCATTCCCTTAAACAGGTACTAAACTCTCAATTAAAACACAGACCCTTTCAGTCAAGATGAGACCTAATCGCTGACTCTGCTTCTAATTCCCAAAATCAATCCCCAGTCGAATATGAATTAGTCATAGCTGAGGAATTTATCCCTTACTTAGATCCGGATTTTATAAATGAATTTTTGTTGGAAATTTATTGTGAGGCATCTGATTTAAATCAAGACTTCTATGTCCAAGGGAAGGATTCCAAAATAATATGACCACAATATTTACATAATATTATCATGCATAATTTTATATGAGAAGTGTAAAATTAAATTAACCCAAAATATAAAGTGGGTTTGGACAGAATGTGAAACACAGAGATGAAATAGCCAGAGATGAGAAGAATATATTTGGCTAAAGAGACGACTGAAATAATCAGGATAACCTGGACTGCAAACACCTGCTATCCAGTTCCCAATTATTCCAGATGGAATGTTTTTAGACAGCAGAAAGCCTTAATTGATAGTGATCGCTATCATCAAAGTTTCTACTATCTGTGAAATGAGAGAAAAACCTACATGTTTTCTTACTGTAAAACTATTCAAACAATGTTGATCGACACCGTTTGATAATATTACAGCTCGAAATTCAGGTTTGAAATTAAGATAATATAAATAGAAACTGTATCCGGATAGGAATCGGCTGAGCAGCTATTATAATCCCGGATGGATGAACCGCCAAGGCTTCCACCGACCACCATCCGGATCATGCAAAATAACAACTAATAATTAATATACAGACCACGAGCTAGTTTATCCGTGTGGGAATACCCGCCAACATTAGTCTGATATATCTCTTACTAGCTGTTTCACACAACACGGAAAAGACAAAATAAATAAAAGAAAATATTTTTGGGTCATCTTGTATGAGAGACATTGGTTTCTCATGCAAGGGTATGGAATTAAATCCATAATTACTCTTTATGGTCTAAATAATCTCTCATTCCATAATTAATTAATTAATTACAGTCCGGATTATATACTTAGATCATTAGAGTTTAATTTTATAGAAAAATCTTTTAATGGGGATTGAACAAAATTCTTTATATTGCATTAATCATGGGTTGGAATCTCTGGATTGCAATCTCAAAATGTTAACATAAAGGTCCAATCAATTAAGTGAGAAAAATGGAGAAATGGAAAATTTGGCAAGAAGATGCCAATTACGACGCTAGACAGATATTGCGACGCTATCCAAGGATAGCGCCGTGATGATAGCGTCGTAGGGTGAGTTTTGAGAAGTGTTGATGAAATTGGAGGGTACGGCGCTATATACTAAATGACGACGCTATCCTAGGATAGCGTCGTAGATATAGCGTCGTAAGTGGGTTTTGTGAAAGATTAAGTATTTTGGGGACCTACGACGCTAAACAAAAATTACGACGCTATCCGAGGATAACGTCGTCGGTCTAGCGCCGTAGGATAAATTTTTGTTCAAGTTCTGGGCAACTACGGCGCTATACCTCACCTACGACGCTATCCAAAGATAGCACCGTAGGGCGGTTAGCGTCGTAGCTAGCTCAGGAACATGTTGTTGTTCGGGTGATGCAATCTATGCGATTGCTAACCCTATTTTCAAATTCATGGTTCACTTCATGCAAGAGAGGACAAGAGAAAGCATTAACCGTTATGAAAATAAGATAAAGTGCAAAGAAAACTCAAATAACATTAAAGATAAAGCACAAGTGAACCATAAACCTAAGTTAGGGTTTTTAACCAACACATCATGCATGAAATTCCACAAACAATAGCAAAAACACAAACCCACATAAAACAGTAAAACAAGATGACCAAGTGGTCATTAAACTAAAATAAAGCAGTAAATCCATGGACTCATGTCCATTTCATGATTTTGGGACTCTTTTTGTGGTTAACTTCCCATTTATAAGAAATGGCTTAATGATACTCATCATTTGGGTATTTCAAGCCTTAATAAAAGTTTAACAAAGCTGGAAATAATGTAAAAAAAATGGCTAGCTAGGGTAGCAAACTCTAATGAAAATACTGGTCTATATTAAAAATCTAATCTAGGGCATAAATATAAATAATACAAAAAAAATAAAGTCCTAACTACCTAACTAACCTACACACCTCAAGAACACTAGGTTGTCTCCAAGTTTTTGAATGTTGTCTAGATGCTGATCATTGGAGTCAACTGGTCCTTATATAGGTGGGAAACCCTAGGCCCATGGGCCCCCAGGCCTTGAAATTGGAGTTCTGAGGCTCGGTACGATGCTATAGCTGGGTACAGCGCTATCCTACTACGGCGCTATAGGTCTAGCGTCGTAGTCTTCCATCCCGAAGACACTTCTTTGTTTCTGAATGGACAGCTTACGGCGCTATACTCAACTACGACGCTATCCATGTTTAGTGCCGTCCACCTTTCTTCAACTGTCAGCTTCAGTTTCCTCCTACGGCGCTATCCTTGGATAGCATCGTAGTTGTGTCTAGCGTCGTAGTATCCTGTAAAATCAACTTTTTGTGGATTTTTCGTTTCTTTTCCCATCTTTTTGTTTCCTTTTTCTTTTCTTTTCTTTTTCTCATGTTTTTGGATTTTTCTAACATAAATGTGTAATAAAATTACATATTTATGCATTTTTCATACCAGCTTAATATTTTTACAATTATGCATAAATCAGTCCAATTCTACTGCTTTCTTATTTAATATAAGACCGGAATGCGATCAAATGCCCGTTTCAGACACGGAAATTGATTGAAAATAATGGTCATTTCTGGCCATTATCACATATACACAATAGGAAGTCCAAGGGATTCACAAAATACACAAAGCAGTGGAAGTACCAACAAAAGAGCACTGCAAGGTAGTATTATATAGTTAAACAGAGAAAAGGGAGGGCGCAACTAAGGAGCTTTAGGTTTTGCAGTAGATGGTTTTTTCATGTGGGAGCGCGTGCCATGAGCTTTGTCTGATGGGGGTAGGTACGCTTGGTGCCTTCCGTTTTGATGGACTGGGTATTGCAGATAGAGGTGGTGAGGATGGGTTGGCAGGAGGGTCTGCTGGTTTGATGGTCAGGGTGGAAGAATCAGGTTGTGTGGTTAGAGCAGATGGTTGAGGGAAGAAAGCGGCTGACCCAACAGATGAGGTTGATTGTTGGGAGGAGTGGGAAGCATCTTTCTCGTGGGCTGCAGGCAGAATGGGTGATGAGGGGGTTGTGGGAGGAAGATTGTCAGTGAAGTGCAACTTCTTTTTTGGCCCTATGGATTGTGGAGCTGTAGGCACTGCAGGTGGGAGGATTTCATCGAGGGCTTTTTTGGTGGATGGAGTAAACAATTGTTCATCTTTCTCACCTTCATCGTTCAACAAGGGGGACATGCTGGTAGGGGATGAATGGGTGACCACAGGTGAAGTAGCTGTCACTGAGAGATAGTAGTCGTTCAAATCTGCTTCTGTGTATGCTACAACAGCCGTGTATTTGGACTGATTGTGAGTTCCTTGGTAGAAAGAGTAGTAACGTATATAACAAAAGAGCTCCTTATTTTCCACCTCTGCAGCTATGTCACCAAACACTTCAAGGTTCTGTAGCAACATTAACAATGGTAGGGCTGATTAGTTTAGGCAATGAAAACAGCAAAGTTCAGGGGCGGATATAAGGCCTAATTGTTTAGAAATAATGATGCTAGAAATAGAAGCACAAAATACATTTTCAGAGGCCATCTGGAGGTGTTCAGCCTTGTGGTTAATAATGGTTTCTGCAAACGCGCCTGATACAGTCATAACCATTGATGCGGTTGAATCAGAAAGGATCAGGTTCAGCCGCGCCCTAGTGGTAAAGGAAAACAAAGTTTGAGGAAAAGTTAAAGAATACAAACAATAAAAATATGGAATGGAATGCACAACCAACCTTGCTTCGACGCCTGCTCTTTCCTGACAATTAGGGCAGCGGACGACCCAGCTAATGTCAACGTCCAACCCTTTGTGGCAATTGGCACGGGCAACGTACCAAAATTGCTGGGTGTAAGTAGGGAGACAGACGGTACCACGAACCCAAACAGCGCGCTGAAAAGTAAGCAAATATGTATAGGTGGACATAAATACATGGCAGAGACTATTTGCATATTAAAATTCAAAAAAGAAAAGAAAAGCCTGAGGGCTGTATTTGTTCTTTCTTTGCTAGATACGCAAGGTCAATTTTTATATTAAAGGAGGAGGTGGATATATTTTCTTTGGCTTTTTTTTGCTTGAGGCCAGGAGAAAACTGTACTTATTGTCTAGGGGGGGACACCCTGGAATGCTGAAGGTTGGCTCCGCTGTGGAAGGAGCTATAAAAATTTACCTGAGGAAGTGTGTCAAGAGCATCAGAGACGGACAACACAAATTCATTACCAGGCGGTGGAAGCAGGGTCTTTTCTTTCTTGTACTGGCAACTATCAAGGAGTTTTTTCACATCGGTTGAGTGTCTAGTGTACCTAGGAACAATAGCGTATTATATTGTGTATTACATAATAAGTTGTGTGGGTGTAGGGACTTTAGTTCACATCAGAGTGGAATCTACCAATCTTTCATCACAATGCCCTCAATGATTGGGGGATTGACGAGGATGCAACTATGGAAGCGCGTGGATAATGAAAGGGCTGCAGGAAAAATGAGACGAGTTAGTAAAGTAGGAAGTCGCATAGAGAAAAGCAATTTCGGATGAGCCATGCAGCAGTCAGGACAAGGCGCTAACTTTTAAATGTAGTGACTTTCATGTTCATAAAGATAACGTTTGGAGCAGTGTTGGCTTGGGCAGCCAGAAGATCCCCATATTTTTTATTGAACTCGTTGCCCAAAGAGATAAAGGCATCATCCTTTAAAAGATAACAAATGAGGGATAGTCTAATTAGCAAAAAACGTCTATTTGTGAACAAAAAGAAAAACAAACTTGCAAGCAGTACATGTCCATCACAGCCACAAAATCTCGTGTAATTTGATTCCCATTATGAGTGCGGGGTGGTAAAGCTTCAACAATAACTGCATTAACATCTGCAACAGCAAAGAGGGGGGAAAAAGTTATACTATGGATATTATTTAGAGGTACATGATAAAAAAAACAAAAGGTATAGCAGACAAAACTGATAGTCTGGTCCGAGTCAGAGGCCAAATGGAATTCATGGAAGTCTTTGTACGGAATTGTGAACCGCATCCGGGGGGCGTACTTTCTTCATAAGGTTCAACAATGGTTCTACTTCGTACTATCCAGAAGAAGCCATAAGGTCCAGATTGATATTTAGGGTTGGTTGGCTGGACCCCAAACCCGGAGAGGTAGTATCGTTTGAATGGTAGGAAACTGTTGGTGTGAAGCCTAATGTCAGCACCAAATATAACTGCATGTGCTAGGGTACCCTGTGGTTCCAGATACCAAAGTGTAATGACAGTGAGTTCCTTGGATTGAATGCTACAATCCAAGGAAGTATAATGACAGTGAGTACCCTGAGGTAGTATAAGGTTCACTGTCATTCAAATCTGCTTCTGTGTATGCTACAACAGCCGTGTATTTGGACTGATTGTGAGTTCCTTGGTAGAAAGAGTAGTAACGTATATAACAAAGGAGCTCCTTATTTTCCACCTCTGCAGCTATGTCACCAAACACTTCAAGGTTCTGTAGCAACATTAACAATGGTAGGGCTGATTAGTTTAGGCAATGAAAAGAGCAAAGTTCTGGGGCGGATATAAGGCCTAATTGTTTAGAAATAAATGATGCCAGAAATAGAAGCACAAAATACATTTTCAGAGGCCATCTGGAGGTGTCAACCGAGGGTAAACAGTTGGGTTGAGGCAACCAAATATGAAATGTGTACTTAGCTTACAAAAGAAGGTATTTTGCAGATGTAGGAGAACCAAGGTAAGTACAAGGAAATTACAATAGGAGATAGTCTATAGAAACACTCTGCAAATTTTTATATGTTCACCAATTAATAGGAAAAAGTCTACAATGAAGGTGCAGGAAACTCTGGCGGCAATAGTTCATAAGATGAGGCATGCATAAATTTGGGCAAGAAGCTATTAACAATGAAGTTAAAAGGATGCGAGGCCGTGGGCACTAAAAAAAAAGTACCGCCTACGCACAGTTTACTCTGCAACGTACAAGCTGCACAAATTTGTTTTTCTATCCTGTAATCTATGGAACGATAGTAAATTAGGACCAGGCAAACAGAACAACTAAGGAGTTTTATGCATAGATTGAAAGGTTGCCCGTATTGACAGCTAAGTTATTTTAAGGCGCAAACACAACTTCCTTGAACATGTGCTGAACATGTGGCACACAAAAAAAAAAGGGAAGGGCAACATGTAAGAGCTATAGTACATGAAGGACAAAAAAAAGGAGAGCGTGCCAATTCTCCATATACAGCTGAACGTACAGGAGGATTTTAAATGTGGGGATACATGCAAAAGTTCAAATGAAAACACATTGATTGTGCAGGGAGGATGATGCAATAGGGGGTGCGAGGAAGAACTTAGGTATTAAAAAACAATAGCAAAGTTAAGGAGGAAGCTTGGATGGGCTTACAGCAGAAGCTGTAAGAAGCAGGCGTTGGTATGGAGTGCGGTCCGCCTGGCCACTCGACTGAAGAACTGGTCCCTTGTCAACCGTTTGGACGAGCACCCAGAAAGAACGGGACTTCATATTTACTTGCTCGATCGGAAGTGTACGCCTTTCCATCGTTTGTGACCGCGCTGGGAGGAAACGTTCGATCCTTTGGGTGAGGGCAGGTAGTCGGAAGCAAGCATGTGCAGGGCGAGGGAAATGAAGGCAGAGTCAGTAGAGGTATAGGCAAATTGAAGCAACGGTCTGAGAAGCTGAAAGGTTAAATTTTATTGGCGAAGGGAATTAGGCTTAGCTATCGACTTGAAATGTGACAGTGATTGATAGAAGTGGTCTAATTAGTTTATGTTTTCAAGATTGATGCCTTTTCTTTGTATTTATCCTTCAACCAAAATAATTTTAAATACATTTCTTCCAAATAGCATCTATGTAAACTAAAGGGCAATACAGCAAAAACATAGCATAACTACTTATAAGTACATAAAAAATGTCAAATAGTTTGGAACACTTTTAAATCTCAAAAAAGGGAAAAAAACCCGAGGGATTATAACAATACGCACTTCTAATGTCCAATGAGACACGAGAATACCCTGGTATTCACTGGAAAAACAATACACAATTCTAATGATTAATAACTTAAATTTAACAAAATTAAAAACCAAAAAAATTGGTTTTCAAAAATGAATATGGGTAATAGATAGGAAGAATTTAGAATAGTTACATTTTTTCCTCTCGAATTTATATAATAAATCAATTTTTTTTTTTCATATGAAGACTATCTTGTCCTTATTAAATTTATTCAACACTGATCAATTTGAAGGAATTAATGAGGCATGATAGTTTTCATAGATCAATAGCTGTTGAGTAAACATTAAGGAATTCGACAATATTTAATATATAATCAATATGTATATTTAAGGAAAGAACTGACTATTAATATATAAAAAATTTGAGAAAATCTTCAGATATATTGTAAAATGATATGAGATTACAACTCTAATCATTTTAAAAATAAAGAGAACCGCTATGTATTTAGTTACCTAATAGTAAAAGTATTTCATGGTATATTATGTGTATCGAGTGGGCAGTTAGAATATTTTTTCAATCATCTTATGTTCGCCTGCATTTTTCCTTTGGAATTTTTATTGAACGTAATTAACCATTATTTAACGAAGAGATTCCAAAGGTTCATCATGTTTGGATGTTAGAATATGGGCAAACATGTAACTGATTAAAACAACATATTGACTCACAATTCTCTCTCCAAATTTGCTGTCCGCTAGCAAATTCGCTATCTCCCAAACATCCCCTCTATGTAATAAAAACAAACTATTTAGGGAAGAGACTGTAAAAATGTTATGTAATTTAAAAAAAGCTAGATTCCATTTATAACATCACAGTAGGTAGCGAAAACAAAAGAGGACGAAGTAAATAATTTTTTTGGCTATACGAAAGGGAGTTTAGTATAATTGCACACAATATATAGCTATGTACAAAGGGATTTAGAAGTATGCTATTGACGACATAGGGATTCAGGAACACTAATATTTAAGTAAAATATAAGTGTAGTGCTAGGATGCTATGAGCAGTAGATTACGTCTTTTTAGATTAGTTGTGACAAACTCATCCATGACAGTTTCCAATATACAATACATACTTGATACAAGTAACAAGATAAAAAAATATTAAAATTTAGAAGAACAAAAGGGAATGAAATTATTTTTGAGCTTTGGGTTGAGTTGGAATAATTTAAGTGCATAGTGAGTCTGTTGTGTATATCTGGACTATTTGTGCAGTGGACGCATTTTTTTGAGCCAGTGCGTAGTGTCATTTGATTACAAAAGTAATGGGCAATTGTATTTTGCTGATGGGATAATTGGCGAAAGTAATGGACCATTTAGTGTATGTTGACCAGTCTTTAGAAAGAAAAAAAAAAGGAATAAGAAAGAAATACTTAGTAACTAACAATCCAATGTATTATATGAATACCAAAATCCAAGTAGTCATAGGTCTGCATTTATATGTTACGTAGGTACCCTGTCCAAGCAGCAAGAGTATCAACAATTAGCACCCAAGTGAATACATATTGACAAAGCCGCTAGGCCAATTGGATGCATATCCGAGAGACATTATAACAAGCGCCAGGTTTTGGCGATGAAAAAATTGAGGACGAACGTGGAGTATGGCGAAACAGGGAAAACGCTAGGGGGGAATTTTCAAGGAGCTGATCCAGGAAAGCACAAATCTGGGGGTGCGAAGGTGGTCGAAAAGGCTGGGTAGGCAACAAAATAAGGAGCGTTGACGGCAATGACCTGAAACAAATGACCCAGAGCGAAAGGGGCATCAACAATAAAGTTTCAAGACCAATGGATATAAAACAATATTGAAGAAAGTTAAGTGAAAACCTACATTTTTTCCAGAACCTCCGCACGCAATGGCGAAGGGTATGACAGTAGATCCTTCTCCCAGGAATCCAATTCGACAACCAAATAAGGAGAGATAACAGAGATCACTTGAACAGTGTACCCAAAAAAGGGGGGGGGGGGGGGGGGGGGGGGGGGGGGGGGGGGGGGGGAGGAGGCGGTAATCGTGCTGCAAGAGCAACTGTAACACCCCGGATTTGATAACCCAGGCCGGGATGTCACCGCCACATCTCCCTAGCAAGACACGGCTTCCCGAGCTCACTAAGGAAATGCAAGGCTTATGGGTACGTAAAAGATTTAAAAACATTTCAAGATTTAGTCCGGAAATTAATAATACTTAATTCAAAATACGAGCTTAATAATCATCATGCACGAAATAAAGTAGATGCAGCGGAAAAGTAATCACGGCCAACACGGCCAAAACCTCGGGTTTAACAGACCCGGTAAAACAGTAGTACGATGCAGAAATTAAAAATGTTCAATAATGTTTCTCCCCAAGTGCAAGTGCATGCGTCACTCGACATACTCTGTAAAAGAAAAATGACAACGGTTTATCAGTATAAAAATATACCGAGTAAGTTAATCCTTAGCTAAACAATTTAAGGGGTTACATGCGTTTTAACTAAAGATTTCACTTTACATGCATTAATTTAAAAATCCATAATTTATTCGCAGCGGAAAAACATGATTAAGTTATTCAAGACGAGAATACATAATTAAAGTACTTAATTTAAAAGCGTAATTTAAAAGCATAATTTAATAACGTAATTTAAATGCATAATTTAAAAACATCGTAAATAAGATTTAAGCATAATTAAACACTCACACAAGTCTTTTATATTTTATCCCGCAAACTAAGAAGAGGACACCATACCGGGAGATCACTAACGAGGCAATCTCAAAACGTAGGACCACTAACGAGGCAGTCCAAATAATGGGAGACCACTAACGAGGCAGTCTCAAAGATAGTAGGACCACTAACGAGGCGATCCAAAAACACAGCGCGCGAGATCACTAACGAGGCAATCTCAGATAGTAAGGACACCACTAACGAGGCAGTCTCAAAGATAATGATAGCATGAAGATCGGTTCAGCCTAGTGAATGGGATTTTTCGAAAGTTCGTATTTCAATGTTACCAAAATATTCGATATCGTGTTTCATAGTTCGAGTTTTCTCAAGTTCGAAAAATCCGATTCGACGCAGTCTACGCCTTTCTTAATTAAAAATTCATCTTTACACTAAAAATTCTAAAATTTATACAGTAGCTCAAAAACACACACACGAACAACTTTCATGTTTTAAGTTTTTGGAAATAAGGTTTCGAAGTGAGTCAAATTCGAGTTCTTTGCAAAAGATGATTTCTGTCCCAAAAACCAATTCTGACACAGTTACGTGCAACGCCAATTAAAAATTCATTTCAAAGCCAATTGATCCGAAATTTTTAAAGGATGTACACAACACCTTAATGAACAACTTTCATGTTTTAAGATTTTGGAAATAATGAATTTTAGATGCTCAAAAATCGACCACAACACGCTGTATACGCGCGGACTCAAAAGATGGTTTAAAACAGGTTCTGAAAATCTTCCATTTGATATATCAAATGAACTCCAAAATTCATGAAATTTTATATGCATAATCTAGATACAATTATCTACAACTTTTGTTTATAAATTCAAAGTTGAATCAATTTAAAAATGGGTGAAAAATATACATCAAGTCGAGTCAATAAATCTGTCAAAAATTCGAACGTTCGGTTTTATCACAGAAAGTTTACGGCGCAATTCGGAATAGCAAATCTTTATGTCAATGGCTGAAATTTGGATACAATGTAGAATAGAGTCTTAGGAACAAAATCTATGTTGAAAAGTTTTAGGTTAGAATTCCCAAAGGTCGAGTTTTAGGCGAGTTTATAAAATTAGACGAAAATAGGGTTTTTGAAAACCGATTTTTGTTTCATGTCTAGATCTTAAGTTTTAAACAACAATAAACCACAAAAATTGAAGAGTAAGGTCTTAACTTACTTAGTTAGAGAGTGGGGTTGTTGGAAGGGGTTTCCGGATGTCCTAAGGTCGCGACGAACAGCCAACTTCTTCGATCGCTTTTTGTTCGTCCCCCGACGTGAAATCGTAGTAAAAGGAAAATGGTTAGATTTCGAGTTTTTACAACTTATGGACGACTAAAACACTGTAATACTTCTTACCAAGGTTCTAGAGGGTGGAGGCTTCGTCCCGTTTGCCTCGTCGTCGCCGGAATTCTCGCCGGAAAGTGGAGTCGAAGGGATTTTGGCTTGGAGAGGAAGAACAAGAGTGTCTAGGGTTTGTTTTCTAAAAAATATGGGGAGGGGGCGCCCAATACTGCTCTTATGACCTTCCCCAACGCCTTGATCCGCTTGCCCTCGATAGGGGACGGATTTTTGGCAAGAAAATCGCCATGGAAGGAAAGTTTATACCTTCTGCACCTCTGGCGCGCTGGTGACGCGCACCTATAGCTTTGCCCACGCGGAGCACGCGCGACCAGTCTTGGTACGCGTCTCCTCCTGCCGCGCGGTGGCCGCACGGCGGCGCGCGGCGAGCGCGAGCCGGCCGGACCGGCCGGTTCGAGCGGTTCGCGTGGTTCGTCGGGTCTTTTCTTCTTTTCTCGATCGGGTTTCTATCCTCTACGTTTTCGGTTCGACTTTTCGGGTCATTTCTGGGGTTACGATTCCTTTCTTAAATTTATTTCGACTCCAATGAATTTCATATTCGAAATCATGAATCCGTCGAGTTCGAATCCGTGGGCTTGAATTCGTCGTCTTTTGGCTCCCGTGCAATAATTTATCTAATTAAATTATTTCCGACTTCACGGGTTCTCGGAATTAAAATTCTTTTCCCTCTTGAATTTAATTCCAATTCTTTTGGGATTAATCCATGGAATATCTTGGGCTTCCTTTCCCTCTTTCATCCCATTTCGACTTGACCAAAATTTGGGTTCGAATTCTTTGAATTTATCGGTCACGCCGTTTCCGAGCAATAATTTATTGTAATAAATTATTTTTTTCTCGGAAATAAATTTTATTTCATTTCTTTGGGAGTTGTAAAAACCCCGGGTATTATAGTCTATCCCCCTTAAGACTCAACTTCGTCCCCGAAGTTGCGCCCTCGCTTTCTTTTGGGCTCAATTTAATGTTGGGGTATTTCCATCTACTTTCCTTAAGGATAACGTCTTCTACAAGGAATTAATTCCATTCCTTTGAACGTGAATTAAATTTCTCGGGTGTTACATCCTCTCCCCCTTAGGAATCAACTTCGTCCTCGAAGTTGGGCGTTAGTTCCTCGCGAGCTCGGACATTGTTTGGTTGCGTGATTGTATTAATGTGTGTTGTTGTTTGTTATTATTTGACTGAACCCAGAATTTAGATTTTCAAGCTGTCTACGTACCCCGTGAAGGGATCAAGTCATAACGTAGTTCAAAACAATTTGAACTTGTTTATTTTTGATTGGATACAATTCGTCGAGTCGAACTCAACAATAAATGCAGTAATCGATGCTTGAAAACTTCTTACGGTTGCTTGGGCCGAGTGGTCACGTCCTCTCTCCTGTTTATGTTTTCCATTCGCGTCCGACATGTCGACCGCACCAAAGGCATGCTCCAGGCTGAGGGCATCCTCTCGCATAGTGTGGTTTACCACACTTTGGACATGGTGGCGCATAATCACCATGGTTGAAGACTATCCCCTTGTTTCGTCCATTGTCGTTTTGATGTGGTTGGTTTGAGTTTCTACGGACATGGTCCTTATTCCTCTTGTATCCTCCTTGTGGTCCTTGGTTAGTCCCATCTACCGATTTCCGTTTCAGTCCTTGAACTCGTGCAACCGCTACTGCACGATCATACACAACTTGTAGGTCAGGGTAGTGCTCACCCGTGATCACCTCTCTAATAGATAGGTTCAGTCTCATCTCGAACTTCTGTGCCTTCTCTACATCAGTTGGCACCAGTCTCGGCGCGAACCGCACCAACTCCTTGAAACGGTTATAGTATTCTTGGACCGTTTTTCCTCCTTGCCTTAGTGCCAGAAATTCCTCGTACATGGCAGCCTTCGTGCTCATGGGATAAAAATGATCCCTAAGCAGATCCGTGAATTCTGACCATGTGTACGGCTCGTCGTACTCCGCACATTTCCATTGGGTGGCTTGCCACCAATCATCCGCCTCGCCTCCTAAGTAATATGAAGCTATGTGAACCTTTTCCCCGTCGGGACACTTTACGGCGTTCAACAGCTTATCGAACGTCCGTATCCACTCCTCTAGCTGAGCCGGGTCCTTCGCACGTTAGACTTTTTATGCATATTAAAATTAATTCAAAATTTATAGGTTACTTGCATCGGAAAGGCATGATTATTATATAAGACTAGGATATGAAATTTTAAAGCATAACTTAAAAGGTACAATTTAAAAGCATGATAAATAAATATAATTTAATTAAATACACACTCACAAGTCTTTTAGTATTATCCCGATAACTAAGAAGAGGACACCACACAAGGGAGATCACTAACCAGGCAATCTCAATAATCATAATTAGTTAGCCGGTGAACCGGCGGCCGCAGCCATATTAGTATTGACTGCCGTTTTGGCTAGCCATGTATCTCGATTGCCATTCCGGCAAGCCGTGTATATCGATTGCCATTTTGGCAAGCCGTGTATATCTACTGTCAATTTGACAGGCGTGTATATCAACTGTCATTTGACAGGCTTTTCAAGCGGTTTCACTGCCACTCGGGCAGGCCGTGTATTTCCCACTGCCGATTTGGCAAGCCATGTGCACAACTACCGTTTTGGCATAGTAAGGAGACCACTAACGAGGCAGTCTCAAAAATAATGATAGCATGAAGATCGGCTCAGCCTAGTGAACGGGATTTTTCGAAAGTTCGTATTTCAATGTTACCAAAATATTCGATATCGCGTTTCATAGTTCGAGTTTTCTCAAGTTCGAAAAATCCGATTCGATGCAGTCTACGCCTTTCTTAATTAAAAATTCATCTTTATACCAAAAATTCTGAAATTTACACAGTAGCTCAAAAATACACACACGAACAACTTTCATGTTTTAAGTTTTTTGGAAATAAGGTTTCGAAGTGAGTCAAATTTGGAGTTCTTTGCAGAAGATGATTTCTGACCCAAAAACCAATTCTGACACAGTTACGTGCCACGCCAATTAAAAATTCATTTCAAAGCCAATTGATCCGAAATTTTTACAGGATGTACACAACACCTTAATGAACAACTTTCATGTTTTAAGATTTTGAAAATAATGAATTTTAGATGCTCAAAAATCGAGCACAACACGCTGTATACGCGCGGACTCAAAAGATGGTTTACAACAGGTTCTGAAAATCGTCCTTTTGACATATCAAATGAACTCCAAAATTCATGAAATTTTATATGCATAATCTAGACAAAATTATATACAACTTTTGTTTATAAATGCAAAGTTAAATCATTCTAAAAATGGGTGAAAAATATGCATCAAGTCGAGTCAATAAATCTGTCAAAAATTCGAACATTCGGTTTTATCACAGAAAGTTTACGGCGCGATTCGGAATAGAAAATCTTATGTCAATGGCTGAAATTTGGACACAAGGTAGATTAGAGTCTTAGGAACAAAATCTATGTTGAAAAGTTTTTGGTTTGATTCCCGAAGGTCGAGTTTTAGGCGAGTTTATAAAATTGGACGAAAATAGGGTTTTTGAAAATCGATTTTTGTTTCGTGTCTAGATCTTAAGTTTTAAACGACAATAAACCACAAAAATTGAAGATTAAGGTCTTAACTTACTTAGTTAGAGAGTGGGGTTGTTGGAAGGGGTTTCCGGATGTCCTAAGGTCGCGACGAACGGCCAACTTCTCCGATCGCTTTTTGTTCGTCCCCCGACGTGAAATCGTAGTAAAAGGAAAATGGTTAGATTTCGAGTTTTTATAACTTATGGACGACTAAAACACTGTAGTACTTCTTACCAAGGTTCTAGAGGGTGGAGGCTTCGTCCCGTTTGCCTCGTCGTCGCCGGAATTCTCGCCGGAAAGTGGAGTCGAAGGGATTTTGGCTTGGAGAGGAAGAACAAGAGTGTCTAGGGTTTGTTTTCTGAAAAATATAGGGAGGGGGCACCCAATACTGCTCTTATGACCTTCCCCAACGCCTTGATCTGCTTGCCCTTGATAGGGGACAGATTTTTGGCAAGAAAATCGCCATGGAAGGAAAGTTTACACCTTCTGCACCTCTGGCGCGCTGGTGACGCGCACCTATAGCTTTGCCCGCGCGGAGCACGCGCGACCAGTCCCGGTACGCGTCTCCTCCTGCCGCGCGGTGGCACGCGGCGAGCGCGGGCCGGCCGGACCGGCCGGTTCGAGCGGTTCACGTGGTTTGTCGGGTCTTTTCTTCTTTTCTCGATCGGGTTTCTATCCTCTACGTTTTCGGTTCGACTTTTCGGGTCATTTCTGGGGTTACGATTCCTTTCTTAAATTTATTTCGACTCCAATGAATTTCATATTCGAAATCATGAAACCGTCGAGTTCGAATCCGTGGGCTTGAATTCGTCGTCTTTTGGCTCCCGTGCAATAATATATCTAATTAAATTATTTCCGACTTCACGGGTTCTCGGAATTAAAATTCTTTTCCCTCTTGAATTTAATTCCAATTCTTTTGGGATTAATCCATGGAATATCTTCGGGCTTCCTTTCCCTCTTTCATCCCATTTCGACTTGACCAAATTTTGGGTTCGAATTCTTTGAATTTATCGGTCACGCCGTTTCCGAGCAATAATTTTCTTCTCGGAAATAAATTATTTCGTTTCTATGGACATTGTAAAAACCCCGGGTATTACAGCAACAAAAAAAGAACCTAAGTGAAAGACTACATTAAAGGAAGTCAAGCGACCAGGGAAGCAACAGGGGGGGGGGGGAGGGGAATCAACGCATAAGTATACAGATAACAACAGTTTTCAAAACAAAGGGTGATTTCTTATATCTGGCCTGTTTGATGGGACATATTTGGAACAACGCCAATAGCATTGGAAAGAGGTTCCCATCCAGTGAAAAGAGGCACGTAGTGATTAGCAAGCAGCAAGCATACGAGACACAAGGGTAAGCCTGCGGTAATTGCTCACGTGGCATACCCTGGACCGGGCGTGCATGAACAAAAAAATAGCACTAAACATTTTTATCAAATGAATAATGATAGATACATAATTACAGAGAGAGGGAAAGTTACATGGGGCATCAAACAGGGTGGTAGGAAGCACATAATATAAGCTGGGTGCCAAAACTGCGCTGCCAGGACAAAAGCAAACCCTAGTAGAATCCTGACTGTGTACTTTGCAAATTTGCTATGTTGCACTGAGAGTGAAGCATAGGATAAACATCAGTAGCAAATAGCTTAACAGTAAGCTGACAAGCACGAAAACTATAAATGAGGAAGTTGTAGCTATGGAATGTATAAAGTTGAGGACCTGGTGCGGTGGAAGCAACAGGCAGATAATAACCATGAAATGAGTAATTTCTGGAAAGGAAGAGCCAACAACCGTGATGCAAGCGAGTCCAAAAGAACATAGTATTGAATGAGTCTCAATACCAGGTGCCTTTGAAGGAAACTAAACAAGCCAAAAGCAGCATAGTAGTTTAAAGATTGTACCGAAGCTCATAAAGGACGCGAAAACAAACAAGCAGTGGGGTTACACAGAAAGGTGCAGGGGGGGGGGGGGGGGGGGAATAATTATTTCAACTGATCAAGTTTTAATATATACAATCACTCCTGCCAAAAACAACAGAGCACGCATGTTCTCAAAATAAAGATTCGTTTGTTATAGCTGACATGTTTGATGGGCCATTTGGCGAACACCAGGCACAGGCTTCAAAGTAGAGTGCAGTTCAGGGAAAAGGCGAGGAGCGATTACCAAGAAACAAGCATATAATCCGCAAGGGTAGCCCTGGGGCTATTATTCAAGTGGCATATTCTCAGTAGGGCATGAATTAAAATACGCACAAACCTTTTGTTATGGAATAAATAATGATAAATACATAATTAGGAAGATAGGGAAGTTACATGCGGCACAAATAGGGAGTTATGAAGCACAAAATATAAGATGCTTGGCAAGCCAGCCTGCGAGAACAAGAGCAAGGCCCAGTGGATTCTGACATGTGCACTTTGCAGGTCTGGACTGTTTCAGCCAGGACCAGGTAGCTAAAAAGCAAGGTGGCAATCCCAGAGGGTGGTTCCAAGGAAGCTGCGACTATGAAAGGCATAAAACTGACGACCTGCAAGAACACCGGTAAACAATTTGTATGTGGGTGAACTATGAGGAATTTATATTTGCGGATGCAACAGGCTGGTAAAAGACAATAGGTGATATATTCCAACTTGTACGCCGTAAAATGTATGCGCACACGGCCAATCTGAGCACCGGAGAGTTAAAAAACAGCTGGAGGATGTGAGGCCGAAGCAAGTGCCATCTTCTTCCCCGCCAGGAACCACAACCACATCAACTGCAAAAAAAACAACCACAACTTTGAGGGCATGGGAAGGCAAGCACAGCCATGTGAAATGTAACCTAGTGAATGCATGAAGCAGGTATCGCATTGAAACGGACCAAAAATGCATAACAAACCCGTTGGCCACCAACCACAGTATGCAAGCACATTTTGCATGAATAAGGAAAAAGTACAAAGATGAAAGTGCCTGGGGGGAAAAAAAAAAAGTTTAAAGAAAGGAATAAATGTATTGAAGCAAGGCGTCAGGGGGGAAGCCAGACCTGACAAATAAATTGGACGTCGTGGCATGCAATATGGGTAGACAATAGAGCAGAAGGACAAAGCAAAAAAATGGCACCCACGCGTAGGCTTCCCAGCTTTGGAGGGCAGCTCACAGCTGGATTAACGCTAGCCCAAGCAAAAAAGTCCGGGAACTTGGGTTATACAGTAAAGCATGCATGTAACTAAACGTCATCAATTGGAGCAGTAAAAGGGGAAAACAAAGACAGGTGATTTTGCAGGCAATGGTTTTTTTTTTTTTTGAAATAATAATAATGTAGAGGAAGGGAAAGAAAGTAAAAGGAAGTGAAACCTTTCCACAAGGGCACAACCATGACAAAGAGGTACTAAATGTACAGAGATACACTTACCATACATCAGCGGAACAGAAAGGCCTCAGAGATACGTTAGACGAATCAAAGTTTGGCCCTTGATGGACAGGCAAGTTAGGCAGCAGCATACTCATAAATAAGGAATAGCAATAAGAATTACCGAGGGTCATGTTCAGAAGCAAAAGAATGAAAGATTTGCTTGTATGCAGGCAAGGCCTAACGTAATGATCAAAGATTATTTTTTTCCCCTGACCCATCGACAAAAACATAAAAGGCTACGATGGGGAAGACAAAGAAACTGTGAAACAACTGCCGAAGGAAATACACAAACAGACCAGGGCACTATCCATAAAGCCCCATCATAAAACACTCTGAAAGGGAAACTCAAACCAGATGCTATCGGGCGAGTAAAAGTAACCATGAATACTACATAAAACAATGTGAGGCAAAAACAAGGGCCTATACATACCAATCCATGGGGAAATACACAGCTAAAGAAAGAATGGAGGGTAGGGAAAAAATAAACAAATGTCCTGGGGATAACTACAAACAAGCCTGGAAAATTTGTTTGTAAACTATATTCTTCGTCCTGTTCAAACCAGTGTGCTGTGCTGAAGAAGGGCGGATAAGGATTTTTAGGTGACAAGCTGCCCTGACCCGAGATAAAGCAACATATAGCTGCCCATGAGAGAACACAGGCTCTTTTAAGTAAATCCCAACACGATCGAGGGTCTGGCCTTGCGATTTGTTAATCGTCATAGCAAAGCACAAGCGAACTGGGAGCTGGACCCGCTTAAAAGAGACTGGGACTTGGAGGTCGGCTGGTGCTTTAAGAGGTATCCTATGCAAGAAGACATCTCTACCACTATATTCGCCAAAGGCAATTGATGCATGAATGACATTAGAGCAAAGATGTTTGACCATCAAGCGGGTCCCATTGCAAAGGCCTTCAGTGGGATCTAAATTCCTCAGCAAGATGATCGGCACACCAACTTTCAAAGCCAAGGGATGAGGTGGAAGACTTCCAGGTGATAATGAATTCAAAAGGTCTTCATAGACAGATTGCTCATCAGGATTTATTGTTTCATCCCGGCTAAAATATTCAGTTAACTCCCCTGGAAAGTGATCAATGAGCATAGAATTCAGCTCGTCCACATAACAATTACTTGTGCTGAGAGGCATTCTATTTTCAGGAATACATTGAGTGGCCAAAGAAGTTTGGAAAGACGGATAAACAAAGTCAATCAATTTTTGCACGGAAGAGCAGTCATCTTCGTACACTATGCAAAGATCAGGTGGGACCGAAACAGTAGAATGTATATCAGTAGGCTCAGTCCCATTCCCGACACCCAATAAGTAGAAAGTGAAAACAGGGTCCAAGCGTGCACGCATATTTTCAGTTAAATGGATAATTTCGAAGAAAGGCCAAAGAGTTGAGTGGACTATACAAGAAGCAATGATTTCAGATTCACTGCCATGCTTAACAATAGGTAGGGTTTGCCTGAAATCGCCCCCCAACACAACAACTTTCCCTCTGAACAGAACAAGGGAATTCATGAGATCCTAGAGCAGCTTATCCAAGGCTTCAATAGCAGATTTCTTTGACATAGTGACTTCATCCCATAAAATGAGTTTGCTTGTCCATTATCAATTTGGCCAGCGAACTCTGTTTACTAACCCGGCAATGTGTCCAGCAAAAGTGTCAACGGGGATTTTGAATCGAGAATGAGCTGTCCGCCCACCAGGGAGTAGAGAAGCTGCTATCCCAGAGCTTGCATTAGCAAGGGCAACAAATCCTGTAGAGCGAATATCTGCGAGCAAAGCTCTATACAAAAATGATTTCCCCGATCCACCTGGACCATCTACGAAAAACGCAGCACTCTGGCCAGAATAAACAGCCGAAGTTATTTTTCCAAATGCAGTTCGTTTCCCTTCATTCAATTGCTGAATAGCTTCTAAATCATTCGGATGAATAGTAATATTCCTTTCAGCAGCAACTTCTTTCGTATAAGACTCTGGAGGGCTGCTGGGCATTTGCTGATCAATTAAATTAAATGAGCCAATGCATGTCCCCATAGACTGCAGAAACGAACAAATTTGACCGAGGACTTTCTTCCGGATAAGGTAAGATGGAATTTGTAAATTAGCGAAGACCTCCGAAAGAGCATCCTCAAACTTATCCCACAAGGCACGAGGATTCTGAGGTTCGCAAAAAATAAGCAGAGTTGCAAAGAGCCGACGGAGTTCATAAGGCATGGCAAATGCTGCAGCCTCTCCAAGGCATAATTCCTGGCTATTATCATTCTCAAGCAAACCACGGAGAGAACAAGCCTCTTTGTATGTTTGGGCAACCTGGCCGCGGTACCTTAGTAAATCCTGGAAAGAGGCCAGGCAACGAACCTTAGTTAAGAGCAACCGCAAATAGTAACGCTCACCTTCAGTAGGATGGGCAAGAGTAACACGACCGATTGAACCCTGATGTTTTTTACGACACACCCAGATTTTTTTAGTTGGATACCAGGTAAAATGAGTGGGGAAGTCAGGGTATGCCAAGTTAAGGCGTTGTGCTTCAGCATTTATCCTGTTCATGAAGAAAAATTCAGTCAGCATTGTTTTACGATTAAATGGATTACGCAGGACATTAACTAATTTCTCGGGGGCATTGAAGTGAACACACTGAAAATTTTCTAAATGTAGCTGAAGATGAATAACGGCATGTTTCATTCAGTCAGAGTAAATCAGAAAAATTCTCCAGGCTGCTTCTTGAGGCGAGACCTATCGAGCAGATTGAATTGCTTGATCTCATCCAGCTCCTCCTGGTTTTTACCTGCACCAACATGAAAATGTATTTTATCATGGCCTTTACAGATGTATTTGTAAAGGTATTTTATTGACTGGACAGTTGCACAAATTTCCACGTTAATGTGGCAGTTGTACTTAGCGAGCAAAAAAGGATTATATGGGACAACCCATCTGTTATCTAATTGCTGGCCTCTAACACAAGCTGTAAACCCAGTATCCCGGCGCCTATACAAAGGGTAAGCATCATGACCCTTGGTCGTTTCATTGCAAAACTTTTTTGGAAACTTGTAAGAACACGTCCGACTTTTATGCATACAAACATTCAATGGATTTAATTCTCCACATGGTCCATGCATCATATGAGTTTTAACCAAACTGTGCAAATATGGGTTGATAATGGCCAAAATTGACCATTATTTTCAATCTATTTCCGTGTCTAAACATGTGCATTTGATCGCATTCCGGTCTTATTTAAATAAGGAAGCAGTTGAATTTGACAGATATATGCAAGTTTGTATAAATAATAAGCTGGTATTGAAAAACACAAAAATATTGTTATTTTATTAAATTTGTGTTAAAAAAATCCAAAAACATGATAAAAATATTAAAAATCCCACATTTGATGATTATGGTTCAGTGGTATCTGTTCGGTGGAACACGTGTCCATTAAACAGAACACAAGCCAAATTATCAATTGGAATAAATATCAATATTTATTTATACATATATTTATATACTAGTATTTACTATTTTGTTTATATATATATATATATATATATATATATAAAAGAAGAAAGAAAGAAGAAAAAGAAACGAAAGAAAGAAAAATGAAAAAGAAGTGTAGTAATCAAAATTAATCAGGAATTTGAAATTGATAATGCAGGCGGGCCCACCCCCATTCGTCATCTTCTCAAATTGGACGGGAAAGAATAACAGCAACTCCCTCCGTTCGCAATTCCGGCGACATCCACCAATTCCAGCCACCATCTTCACCTCCTAGCTCCATAGCAGCCTCCACCTCCAGTCACCACCTCTTCTCCGCCATCTTCTTCGTCCCAGCCCCAACACCTCCTGCCATCAACCTCCATCGCCGGCAAGGAAATAACTATTGAGTATGAGAGCTCATGCATGAAGAAAGAAAAGAAGGAAGAAGTGGCAGCAGCTCGAGCTTGAAGGAAGAATTTGGACATTGGGCCATTTCCGATTTTCTATTATTGGGCCATACTAGTTATATTTGTTATTGGGCCACATGCAGTCTTAGCCCAGTTATTTGTTCTGTCCAGATTTATATATATCTGGCTTTCCCTTTTTCTGAACTTGTAACAAACTTTTGGCTTAAGCAATGGAACAGTGTTCTTCTTCCTCTCCATTTTCTCTCGAATCTCACATGGTATCAGAGCGGTTTCGCTCCTAATTTCTTATCTTCCGCACTAAATCTGAGCTGAATTCTGTTCGATTCAGCTCATCTACCTCTATCGTGATGTCTACCGATTCAACAGACACCACAGAAACCCCTCCGCCACCACCAGCTGCTCCGCGCCCTGTGGAGCGGAACCTGTCAGTCGCCGATCAACCTCATCTAAAGCTTGCTCCAGTACTATTTGATGGTACTAACTGGAACTCATGGCGAATTGCCGTTCGTAACACACTTCGGATAAAAGCAAAAATTAAGTTCATCGAAGGTACTCTTCATTGTCCTCCAATTGATGATCCTTTAAGAGAAGAATGGATTCAAGTTGATTGTATGGTTCTGACCTGGTTGCAAAATTCCTTAACTCATGATATTACTTGTCAATATCTATATGCTGAAACATCCTATGATCTGTGGATGGAACTTGAGAACTGCTATGGTCAAACAAATGGACCTCGGGTCATTATGCTTCAAAGAAAATTGGTTAACCTCACCCAAGGGAATAGATCCATCACTAGTTATTATAATGATCTCAAATCTCAGTGGCATGCTCTAAAAGCTTTGAAACCTTTTCCTAAAAGCTGTAGCTCAGAAACACTCAAGGCACTTAAGGATTCTGAAGAGTATGAGTTATTGGTGCAGTTTTTAATGGGAGTTAATGCTGACTTTGAGCATGTTAGTAATCAGATTCTCTTGATGGATCCTCTGCCTCATGTTAGTCGTGCTCATGGCATGCTGTGTGGCATTGAGCAAAAAGGAAATAATGGAGGGGACAGCTCAAACTCATCTACCTTTGCCCTTGCTGCTGGTGATAAAGGGACTGGTGACAAGAGTGTAGGATGAGGAAATAGTGTTATCTGTTCCTACTGCAAGAAAACAGGTCACACAAGAGAAAAGTGTTATCAGTTGGCAAACAAAAATGCCTATTGTGATCATTGCAAGAAGAGTGGTCACAGTAGAGCCAACTGCTTCATGGTCTCAGGTGTGATACCAGATTGGTATAAGACTTTGGCAGAGAAAAGGAAGAACAAGTCTGTGGCTGGAGCTGTGGTTACAGGATCTTCAAAAGGTGTCAATGGTGAAGATATGGAAGTAAGGATACTCTCCGAAATTGAAGCTAAACTGGATGAAATGGCTAAGAATCAATATGTCAACCTTCCTACACCAATGGACTTTGCTGGAGGAGTCTTCGACAGAGAGATATTTGAACTAGCAGGTAGTACTTCTGACTCTAATTTTCTCAGAGGTTCTTGGCTATTAGACTCAGGTGCTAGCAGTCATCTTTGTGCTGACATAACTTACTTGATTGACCCTCAGCCTTTTAGACATAACAAAGCTATATTTCTGCCAGATGGCACTATCAAAACTCCTACACATATTGGTTCAGTTAGACTGTGAAGAGATCTAATTGTTCCAAATGTATTATTTGTTCCTGGATTGATCCTTAACCTCCTGTCTATAAGTCAACTCACTAGAGAGTTACAGTGTTTGGCTATTTTTGATCCAACCTCATGCCTTTTGCAGGACCTGAGATCTAAGAAGATCCTGCTCAAGGGTACTCTCCTCCACAATCTCTATTCTTTTTGCTATGATAAAAACATTGCTTCCTATTGTTTTCCTACTTTTGCCACTGTTGCTAAGTCTAACAACTTTGAACTTTGGCACAATATCCTTGGACATCCCTCCCCTTTGGTTATGTCAAAACTGGGTTTCAATTCTGAGGACAAAAATAAATTGCCTTGTGATGTTTGTTCAACTTCAAAACTGCATAGATTGTCCTTTTCATCCAGTGAATCTCATGCCCCCTCATGTTTTGATTTAATTCATTGTGATCTCTGGGGTCCCTTTTCCATTGGAGATAGATCAAACTACAAGTATATCTTAACCATTGTTGATGATTGTTCTAGAGCAACTTGGTTGTATTTGTTGCACCATAAATCTGCTACCTCTGCACTATTATCCACCTTCTTCACTTATGTTAAAACTCATTTCAATAAGGTGGTTAAGACTATTAGAACCGACAATGGTAGTGAATTTTGCAATAAATCATGTTTGAGTCTCTTCTCTTCACTTGGGATTGTTCACCAAACCTCATGCATATATACACCACAGCAAAATGGTAGAGTGGAGAGGAAACACAGGCATTTAATCCAAGTAGCCAGAAATCTCCTCCTTACTTCTTTTGTTCCAAAAACCTATTGGGGAGATGCTATGCTTTTAGCAGCTCATCTCATTAATAGGCTTCCTACCTCTGTCCTTGAGTGGAAATCCCCTTGTGAAGTTTTGTTTGGCCAAAAACCTGATATCTCTACTCTTCATTGTTTTGGTTGCCTGTGCTATGTCAAAATACCTCATCCTTCAGGAAAACTTGATGCCAGGGGTTTAAAGGGTGTGTTTCTTGGGATTGCTTCAGGAAAGAAAGGGTATAAAGTTTTAATTCTTGACAGCAAAAATGTAGTTGTTTCAAGGGATGTAGTATTCCATGACACTATTTTTCCCTTTGATCCTAACCTACCCACTTCTGTTTCTGATACCTGCCCGTCCTCTTCCTCTTCTGAATCACCTTTTGACTTGCCTATCCTCTCTTCCTATCCTTCCATATCTTCTCCAAACCCTCATGAAGTCTGTGAGCAACCCACTGCTACTCACCATAAAGCCAACTCCCATGATGATCCCACTGCTCATCATGATTCACAGCACTCACCTCTGATCTCTCACAGATCAGTGAGACACAACCATAATGAATCTTCTTCTGTCTCTCCTACTGAGAGACATGACTCATTACAATCTATTGAGTTGCCTGCACACAACTCAATCTCAGGTTTTCCATCTTCTATGGAAAATCCTCTTTCATCTTATTCCTTTTCAAGCACTAGAGAGATTGCTGAAGCACCTGTGGCTACTACCAGACCAAAGAGGAACATTAAGAGGCCAGTTAAGTACAATGATTACATTTGCACGTCCATTGCTAATACTGAACATGTCCCCTCAACTTAGATCAAGCACATGGAATCCCTCACTGGGATAAGGCCATAAATGCTGAGATTGCTGCACTAGAGAAGAATGGCACTTGGGATATTGTGTCTTTACCTGCTGGAAAGAAACCCATAGGTTGTAAATGGGTGTTTAGAGTTAAGTGTAACCCTGATGGATCAGTCAACAAACACAAAGCTCGACTTGTGGCTAAGGGCTTTCATCAAAAATTTGGAAAAGACTTCTTTCAGATTTTTGCTCCTGTTGCCAAAACCATCAGTGTAAGGTTGATTGTTGCTCTTGCTGCATCCCATCGATGGAGTCTTTCTCAAATGGACATCAACAATGCCTTCTTGCATGGTAAATTAGATGAAGAGATTTACATGACTTGTCCTGAGGGCCTTGCATCATCCTCAGGACAGGTATGCAAGCTGAAGAAATCACTATATGGGTTGAAGCAAGCCCCTAGACAGTGGTACACTGCTTTTAAATCCTTTCTCATCACCTCAGGTTTTCACTGTACTTACTCAGACCCTTGTGTGTTTTTCAAATTCACTTGTGTTGGGATCATTATCCTAGTAGTCTATGTGGATGATATCCTAATTACAGGAGAGGATACTGATGCTATTGTTGAGATCAAGAAGAGTCTACACAAGGAATTCACCATTAAAGACCTTGGTGATGCCTCTTACTTTCTTGGACTTGAAATTACTCAGTCTTCATCAGGTATCTCTGTTAGCCAACACAAGTATGCTATGGACATTGTCTCTGAAGTAGAGCTTTCTGCTACCTCAAAAGTTCACATTCCCTGCCTGCCTCATCATCAATATGACACCTCTGGTCCTCTCTTTGATCAACCCCAGCTATTTCGAAGGTTGGTTGGGAAACTTCTCTACTTGGGATTCTCAAGACCTGACATTTGTTTTAGTGTGCAGCAACTGAGTCAACATATGCATGAGCCTACTGTTAATCATTGGAATGGTGTAATTCAGGTTCTTCAATACATTAAGAACACTCCTCATATTGGGCTACATTACCCCTTTGGTCTTTCTCTTGAATTAAAAGGTTACTGTGATGCTGATTGGGCAAACTGCCCTACCACCAGAAAATCTCTCACTGGCTTCTGCATCTTTCTTGGAGATTCACTTATCTCCTGGAAGACCAAGAAGCAAGACACTGTCTCCAGGAGCTCTACAGAGGCAGAATATCGAAGCCTTGGAGTCACAGCTGCAGAATTGATTTGGGTTGGCTCCCTCTTCAAAGAATTGCATCTGTCCTTACCAACTCCTTATCCCCTTCATTGTGATAATATGTCAGCTATCCAACTAGTCATAAATGCCATTCATCATAAGCGCACCAAGCATTTGGATGTTGGTTGTCACTTTGTCAGGGATCACTTCCAACAAGTCCTCATTGATCCCCTTTACATTCCTACCACACATCAACTTGCAGACATTTTTACGAAAGGGTTAACACCTCGTCATTTTCATCTCTTTTGCTCCAAGCTGAAGCTGTGGAATTGTAACACCCCGGATTTGATAACCCAGGCCGGGATGTCACCGCCGCAATTCCCTAGTAAGACCCGGCTTCCCGAGCTTGCTAAGGAAATGCAAGGCTTGTGGGTATGAAAAGATTTAAAAACATTTCAAGATTTAGTCCGGAAATTCATAATACTTAATACGATAGTAGTAAGCATCATGCGCGAAAAATAAATAAAGTAAGTGCAGCGGAAAGTAAAATCACGGCCAACATGGCCAAATCCTCGGGTTTAACAGACCCGGTAAAAACAGTACGATGCAGAAATTTAAAATGTTCATAAATAATTCCCCCAAGTGCATGCGTATGCGTCACTCGACATACTCTGTAAAAGAAAAATGACAACGGTTGTCAGTATAAAAATATACTGAGTAAGTTAATCCCTAACTAACAAATAAAAGGGGTTACAAGTGTTTAAACTAAAGATTTCGCTTATCGTACGAGAATTTAAAAATACATGATTTATTAGCAGCGGAAAATTATGATTAAAGAACTTAATTTAAAAAGCGAAATTTAAAGCATAATTTAAGATGCATAAATTTTAAATACATAAATAAAGACAGGATAATTACGATTTAAGCATAATGAAACACTCACACGAGTCTTTTACTTTTCATCCCGTAAACTAAGAAGAGGACACCATACCGGGAGATCACTAACGAGGCAATCTCAACATAGGACCACTAACGAGGCAGTCCAAACAATGGGAGACCACTAACGAGGCAGTCTCAAAGATAGTAGGACCACTAACGAGGCGATCCAAAAAGATAGTAGGACCACTAACGAGGCGATCCACAAATACAGCGCGCGAGATCACTAACGAGGCAATCTCAGATAGTAAGGAGACCACTAACGAGGCAGTCTCAAAGATAATGATAGTATGAAGATCGGCTCAGCCTAGTGAACGGGATTTTTCGAAAGTTCGTATTTCAAAGTTATCAAAGGATCGATATCGCGTTTTCATAGTTCGAGTTTTCTCAAGTTCGAAAAATCCTATTCGAGGCAGTTCACGCCTTTCTTAATTTAAAATTCGTTTCTCCTCCAAAAATTCTGAAACTTGGCCAGTAATTCAAAAACACACACACGAACAACTTTCATGTTTTAAGTTTTTGGAAATAAGGTTCCGAAGTGAGTTGAAATTTGAGTTTATTGCAAAGAATAATTTACGTCTTGAAAACTATTTTCGTCACAGGTTCGTGTAACGCCGATTAAAAATTCATTTCAAAACCAATCGATGTGAAATTTTTACAGTAACTACACGACACATTAAGGAACAACTTTCATGTTTTAAGTTTTTGGAAATAATGAATTCTTGGTACTCAAAAATCGAGTGCAACTCACTGCATACTCATGGCCCTTAAAACGAATTCAAAACAGTTCTAAAAACTTGGCCGATTGACATATCAAATGAACACCAAAATTCGTGAAATTTTGTAGGCATAATCTAGACACAATTATCTACAACTTTTGTTTAGAAATGCAAAGTTAAATCATTCGAAAAATGGGTGAAAAACATGCATCAAGTTGAATGAAGGAATCTGTCACAGATTTAAATCGTTCGGTTTGAAACAGAAAGTTCATGGCGAAAATTGGGGTAGCAAAACTTAATGTCAATGGCTGAAATTTGGACACAAGATAGATAAAGGTGTTAGGAACAACTTTTATGTTGAAAAGTTTTCGGTTTGAATTCCCGAAGGTCGAGTTTGGCGAGTCTTTAAAATTGGACGAAAATAGGGTTTTTGAAAACCGATTTTTGTTACAAGCCTATATCTCGAGATTTAAACAACAAACAACCACGAAAATTTGTGAGTAAGGTGTTAACTTACTTAGAATGATGATAGGGTCGCTGGATTGGGTTTCCGGACGTCCTAGGGTCACGACGAACGGCCAACTTCTCCGATCGCTTTTTGTTCGTTTTCCGACGGGAAATCGTAGTAAGGAAAAAGGGTTAGAATATGAGTTTCTGAGATCTATGGACGAATTGAAACGTTGCACAATGGCTTACCAAGAGTCTAGAGGGCAGGGGCTTGTCCCGGTCGTCCCGTCGTCGCCGGAATACTTGCCGGAAAGTGGTGTCGAAAGAGTTTCGAACTTGGAGAGGGAATTGAGGGTGGAGGCTGAATGTTTACTGAAAACCTAGGGTTTGGGGCGCCCCTAGGGTATTCTTAAGCCTTCCCCAAGGCTGGGATTCGATTGCCATGGTTAGGGGTGTGGTTTTTGGCAAGAAAATCGCCATGGAAGGAAAGTTTACACTTTCAGCACCTCTGGCGCGCTGGTGGCGCGCACCTAAGCTTTTGTCCGCGCGGAGCACGCGTGCCAGGCCTGGCGTCGCGACGCCCTTGGCCGCGCGGTGGCCGCGCGGCGGCGCGCGGACAGCGCGGGCCGGCCGGACCGGCCGGTTCGGCTCCGCGTGTTCCGTCGGGTCTTCCCTCGCTTTCCCCTATCGGTTTTCTACGTGTTAGCTCGATTCCCTGAGGCGTCTTCGTTGCGGAATCTTCTCCTTAATCTTGTTACGAGTCCGGCTTATCGCTCGCAACATTTCCGGGTCCTATTTAGCCTAGTCTAAATTGGTTTCAACATCCCCTATCGTCCTTGTGGTCTAATTCGTGATGTATTTTGTGATTTATTTCGTGACTGAACTTAGAAATTAGTTCTAAGCTGCCTACGTACCCTGTGAAGGGATCAAGTCATGACGTAGTTCAAAACAATTTGAATCTGTTTTTCCTCGGGTGTTACATCCTCCCCCCCTTAAAAATACAGTTATGTCCCCATAACTGTGGTCGGGTCGTCTTGGAAGAGGGTAGGGTAACGTTGCCTCATGTCGGCTTCCAATTCCCAGGTTGCCGTCTCCGTCTCGTGGTTGGACCACAGGACCTTGACCATCTTTACAGTTTTATTCCTTGTCACCCTTTCCTTGTAGTCGAGTATTTGCACCGGGGTTTCTTCATAGGTCAAGTCATCATCCAATTCGATTACGTCCGGTTGGAGTACATGCGACGTGTCGGGCACATACTTCTTTAGTTGGGGGTCGTGGAACACATTGTGGTCACGAGTAAACGGTGGTGGGGTCGTTAGTTAACATGCCGCTCTCATTTCCCTACGGAATTTCTTAGGGTCCCTAGGCATTTACGTCCCGGGGGTTTCCTGTAGTCCTGCGAAAGGAGGGCGTGAGGCAATTCCGCCGTCCTTGCCCGGAATAATGCCAGGCGATGCTCCCTGTCGACGTATTTCTCTGTCAATGTATGCCCGGGTTCAGCGAGGAGCGTATAGCGAAAGAGATTGAGCAGAACAGGAAAGATAAAACTCCACCCGGGTCCCGCGCGGTGGCCGCGCGTTGGCGCGCGGGGAGCGCGCGGCAACCCCTGTTCGAAAAAAATAGGGCTCGCGCTCCGCGCGAGCCACTTCCCCCACTTCTCATCCGAGAACACACCCCCCCCCCCCCCAAATTCTCTCTAAATCTGGCGAGTTACCTTCTTGTTTGCTCGATTTCGACTTCAATTCCACTCATCTAGGTACGAGTCTACTAAACCCACTTACTAATTTCAACTCTTATGTTTTGGATGACTTGATTTGTGTAGAGATTTAGGAAATTAGGGTTTGTGTACAAAAATTGGGGGTTTGTGATTTTTAGGTTTGATTTGTGCAATTTAGCAAGTGTATGTGGCAATTGTTGTTACCCCTATTGCCTTGCCTACGTTTATGTTATAATGTGTTTATGTTTCTGGCAAATTCTTGTTGAATTCGAATCCTTAGAAAGGCTATGAAGTTACTGGTGCTTGGTTGCTGTTGGGGTGTGATTATCGGTTTGTTCCCTCGTTGTTTAGTGCTGTAGGATTTGCCGTATTGTTATTAGAATGATTGTTTCGTTCTGTGGGCGATTTCTGGGTGTCGTTAGTAACTTAGGTTTTGGTTTATTGTGCACATAACGTGTTCGACGAAATGCCACATAGGGTTTAGGCACTAGTTTTAGCACATTCTTTGTCTAGGTCACCTCCTGGTTGGTCTTAGTAACCGGTAGGATTTGTTGTTCTTACGGTACATTCACGTTGGGATTATATATTAATGCCCTATTCGTATTTTCGCTTGACTTCTGTGTGGGACTTAGCCTTATAATTGGTGTTTGGTAACTTGCAGGATGTTGCTCTTCTTGTGGGTCGTTTTGGCGTCTCTCATGTGTCCTCCGAGGACTAGGAGACGGGTTGCTGATGAGGCTGGCCCCAGTCATGCTGCTCCGGCGATGCCGGATTTTGACGAGAGCGAGTCTGAGGAGGATGAGGCGCAGAGGGTCCCGCGTCTCAGGGGCCTCCCGGACGAGGTGCGTCCTCACCGGCATGACAGGTTCCAGTTTAGGACGAGGGCTGCCCAGGACTTTTATTTCGACGAGCTTCGTCGAAACAGGGCTTACGTCCCTGAGAGAGGCATATATCCTCTTCATATGGGCGATGACAGGGTCAGTGCGGTCTTGGAGTATTTACAGTGGACTGGTCTGGCACGTCACCCCGAGGGCGTCGCCTCCGGTTATTTGGCTATGGAGGTTATTGCCAACATCGGCGGTCTCGGGGAGGGTGACGATCTATCCCGGGTATGGGTCCGTGGTCGCTATCTCGACTTCAGTGCTCGGGCGATCAACGTCTATTTTGGCTTGCCCGACGATGGCGTGTTCCGGCCCCAGCCTGAGGGGCGCGTTCTTGCTCCTGCGTGGAACACCTTATGCACCCTAGTGCCTCCTACGTTCGAGCACAGTCATGAGCTTCGTTTGACGTCGGTGGACTCCCCTTGGCGAGAGCTCGCTCAGCTGTGGTTCGGGCGTGTCCGGCCGATGTCCCGGAGCCACATTGTCTTGGACCACGTCTACGAGACCATTTGCTTCATCGCGCGGGACGGTAGGGTGAATGTAGGGGCTTGCATCGAGGACAACTTGCGGGGTATGCGCAGAGGACGAGGGAGTAGGGTGATTACCCATGTTCACCTCATCTGTGGGTTGTGCGCGGCACAGGGGATTCGCACTACACCGGAGACAGATCCGTACGACCTAGCACCTGGCCGTTGCTACCGTATTCCGTCTTATGCTGAGCGGCGTAGCGCCTTACGTCGTGGGGCTCCCCGTGCTGTACTTCGCCCGCAGCCTGATGACGGCGGCCTGATCCTCGTTGTACCACCGGAGCAGCCACCCCCTCCTCCAGTGGTTCCACTTCCTGCTGGGGCACCTCCTGCCGTGGCACCTCAGGGGCAGGAGATGATTCAGATGCTGCAGATGATGCAGGAGATGCGGGTCGGTATGGACGCCGGGTTTGCAGCTGGGCAGGCTCGTTATGACGCCCTCGACGCTAGGTTGGACCTCTATCAGACCCGCATGGACTCGTTTGCTACGAGGCAGGCTCAGCAGCAGGCCACTATGTCCGACATGTACGCCTATGTGCGGCAGATGGACGACCTCATGCGCCGACAGTTCCCGCCTCCCGATCAGTGATGTCTCCCTTTGGTTTCGTGTTTTCGTTTAGGTTTTGCGTTTAGGCGTACTTTGTTTAGGTTCCTCCTTATGAGGACGTTGATGTTGCCTGGTGTTTGTGATTTATATTTTCGTTATATTATTGCTTAGTTAAGTGTTTGACATGTGTTGGTTGTGTGCTGCTGTTTCAGAACCATGGTTTAATTGTTCTGTCCATTTTATGGTTTGAGATGTTCTGGATTCACTATTACCTTCCTATAGTGTCTGCATGTGTGTGGATTGCCCCATAATACCTACGCCGTTGCTTGACTAAATCGCTTGGTTAAATTAGCGTGATAAGATACACGGGATTAGAGTTTATATGTGGAGTGTATATTGTTGCTCTTCAAGGGAAATTTTTTTTTTTTTTTTTTTTTTTCGAGCGAAGATTAGTCTTTTGATAGGTATCAATTTATCAGGGTTTTCTTGTAAAGGTTGTTGGAATTTATTTATTTATATGTACATATTGTATATATTTTATTATCTTTATTATTATTATTTCCATTATTATTATTATTATTATATTTTTATTTTCATTTATTATTATTATTATTATATTATTATTATAGTTTATATATATATATATTTTTTATTTTTTTTTTTTGTAGGTTCCCCTCCTTGATTATGGTAGTTAAAGAACTAAGTAAAATGCATGGAATAAATTTAAATAGGCTTGTATTTTTATTACTCAAGAATCAAATTTGGTTTACAAGCATTTGAAACGGAAATAGGTGTGCTGCTAATGGTACGGAAAGGAAAATATACTAATAATGCGTAGTTGGATCACTAGATCTAAAACGGGTGGGCAGGCTCGGCCTTGATGGGATCATCCTCATCGCTCGACACATCGATGGGTATGGCGACATTGGGAGCAGGCCCCGGGTTCTGAAGGACCGCTCCGTCCACGTCCTGGGCTAGGTTAGTCAGTTCCCAGCCTATGGTCTCTATCTGCTCCTCCAAGTCATCTCCCTTGTCTTGGAGCTGGGCCACTTGGGCTTGGAGGTGCGTGACTTGCTCCTGCAGCTGGGTTATGTGGTGGTGGTCTGTTTCCCTAAGGTGGCCCAAATGGGCCAGGTTACCCTCCAACTGTCCTACCCGCGTTTTGAAGTAATTGATGTGCTGTTGGCCCTCAAGGTATGCGTTCATTAATTTCACCATCAAATTGACCATGTTCGCGTTGGGCTCGGCCATCTAATGTCAACAAGGGAGGTTAGAGTTAGACATTTTTCAGGCAAGGTTAAGATATGCACAAATTTAAATCTATATGCAACATGCAAGTGCAAGTCCCTTCCCCATAAAATTTAGTTTAAAATAAATTGCTAAAGGTTGGGCCTCTATAGTGGGCCAAAATTTAATATTTCTTGGGCTAAGATTTGGGCTATGTAAAAAGGATTATAGATTTTTGGGCTAAAAATAGTACTAGTAGTCAAATAAATAATTTTAAAAGAAATAACACTTGGGCTTAAAAATATTGGTTTAAAATAATAGTAGTAGCTTTAAAAATTTTCCGGGCTCTGATACCAACTTGTAACACCCCGGATTTGATAACCCAGGCCGGGATGTCACCGCCGCAATTCCCTAGTAAGACCCGGCTTCCCGAGCTTGCTAAGGAAATGCAAGGCTTGTGGGTATGAAAAGATTTAAAAACATTTCAAGATTTAGTCCGGAAATTCATAATACTTAATACGATAGTAGTAAGCATCATGCGCGAAAAATAAATAAAGTAAGTGCAGCGGAAAGTAAAATCACGGCCAACATGGCCAAATCCTCGGGTTTAACAGACCCGGTAAAAACAGTACGATGCAGAAATTTAAAATGTTCATAAATAATTCCCCCAAGTGCATGCGTTGCGTCACTCGACATACTCTGTAAAAGAAAAATGACAACGGTTGTCAGTATAAAAATATACTGAGTAAGTTAATCCCTAACTAACAAATAAAAGGGGTTACAAGTGTTTAAACTAAAGATTTCGCTTATCGTACGAGAATTTAAAAATACATGATTTATTAGCAGCGGAAAATTATGATTAAAGAACTTAATTTAAAAAGCGAAATTTAAAGCATAATTTAAGATGCATAAATTTTAAATACATAAATAAAGACAGGATAATTACGATTTAAGCATAATGAAACACTCACACGAGTCTTTTACTTTTCATCCCGTAAACTAAGAAGAGGACACCATACCGGGAGATCACTAACGAGGCAATCTCAACATAGGACCACTAACGAGGCAGTCCAAACAATGGGAGACCACTAACGAGGCAGTCTCAAAGATAGTAGGACCACTAACGAGGCGATCCAAAAAGATAGTAGGACCACTAACGAGGCGATCCACAAATACAGCGCGCGAGATCACTAACGAGGCAATCTCAGATAGTAAGGAGACCACTAACGAGGCAGTCTCAAAGATAATGATAGTATGAAGATCGGCTCAGCCTAGTGAACGGGATTTTTCGAAAGTTCGTATTTCAAAGTTATCAAAGGATCGATATCGCGTTTTCATAGTTCGAGTTTTCTCAAGTTCGAAAAATCCTATTCGAGGCAGTTCACGCCTTTCTTAATTTAAAATTCGTTTCTCCTCCAAAAATTCTGAAACTTGGCCAGTAATTCAAAAACACACACACGAACAACTTTCATGTTTTAAGTTTTTGGAAATAAGGTTCCGAAGTGAGTTGAAATTTGAGTTTATTGCAAAGAATAATTTACGTCTTGAAAACTGTTTTCGTCACAGGTTCGTGTAACGCCGATTAAAAATTCATTTCAAAACCAATCGATGTGAAATTTTTACAGTAACTACACGACACATTAAGGAACAACTTTCATGTTTTAAGTTTTTGGAAATAATGAATTCTTGGTACTCAAAAATCGAGTGCAACTCACTGCATACTCATGGCCCTTAAAACGAATTCAAAACAGTTCTAAAAACTTGGCCGATTGACATATCAAATGAACACCAAAATTCGTGAAATTTTGTAGGCATAATCTAGACACAATTATCTACAACTTTTGTTTAGAAATGCAAAGTTAAATCATTCGAAAAATGGGTGAAAAACATGCATCAAGTTGAATGAAGGAATCTGTCACAGATTTAAATCGTTCGGTTTGAAACAGAAAGTTCATGGCGAAAATTGGGGTAGCAAAACTTAATGTCAATGGCTGAAATTTGGACACAAGATAGATAAAGGTGTTAGGAACAACTTTTATGTTGAAAAGTTTTCGGTTTGAATTCCCGAATGTCGAGTTTTTGGCGAGTCTTTAAAATTGGACGAAAATAGGGTTTTTGAAAACCGATTTTTGTTACAAGCCTATATCTCGAGATTTAAACAACAAACAACCACGAAAATTTGTGAGTAAGGTGTTAACTTACTTAGAATGATGATAGGGTCGCTGGATTGGGTTTCCGGACGTCCTAGGGTCACGACGAACGGCCAACTTCTCCGATCGCTTTTTGTTCGTTTTCCGACGGGAAATCGTAGTAAGGAAAAAGGGTTAGAATATGAGTTTCTGAGATCTATGGACGAATTGAAACGTTGCACAATGGCTTACCAAGAGTCTAGAGGGCAGGGGCTTGTCCCGGTCGTCCCGTCGTCGCCGGAATACTTGCCGGAAAGTGGTGTCGAAAGAGTTTCGAACTTGGAGAGGGAATTGAGGGTGGAGGCTGAATGTTTACTGAAAACCTAGGGTTTGGGGCGCCCCTAGGGTATTCTTAAGCCTTCCCCAAGGCTGGGATTCGATTGCCATGGTTAGGGGTGTGGTTTTTGGCAAGAAAATCGCCATGGAAGGAAAGTTTACACTTTCAGCACCTCTGGCGCGCTGGTGGCGCGCACCTAAGCTTTTGTCCGCGCGGAGCACGCATGCCAGGCCTGGCGTCGCGACGCCCTTGGCCGCGCGGTGGCCGCGCGGCGGCGCGCGGACAGCGCGGGCCGGCCGGACCGGCCGGTTCGGCTCCGCGTGTTCCGTCGGGTCTTCCCTCGCTTTCCCCTATCGGTTTTCTACGTGTTAGCTCGATTCCCTGGGGCGTCTTCGTTGCGGAATCTTCTCCTTAATCTTGTTACGAGTCCGGCTTATCGCTCGCAACATTTCCGGGTCCTATTTAGCCTAGTCTAAATTGGTTTCAACATCCCCTATCGTCCTTGTGGTCTAATTCGTGATGTATTTTGTGATTTATTTCGTGACTGAACTTAGAAATTAGTTCTAAGCTGCCTACGTACCCTGTGAAGGGATCAAGTCATGACGTAGTTCAAAACAATTTTAATCTGTTTTTCCTCGGGTGTTACAGGAATGCTCCAGCTTGCGCGGGGGGGTGGGGGGGGTATTGAGTATGAGAGCTCATGCATGAAGAAAGAAAAGAAGGAAGAAGTGGCAGCAGCTCGAGCTTGAAGGAAGAATTTGGACATTGGGCCATTTCCTATTTTCTATTATTGGGCCATACTAGTTATATTTGTTATTGGGCCACATGCAGTCTTAGCCCAGTTATTTGTTGAGTCCAGATTTATATATATCTGGCTTTCCTTTTTTCTGAACTTGTAACAAACTTTTGGCTTAAGCAATGGAACAGTGTTCTTCTTCCTCTCCATTTTCTCTCAAATCTCACAATAACACAACAACCTTGTCACTACCATTCTCCGGCAAGCTTCATCGTCTCCGACCAGCCATATCTAATCCTCTCCGACAGCTGCTTCATCTTCCCCGACATCAACGAGCATCCAAGGGGCTGCCGGCAGACATTCCATTGCTCATTCTTCAACTCCGGCGAATCCCGAAAGTCGTAACATCGTCGAAGAACAAAACCCCGTCGTGCCGCCGCGATCTCACATCCACCTCCGGTCACCATTTCAGACGCCCATGACACCTCCTCCGTCCATGGTTGTGGCCTCCGGCCACCTCACCCTCATCTCCAAGGCCACTGCCACCGGCCGCGAGCTCCGGCCACACCCTCTACACTTTCCGGCGCTCTCGGTACCATCCTCCTGCTGCTCGTCCACCTTGGAGAAGAAGACCCCTCAATTCGGTATACCAATCCGGTCTGTGTCATAAACCGAATTGGACACAAGAGACCGAATTGCCTCTCTTTTCCCTCTCTTCCCTTTTTGCTCAAAACCCCCTACACTTTGTGTCATAAACCGAATTGCACCAATAAGACCGCATCCCCCTTCCATTTACCTTTTCTCCATTTTACAAACAACCCCCTATACTTTCTTGCCTAAACCGAATTGATCCCCTTTGAGACTCCTTGCCTTACTCTTTCTTGCCTCCAATTCGGTTTAACACTCTTTCTTGCACATGTTAAACCGAATTGCCTTCCCTAGACCGAATTGGACATAGTAGACCGAATTGATTTGGAGACCGAATTGATTTTGAATGGGAAAGGTGGAGTGGGGCCCGCGCGTGAAGAGTTGGCAAGTCCATGGAGCTGTGGTCCCGAAGGCATGTTTGTTTTGTCTCTTCTCACCTGGAGTCAAGGTCTTGGCCCTTTCCCGCAGCAACACTTTAATACCCATGTGATTAGGGTTCCATACCCTCCTATAAATACCCCTCCATTTCACTTCAATAAAAAAGAAAGGCAGCAGACAGTCTCAAATATTCCTTCCCTGTTCTTGGAGAGAACAGTGGGTTTTGGTTAGTTTAGAGTAGATTTTTTTATCTTTTGCAATGTAGTTTAATATTTGTTAGTTGTAGTTGTAATGTAGTTTGTAATTAGTTGTTTTTATTTTATTAGTGTAGCCATTTTCCATATTTACAGTTTTCTAGTGTAGAAATAAATTTGAGAACACCCAAATAATGGGTTGCTCTTGAACTTTTAATGCTTTCTAGTGGATGAAATACAAGAAAATGCTTCACAAATTTGGTATGAGTTCTCTTGCTCTTTTATTTATTTTGCTTTCTAATTTTTAATAAATGTATGAATGTGGGTTTTGAATTCTCTTGGCATATCAACTAATGATATGTTAGGTGTTGCTTGTCCACCACATATGACTAACATACTCTTGCAAGGCATTGCAATGGGAGTTATTAATCTGTGGTATCTTAGAAATTGAGGTCGTAAGAGCATGTAAATTCTGACTGTAAGTACCTGTCTGTTAAAGGGAACATAGTCTAGAAAGCATGAGAGTTAGCTAACTGATGAATTATCCCAACCAAAGATCTGTGTAACTAAAATGGAAGTTTCATTGTGTTTCATCTGAATCTTGTCCAATCTTTATTATTTTCTCCCTGTCCCTTCTATCACATTTTAAACTTGTTTTCTAGTGTAGTGTAGCATAATTTTTCATGCTTTCGTGGAATACTTCTATTCGCTTTCTTAGCATAACTTCTAGTGCTTTTGTAGAACAGATTTAATTGCTTTCTAGATATAATTTAATCTGCTTTGTAGTGTAATTTTATTGCTTTCATAATCTAGTTTAAATTATGTCAAGTAGTTTTAAAACCAAACACAAGCTTGAATCGAGTAACCGAGTGGAAAATCTTAGTAAACGACGTGGGCCCTGGTTCTATCGCACATCCTCTAGTGAACGATCTGGTCTTACTATAAATACTGCAATTTTTGACTCCGTGCGCTTTCGGGGGCACAGTTTCTTAACACGAGTAATAAAAACGTGACAACCTATAAATATATCCATAATCCCAACTCCACCTTCATAATTGGTTTCATTAAATAAAATTAAACCGGGATTATCTTATTTTCTTAAAAATACTCGTGTGGGAAATTTGTCAAAAGTTTCATGGCGCCATTGCCGGGGAGGATGCAGCGTCGTTTATTAAGAGAATTACACTCCTGATTACTCATAGTTAGTTTTGTGTATATATTTCAGAACAGAGAAGTACCCTCAAATCAATTAAACATATAGAGTACTAAGACTCTAAATGTGAGGATGTTGATTTGAGGGGAAAACCTAACCATTTGGGTATTTTGTCTTGCAGGAATCATGGAGCCACCAAAATTGGTATAAGGAGTTAAATGTGGAAGTGTAGCATTGGGGCTACACTAATTTGATTTTTCGTTTAATTACACTTCTCCAATTACAAAATCTAGGTTAATTAAACGAAAAATCAAAGAAAAATGGAGAAGTGTAGCATTGGGGCTACACTAATTTGCAATTGTGAATTGCAAAACACGTGAGACTCACGTGTTTGTCATCTCCACCACCTCCGGACCACGAAGCTCCACCGCTGCTCCATCGCCCATCCACCTCATTACCACCACTGCGCTGAGGAAACCCTCATCACTGGTGAAACAACAAATGGAGCAGCAGACCTTCGGACTACCATTTGCTCACCACCATCGGACAAGCCACGGCCACCATCTCACTTTCCGTAGCCCCTGTTCCGACTGAGCATCTAAACAGGTTCCCGGTTGGATTAGTTCTGTAATTGACCGAAGATTATATCCGGAATTTAAAGAAATTTAAAATCTGGAATAATTTTCACAAGCACAGAATTAATCCAACCTAAATTTCTGCAAGTCAAAATCATATATATATATATATATAAATCTCTTGTGCATATTATATTAAATAATTCGGGTACTAATCAATTAAATCACATTTAGAGTACTAAGACTCTAAATGTGAGGATGTTGATATTTTATTTATTATTATATATATTTATATAAAAAAAGAAAGAAAAAAAAAAGAATAATCCGATAACTTATTCTATATTTGCTCTGCATGAATTCGTGGGACCACCAAAAAGAAAATAAAGCTTCAAACACCAGGTTCCCGGTTGGATTAATACTGAATTTAATGGAAATTAGTTTCGGAATTTAAAGAGATTTAAAATCCGGAATAAATCCATAAAATAGCAGTGTTGATCCAACCTAATTTATGCAAGCATTTTTAATTTTAGATTAATATTTTTGTATGTAAATATGCATGCTCAGTTGTTCAGTTTGTAGAAAATGCATGATTTGAGAAAATGTTAAAAAACTGAAAATTTTCAAATTTTTCTAAGTGTTGCCTTGGTAATTTTACCAATTCGGTCTCAAGCCAATTCGGTTTAGACCGAATTGACCCAAAAGATCGAATTGATCCTCCAAGGCACACATTCGGTGTTAATATTGCTAAGTAGGAATTCGGTTTAAGCTAATTCGGTCTATACCGAATTGATTTTGAAAGACCGAATTGATCTACAAAGGCATTAATTTATTCTTATCTCTGCAAGTGACCAATTCGGTTTACTAGGCAATTCGGTCTATACCTAATTGCCTGAATAGATCGAATTGCCTCACAAAAGCACCCCATTTATTTTTCTAAGTGTTCAATTCGGTATACTCACTCCAATTCGGTCTTATGTCAATTCGGTATATACCGAATTTATTTTAAGTACCGAATTGCAATGAGTTGTTTGTGCCTTTCCCTCAATTCGGTCTCCAAGTCAATTCGGTCTATACCGAATTAACCTAGAGACCGAATCCCTCACAAACAATTGGGGATTCATCAATTCGGTCTAGACCGAATTGATGATTCGGTCTCCTTTTAACCGAATTGATCCCTGCCCCACAACCCTATTTATACCCTTTCCCCTCCCTCCGTCCTCTTCTATTTTTCTTTGATTTCAATAATCTGTTTAAGTAGGAATCGATTTATTCACATTTCGAGCAAGGCTCAAAATGTGAGGATGTTGATTCTTCACTTAAATATTTCAAAAAAAAAAATATTTTGCTTATTATTATTAGGGCAAATACCAAATAAATACCCACCTACCCAAACTTATACCCACTTTAATACCTAATCAAAAAATTATTCCTTTAAACCCCCTAGAAAGATAAAACTTTGAAAAAATACCCATTTTACCCTTAAAACACAAAAAATGCTTAAAAATCATTATACTACCCTTAATCTTTAATAATAAACCTCTAGTAAATCATACATAACTAATAAAAATCTTTAAATAAACTTACAAAAGATAATAAATGAATCAAGAAGAAATAAATTCGTTAATATATGAATATGGACTATATTTACAAACTATGGAAGAAAGAATCGAAAATTGGAATGACATTGTTTATACTATGCTTATATTTTTAACTGAATATAATCAAAAGATATATCCCTATTCGGAAGAAAAAAGTTTTTGGGACAGAATAATTTTACTAAGAATAGGATCAGATAGTGAAAATTACGATGAAGAATTACCAGATAATTTAAGTAACTATGGTGAATACTATTTTTCTGATTAAATACAACCAGTAACACAAATTGGTATCAGAGCCCAGAACGATTAAATCTGAACATGAATAACCATAATAATAATGATTATATATTAAACTATCATATGTCAAGATTAAGATTAAATACTTCAGAACAACTATACCCAGAATATATTCCAACAGCAAGATATCCTTTAGATGAAAATCAAGAAATAGATTATCCACTAAGTACGATTAATCCAATCGATACTGAAAACTATATAATTAATAGGAATGATGAATATGCACAAAATAACACCGATAGCTTGATGATACAAGCAAGAATTGAAAGAGCATTTCTAAACAGAATAAGAGGATTAGAACCACAAATAAGACCACTTACAGAAATAAGAACCAACGATAATAGAAGATTTTTAACACCCACATTTAATCCTGATCATGAAATAAGCCAAAGAGAAATAGAAAATATGGATCAACAAATAGAAGAAAGAAAAACATACATAGACAGAAGAAGAAGAAGATTAAATAGATTGCAAAACGATGAAGAATTTGGAATAAGACTAGGAAATAGAGGAAAAAGATTACTTTGGATAGGAAACTATATAATCGAAACGGAAGAATATAATGGTAATTTAATACAAATTATATCAAAAAGAGATGAAGAACAAGAGTTATTATCACAAGTCAAATTAACAATAATCAACAATGAAATTACAACTTACAGAATGTTTCCAGGATATATAATACATAACACCATGTTTACTAGAGCACCTTCACCCGAATTTTCAGACCAAGAATCAAATTATAGTGAAGACTAATAAAATGCCAGGAATAAAGTTAGAGAATGAAACATTAGAAAGACTGACTAATAAAATTCATGAAATAGAAAGACAACCACAAGATATAAGTACCATAGTAATGAAACAAAAATTATTAAGAATAAAATTCAAGATTTCTAAAATGATAGATGAAAGAGAAGCATATGTAATTATACAAAAACATATAGATCCAGAAAAAGAAAAATCTGAATTAATAAAAGAATGGTATTTAAACGAATTAGAAATAATAGAAATAGAAGAATTAGAAAGGGAAACTGAAATAGATGAAGTAAACGACTTCATTAGAAACATAAGAAATATTAGAAGATGAGTTATCTAGAAGATTTAGAAACAATAAAAGATGGAATTGAACTAATAAAAGAACTAATGATAAGTCTAGATACAAGACTCTACAATATAGAAAGATACATAGACAAAACAATAATTAAAACTCCACAAAAGCAAGTAGAATTAGAAAAGTCACTCCCACTACCGAAATGGGAAAAGACACCAGAACCAGGAAGTCTCGATCATAGAGTAATGATGAAAGAAATAGAAAAACTAAACAAACAAAACAAAATTAGAATTCTTATAGACAAAGTAGAAAAATTAAAAAAGATAAATGAAGAACTAAAGGAAGATAAATTAGAAAGTAGAGAAGATAAAGAAGAAACAGAATGAATACAAGTATAGAAGACTTAATAAATGAATTAAGTAGTGATTTAGAACGACTAAATTTAGAACCAATATATACAGGAACATTTTCAGAAACAGAATTAGAAACTGATGAAAGCGATTTGGAAGATCAACATAAAGTCTTTATGAATAATCATAGATTATATTTACCATCATCAGAAGTAGTTGGAGAAACTAGCACTACCTTGCCAAGAGAAGGAGTAACAGGAACTATACCAATGGAAGTAGATCAAACTACAAATAGACAAAATGTAGACAATTATCAAAGTAGATTACAAAATTTACCTTCAAGAAATTTTCCAATAAGAAAAACAACCTCTAAAAAAGAAATTTGGAAATACAATGAAGATTTTGAGCTAAAAGAAACAAGAATAGGAAATGTGAGACCAGGAGATGCAATATTCCTAAACCTGGATTGTCTTAAACAGCCAAGTCTAGAATTAGAAAAATGGAAACAGATAATAAGAATACATTTAATGTCAGAAGAAAGTACGTCAAGAGCAAAAACATTAAAAATATGGAATTTAGTCCAAGGAAATGTGGCACAATTCCTTGCAGGAATTTCTTCAAATACAAAACAAACTTATATGAATACAATTACTCAAGGATTTGGACAAGATGTTACCACAGGAATAGAGGAATTTATCAATATCATACAAGAAGAATTCCTAGGAGTACAGAGCATAGATAACAATGCTATAATAGAAGAACGAGATCAAGCGTTACTAAGATTAAATAAAATAAGACTAAGAGATTTATGCTTTTTTGATCAATTCTCTGAACAGTTTAAAAGCTACTATTATACAGCTTATACAAGCTCACAAAATAATGAACACACCATGAACTCTATATTTTCAAAACTACCATCACCATGGGATGAATATATGTGGAAAACATGGATTCAAAATAAAAATGACTATCCGAATAATTTAGGAAGCCGAATAAGATTAATAAGACAGGTAATAACTGAGTTATGTTACCAAAGAAAAATATTAGACCACACTAAAATATATAATAAAGCTGCTGATTTATGCTGCCAAGAAAATGCAGAAAATTTTGAATGGGGAAAAAATAAATCATACAGAAAAAATAAGAGATTTAAAAAATTTAAACCAATAAAAAGAAAATTTAAGAAAGGAAAAAGATTTAAAATCTTTAATAAGAAAAAATTCTTTAAGCCAAAATTTGGAAGAAAATATTATAAAAGAAGAAATGATAAAAGACAAAATAAAAAGAATCCAACCACATGTAAATGTTATAACTGTGGAGAAATAGGACACTTTGCAAGTGATTGTACAAAACCAAAGAAAAAACAAGTAAGATTTATGGAATATGATATTATAGATGAACAAATATTCAAAGAAATAGAATCAGATCTAGAAAGTATAAGTGAACCAGAATCAGGAGAAGAGATATATGAAGTAAAATTCTCTGAAGAAGAAAATGAATAAAGATAAAGAAATAATCACAGAAGAACAAGAGGAAACAAAAGAAATAGAATATGTAGAACAATATGAAGGACAAAGAGGATATGCAATAAAAGCTATCTTAAGTCCAGAACAAATTAATAAAATACAAGGATTAGATCTAAAACATGGATTCAAGCATACAAATTTTAATATACTATCAAGAACATTCTCAAGAAATAATATAGTAATTCATGAATATCATGAACTAGAAAAAACGGTAGATGTATGTAACACTAATACTACTCTAAAACTGCACCTTTTAACAAAAGACATAATAAATAAAGGACTAGAAAAATTAAGTAGAAAGAAAACAGAGAAAATACAATACGTACATTTAGCAGGAGTAAAGATTCTAATAAAATCTTTATTTAGAAGTGGAATAGACTTACCAATAACAATAAGCCTACATGATTCAAGATTATTAAATCCATAAGACTCACACTTAGGAACTATTAATGGAAACTTAATTTACCAAAAACTATTATTTACATGTTACCCAAACTATTGTGTATCTTTACAAGATCAAAATATAGACGAAACATTAACCCTATACATAAAAGTACATAGGAATGATGTAATGAAAAATGAAAGTAAAATATTTACAGTACATTATAGTGCTTTTTATAGCTACCTAAATAGCAATAGACTAAAACCTTATGATGATAAAAAGACAATAGAAATACATGAAGCATGTAGAGATACAATAGCAGATCTAATATTACCAGAATTGAATAATCCAACGTTACAAGATGACTGGATAATTGATCTTGCGGACAAGAAAAATACAATAGAGATTGGAAAACCATTAGAAAATAGGAGACCACAATTATCCTATATAGGAAGAACAATGAGTAGCAGAAAAAGTATAGACTATAGCCCAAGAACAAATCTAATACTTGATCAACCAAGACATAGTATTGATATACCATACGAAAAAAGTAAACAAAAAGCCCAAACATGGAGAATTAATATAGAATACTATAATGGCACAAACTGGATAAAAGGACCAAATATATTAGTAGATACTGGAGCTGGTAAGAATCATATAGGAAAAACATGTATAAATGGATTAGTAAAGCATATAGGAACAGAGTATAGATATGCTACTTTTGAAGGAGAAGTAAGAAGAGTAAATGAATTAGTAATAGTACCGATAAAACTAGGCACAGACTTAATAGAAGAAGTAAAATGTTATGTAGCAGAAGAAGAAGGAACATCAAGTAGTACCTATCATGTCTTGTTAGGCAACGAGTTTTTAGACTCATTAAACAAATATACGATAACAGGAGAAATTTTTAGTGGAAAAACAAAAAATGGAAAAGCTTTTGTAATAGGAAAAGCATATATATGAAAGAAATTAGATTTCCAACAACAGTATACCTAGAGTTAACTATACTACAAACAAATATAACAACATGTGCTATACTAGATACAGGAGCAGAAATCACATTAATACAAGAACATTTAATAAAAGAATGGGAAGTAAATAAAAGACCAATAGAAGTACATGGAGCTACTGGACATAGTTTAATTATTAATAAAATAGCTAAAGATGTTCAAATAATTTTAGGAAATAAAATATTTACAATACAAGAAGTATTTGTTAGCCCAGTAAAAACAATTGATGTATTATTAGGGACAGATTTTACAAGTTTATTTCAAAGCTTTAGAGTAGATAGATATAATATTCAACTTAGATCAGCATGTAACCACTATATTACTATTCCGAGAGTAAGGAAACCATACAGAGTGCTTCAGAAACGTGGTGAAAAAGGAGAAATTATAAAACAACCAATTACTTATTACATAAAATTTAAAATTCACAAAATTAAAAAACAAGTACTAATTCAAAAGCCAGAAGATTTTGATAAATATGAACTTCATGAGACAATAAAATACATCTCTGAAAACTATGGAGAAAATCCAATTGAAAAATGGAATCTTAATAAAATATATGCAGAATTAAAAATGAAAAACGACGATATAATAATAAGAACTCAACCGATGATGCATAATCAAGAAGATATTGAAGAACTTCGAAAACAAATAAATGAATTGTTAGAATTAGACCTTATTCAAGAATCTATAGCAGAACATAATAGTCAAGCTTTCTTGGTTAGAAATCGTAGCGAACAAATAAGAAAGAAACCAAGGTTAGTAATAAACTATAAGGAACTAAACAAAAACATGATATTTGATGGATACTTTTTACCTAACAAAGAAAATCTAATAGGATTAGCTAGAGGTAGAACTATTTATTCAAAATTTGATTGTAAAAATGGATTTTGGCAAATTAAAATGCATCCAGAAAGTATAAAATACACAGCCTTTAGTACACCACAAGGACACTATGAATGGAAGGTTATGCCGTTTGGAATAAAAAATGGACCACAAATATTTCAAAGAAAAATGGATAAAACATTTAAAAAATTTAGTAACTTTATATTTGTATACGTAGATGATATACTAATAGCCTCAAACACTATAGAAGAACATAAAAAACATTTAGATATATTTGCAAAACTTTGTAAAGATCATGGATTAATTTTATCAGAAAAGAAAGCAGAGATATTCAAAGATGAAATAGAATTTTTGGGTCTAATATTAAATAAACTTGGAATTAAAATGCAACCACATATAAGTACAAAACTTGTTAAAATGCCTGATGAACTTAGGAATAAATTAAACATACAAAGATTTCTTGGAATTCTAAATTATGCAGAAGGATTTATATCAAATTTAGCAAAAAAGACAAATGATCTAAGAAAATTGATAAGAAAAAATAATAAGATAGGATGGAATGATCAACATACTGAAATTGTCAAACAATTAAAAGAAGAATGCTCCAAATTACCACCGTTAAGATTACCTGACGAAAAAGATAATTTAATAGTACAAACCGATAGCTCAGACTACCATTGGGCAGGATTATTAAAAACCGATACTGGTGAAATTTGTAGATATGCATCCGGAACATTACAAGGAGCAGCCATAAACTATAGTACAAATGAAAAAGAATTACTTGCAGTGATTAAATCAATAGATAAATTTTCATTTTGGTTATTAAGTAGAAAGTTTAAAGTATTAACTGACAATACACAAGTAAAACCTTTAATTTACAATAAAGTTCCAAATAAACCCCAATATAGAAGAATAATAAGATATCAGACTTTCTTGTCAATGTACGACTTTACTGTTGAATATATTAAAGGGACTGAAAATTATCTAGCTGATTTTTTGAGCAGAAACCCTGAATATGGAGAACAATGAACAATGGGATGATGCTGGTCTGACTGACCACATTTACAATGAAATAGATCGACTACAAAAACTACTCCAGTCGACTATGGACAGACAACTAAAGCTACAACAGTTGATCGTTGGAAGCTTTATGGACGAACATAAGACTATCAATGACGACATATATGAATGTAACAAATGTTTGCAGGGATTACTAACTACTATGGAAGAATACTTTTATACCCCTGAAGAACTAAATACTGGTGTTTCAAACCAGGAAGGGAAAGCTAATCCTGTTCCAAAAGAGGACAAACAAGCAAAACAATCTGGGGATGCAAGACCTTCGACCTCGTCGAAAAACATTGCAGAAACTAAGAAGTATTTTTGCGACAATATTCCTCAACCAACACCCATTAGCCCTGAAACAAGAAACTTTTTAGCAGAATACCATACCCTGAGCAGCTACATATACTCCTTACCCAGACAAGAATCATCATTTTACACAGAATTCACCAAATCCCTACATCCACAAGTAACTATTTTACCAGGCTGCGACCCGAACTTTGTTTCGAACTGTTTCAAATTCGGTTTTATCAGAACTATTTTCTTGTCCCCTTTACGAACCGAAATATCCAAATTACCTGTACTACTTGAAGGCCTAAACATAAGACCAAAAACCCAGAAACTAAAAATATTTTCTATTAGTCCAGAAGTCAAACACTCTTCCTACCATCTTGCTATTGCAGAAGAAATCACTAAACCAGAAAGTTATCCTCAAGACTATGGAACCCCCAAAACAGAAATCTTTAATGACAAATACATCCACTTCAAAAGAGCAATGGGAATACGTGCTGTCCATGAACAGATGAAAAGACTATACAACCAAGGCGCAGGAATCTTTTTCGGAAATGAAGAAATTGTAATGATTGAGCAATTGAACACTCCAGGATTCAGATCAGGAAATTTAGCAGGACTAATTCAGAAATTTGACACATACAATTTTGAATGCTCAGAAGAAGTCAAGAGTATCTGGAAGAAAGCAGTAGAGAAATCCACCACAAGCCTGAAAACAAGAACATTTCTTCGGAAAGAGACAACGAAATAAAGTAAGCAGTGACGACAGAGAGGACCAATGTAGCACCAAGAAAAGAATAATGCGGCAAGACGTATGCAATGACGCAATTGAACAAGAAGACAAGAACAAAATAATGCAGAAAGACGCATGCAATGACGTAATTAGACAACAAGACAAAGAGGACGGCTAATAATGAAGGATTAAAAATGACAGATATGGAATCTCAATAATGGAAGAAAAAGGAAGGACGGAGATAAGGCCACGTAAATCAATTCTGAACCACATGATCCCCAAGACTCCATCTATAAAAGGAGGAATGATTCACGAAGGATGCAGAAGCGAAGATACCTACCATAGTATTTCTTTCTCTTGCATTTCTTTGTAATCTTTAGTTCTCTCTGTGTGATGTAAAACTATGAGTGATTTTAAAAGCTTTCAATAAAAGATGATCGGCTAAGTACAATAGCCTGATCATTCCAGTAAATATCTTCGAGTATATTTTTCTAAAAGTCTACCAAAATTCTAAATATATGTGAGTGAGTGAAACATATTGTGAGAGTCATGTCATCGATACAGTGATTTCCGAGAGGTCGTGCATACCGGAGTAAGGCAGGAGGCCTGAAAGAAGGATAGCAGACGAGGAAAGAAGGTTACTCGTTGAAGGACTCGATCAGAAAGTTTCAACCACAAAGCTTATACTACGGAAGCGAGGTAGACCCAGAAATTTTACTTTGAATGATAAATACTGTGAATGATCATGGCATATATTTTGATTAATTACGTTCTCTGTTTAAGATCATAAATAAAATCTATAAAGTAATGTTTGAAAATTGTACAACAATTACTAAAGAGATATACAAGTCTTTTAATTCCACATATACTAAACTGTTTGATAATATGTACAATACTTATAAGACAAAAGTACTAAACTTGACCAGGGGCATATTTGACAATCTTTACATATAGAGACAAAATTAGGTAGTGAAAAGGAAGAAAAATAGTGCTAGGTACTGAACAAGTAATAAACTTAGAATGAGAGGTATTTATCTATAATTTCCCCTTATTATTATTATATGTTTGCATTATTATATGTTTGCACCCAGCACGAAGCACGCATGAATTTGTCAGTTTAAATTCACATATCAGATCTTGGTTTATGATTAAATTTTCAAACTTTTAAATTGGGATAATATAATTAAAGACATGCATGAAACGAATTCTTGAGGTTTTGAGCTATAAAAATTTAATGATATAATCATCTTGTTGGGTAATGAGTCCTCATATTGTAAATTTAATTGAATAGATTGTAAGGATTTTTCAAAGATTATATTTAAGAATAGTGTATGACATGAATCAACCATTCCATGTGAGATTTGAGCCATGAGTCACTTTTGCTCATTATTTTCTTTGATGTGTGAAAATCATTTTAGTTAAAGGACACTAGACCTTGCGATTGGGACCCATTCAAGACCATGCCATATTCTAAAAATCGAGCATATGATCGAGGCATTTAGAAAAACCTAAATTTTTGGCCTTCGTTTGAATTCCAAACCCAAAAATATTTACCCTTTAGAATTAATCAATTTGAGCCTTTAAGCCTAATTTTTCTTTGAAGCCTTCTATATTATCCCCAACCTTACAAAAGACCAAGAAAATCAAACCCAAGTGTGCAAGAATGAATTTTATCAAGGCATTAAATTTTTTATCATCAAAAGTGTATCAATCGGTATGCTATAAACTGATTAAAAAAAAAAGAGAAGAAAGAAAGAAAAGAAAAAGAAAAAGAAGAAAAATGTTGAGATCCACTCAACAAGAAAAAAATTGCAAATGACAAAGCAAATTAGACATAGTCTAATGTCATGCAATAGAAAAAGAAAAACAAAAGAAAGAAAAAGAAATATTGATGATCATAAATTTTTAATAAATATGCCATCTTATGATAAAATAAATCTTGCCACTTTTTAACCCAATAAATTCCCTTCCATACCAAATGTTACAACCGTATGCCCCGTTATAATCCCTAAATAAGACCTCATGATTTCAATTAGAGGAAATGAGCCGGTGGCGAGTTGGTCCAATTGCAAGCTTATGGGATAATTTAATTAAATTTGGTTATGAGCGATTATGATAAAACCCCAATTTTGAGAGTGAGTGAAATTTCCACTTATACTATATGTGAGGCTCTGCTTTTAATTTATGTTCATGTCATGCTTTAATTCTAGTATTAAATCAATGATTATTTCTATACATGACATTCATGAAGAATTATCAATAATGACTGATTTGTATGCCTGATTAAGTGAGAAATATCATTTCATTAAAAACTGCAATCAAGAGAATTTAATACTTGTAGTTTTTTATTGTCTTATCCCAATCTAAAAGAATGAAATTTTTGAAGCCACGGAAATAGATTGAATATGCAGCGTCTATGCTCTTAGGAGCACTGACTCTGACTGCTCGGGGACGATCAGTATTAAATGTGATGATGTTGATAATGGCCAAAATTGACCATTATTTTCAATCTATTTCCGTGTCTAAACATGTGCATTTGATCGCATTCCGGTCTTATTTAAATAAGGAAGCAGTTGAATTTGACAGATATATGCAAGTTTGTATAAATAATAAGCTGGTATTGAAAAACACAAAAATATTGTTATTTTATTAAATTTGTGTTAAAAAATTCAAAAACATGATAAAAATATTAAAAATCCCACACTTGATGATTATGGTTCGGTGGTATCTGTTCGGTGGAACACGGGTCTATTAAACAGAACACAAGCCAAATAATCATTCAAAAACATGATAAAAATATTAAAAATCCCACACTTGATAATTATGGTTCGGTGGTATCTGTTCGGTGGAACACGGGTCTATTAAACAGAACACAAGCCAAATAAACAGAACACAAGCCAAATAATCAATTGGAACACAAGAATTTGAAATTGATAATTCAGGCGGGCCCACCCCCATTCATCATCTTCTCAAATTGGACGGGAAAGAATAACAGCAACTCCCTCCGTTCGCAATTCCGGCGACATCCACCAATTCCAGCCACCATCTTCACCTCCTAGCTCTATAGCAGCCTCCAGCTCCAGTCACCACCTCTTCTCCGCCATCTTCTTCGTCCCAGCCCCAACACCTCCTGCCATCAACCTCCATCGCCGGCAAGGAAATAACATAGCAACCTTGTCACTACCATTCTCCGGCAAGCTTCATCGTCTCCGACCAGCCTCATCTAATCCTCTCCGACAGCTGCTTCATCTTCCCCGACATCAACGAGCATCCAAGGGGCTGCCGGCAGACATTCCATTGCTCATTCTTCAACTCCGGCGAATCCCGAAAGTCGTAACATGGTCGAAGAACAAAACCCCGTCGTGCCGCCGCGATCTCACATCCATGATCCACCTCCGGTCACCATTTCAGACGCCCGTGACACCTCCTCCGTCCATGGTTGTGGCCTCCGGCCACCTCACCCTCATCTCCAAGGCCACTGCCACCGGCCGCGAGCTCCGGCCACACCCTCTACACTTTCCGGCGCTCTCAGTACCATCCTCCTGCTGCTCATCCACCTTGGAGAAGAAGACCCCTCAATTCGGTATAGCAATTCGGTCTGTGTAATAAACCGAATTGGACACAAGAGACCGAATTGCCTCTCTTTTCCCTCTCTTCCCTTTTTGCTCAAAACCCCCTACACTTTGTGTCTTAAACCGAATTGCACCAATAAGACCGCATCCCCCTTCCATTTACCTTTTCTCCATTTTACAAACAACCCCCTATACTTTCTTGCCTAAACCAAATTGATCCCCTTTGAGACTCCTTGCCTCCAATTCGGTCTAATACTCTTTCTTGCCTCCAATTCGGTTTAACACTCTTTCTTGCACATGTTAAACCGAATTGCCTTCCCTAGACCGAATTGGACATTGTAGACCGAATTGATTTTGAATGGGAAATGTGGAGTGGGGCCCGCGCGTGAAGAGTTGGGAAGTCCATGGAGCTGTGGTCCCGAAGGCATGTTTGTTTTGTCTCTTCTCACCTGGAGTCAAGGTCCTGGCTCTTTCCCGCAGCAACACTTTAATACCCATGTGATTAGGGTTCCCTACCCTCTTATAAATACCCCCTCCATTTCACTTCAATAAAAAAAAAAAAAAAAGGCAGCAGACAGTCTCAAATATTTCTTCCCTATTTTTGGAGAGAACAGTGAGTTTTGGTTAGTTTAGAGTAGATTTTTTTATCTTTTGCAATGTAGTTTAATATTTGTTAGTTGTAGTTGTAATGTGGTTTGTAATTAGTTGTTTTTATTTTATTAGTGTAGCCATTTTCCATATTTACAGTTTTCTAGTGTAGAAATAAATTTGAGAACGCCGAAATAATGGGTTGCTCTTGAACTTTTAATGCTTTCTAGTGGATGAAATACAAGAAAATGCTTTACAAATTTGGTATGAGTTCTCTTGCTCTTTTATTTATTTTGCTTTCTAATTTTTAATAAATGTATGAATGTGGGTTTTGAGCATGTTTGTAGCCTTAGATCTACTCTTATTTTTATTGTTCTTGGATAGCTAGATAATTTTAGAGATAGTGCCCTTTTCTAGGTTTTGTTTTTATTTTATTTTATTTTTGGCCTAGATCTAAATTTTATTTTTATTTTGCTTCCTTAGATGATGTTGGTGTTCTTCCTTATTATGTTTGTAGTTCTTAGATTTTTCATTATTTTTGGTAGATTTGTCTTTTAATTTCATGTTTGTAGTTTTAGGGTTTAATTCATGCTATTACCCATTGTACATGCATATATTTTTGATAACCACAAAATATTTACAAGTGTGACTGCGAGATGACACTGATGTGAAATGAATGATGTGGTCAATCCCATCTATCATAAACCGCATTAGCTTAGAAACCGCATGAACACTTGTGAACAAAAATATCACTTATGTGAAAAATTGTATGCAATTCGATCTAAGGCAATTCGGTCTATACCGAATTGCTCATGAAGACCGAATTGCATAAAAAAAAAGTGTTGTCTTCATGTGGTTTCTATGCAATTCGGTCTATGCAATTCGGTTTAGACCGAATTGCTCATATAGACCGAATTGACTTTGGAGACCACATTGTATGCATATCATCCCTTCATGCCTTAGTTTATTTTTCTGTCTTTTACCAATTCGAATTGCCAATTCCGTCTAAACCGAATTGACTTGGTAATTCGAATTACCCTCACTTTGAAGCAATTGCCTTAGCCAAATTTGAGTAAGGGAATGACTTCATCAATTCGATTTGTCCAATTCGGTTTAGACCGAATTGCTTTGACAAATCGAATTAAATGATGTATCACATCCTTGCAAGGATTAATTGGGTAAGGAAATACTTCATTCCTCATGCATTCTCAATTCGGTCTATATTGCACTTAACCCAATAGACCGAATTGACCTCCTCCTTTTATTTCTAAAACTCCAAAAATATTTCACTTCCTGAGTTGTGTAAGTTGCATGGATGTATGGGGATTAGGCCCATCACATCTAATTTTATCCATTACACATCTCAACCCATTAGTGTCTAAATTATTGTGTGATTGACACTCACACAATACCAAAAATATTCTTTTTATTTTATCTTTTCTTTTTATTGTGTGTATGAATGAGTAATAAGGAATATCACAGATCATTGTTGGCAAAAAGGTCCCTTCACCGGGATAACGATTAGCTCGTCTTCTGTGTATGAATTATTGCTCGTTATTTTGCATGGTCTGATTAGTGATTGGTGGAAGCTCCGGCAAAAAGGTCCCTTCACAGGGATAACGATTAGCCACTCAGCCAATTCCTAATTAGATACAGTTTTCTGTTTATTATCTTAATTTCAAAACCTGAATTCAAGTTGTAGTATTATTAAATGATGTCGACCAACATTATTTGAGAATTATTACAGCAAGAAAATACGTGGGTTTTTCTTCCATTCACAGACAAAAGGGAGCTGAATGACGGCGGTCACTGTCATTTGGAATTCTTTTCTGTCTAAAAATCATTCCATCTGGAATAATTGGGAACTGGATAGCAGATGTTTGCAGTCCAGATAACCCCAGTTATTTCTGGCACTCTTTTTAGCCAAATTCTTCTTTTTTCATGGCTAATCCATCTTTGTGTATCAAATTCTGTCTAACCCCACCATATATTTTGGGGCATTTTATTTTACTTCTCCTATACATGTATGCATGATATTATTATATAGATATTGTGGTCTATAATATTTTGGAGATCCTTCTCCTTGGACATAGAAGTCTTGATCTTAATCAGATGTTGCATAATAAAATTTCCACAAAAATCACTTTCTAAAATCCGGATCTAAGTAAGGGATAATTTCACAGTTATGACTAACTCATCTTCTACTGGGGGTTGATTTTGAGAACTTAGAAGCAGAGTCAGCGATTAGGTCTCTCCTAGACTGAAAGGATCTATATTTTAATTGAGAGTCTAGTACCTGTGTAGGGAATGATTTTCAAATATCAATTGGTTTCTCAAAATTACTGTGTGTTGGAAATCTTCTATTAAGTATTGCATCGAATCAGTGTCCACTTGGATTCGGATAAGATGTGATAGATAATACTAGAGGAACAACATATAGGCCTTGGTTAATTTCTAAGGTAGGGTTGAGTATTCTTTCAACTACTATCTTCTCCCGCCAAAGCCTAGAATTGAGTCTTGAGTGAGTACATTCGGAATAGATCTTCACAGGTCTGTTCCACTCAGTTTGTATCTCATAACTAACCGGATGTTATAAGCCCTGTGGCTTACTGATATTTGGGAAGTTCTAAATCTGCATCTGGTCACCAAGACCAGGGGCTCTTTTATACTAACGGAATGAGATAGCTTTTGAGACTTCCGAGTGATAGGTTTTTAAATGCTTTCTTTACTGCTTTCTTTACCGCTTACTTTTAAATGCTTTTATAGAGGTCACTCGGAAGAATTAGAGGTTGGCCGCCGGTTGTAAGGTTTAAGAGTTGTGGATTAGTTCGGGATTAGATTTAGACTTTGGGTGTGACAAGAGGGATGATAGGAGTACTTGGCATATCAACTAATTATATGTTAGGTGTTGCTTGTCCACCACATATGACTAACATACTCTTGCAAGGCATTGCAATGGGAGTTATTAATCTGTGGTATCTTAGAAATTGAGGTCTTAAGAGCATGTAAATTATGACTGTAAGTACCTGTCTGTTAAAGGGAACATAGTCTAGAAAGCATGAGAGTTAGCTAACTGATGAATTATCCCAACCAAAGATCTGTGTAACTAAAATGGAAGTTTAATTGTGTTTCATCTGAATCTTGTCTAATCTTTATTATTTTCTCCCTGTCCCTTCTGTCACATTTTAAACTTGTTTTCTAGTGTAGTGTAGCATAATTTTTCATGCTTTCGTAGAATAATTCTATCCGCTTTCTTAGCATAACTTCTAGTGCTTTTGTAGAACAGATTTAATTGCTTTCTAGATATAATTTAATCCGCTTTGTAGTGTAATTTTATTGCTTTCATAATCTAGTTTAAATTATGTCAAGTAGTTTTAAAACCAAACACAAGCTTGAATTGAGTAACCGAGTGGAAAATCTTAGTAAATGACGTGGGCCCTGCTTCTATCGCACATCCTCCAGTGAACGATCCGGTCTTACTATAAATACTGCAATTTTTTACTCCGTGCGCTTTCGGGGGCACAGTTTCTTAACACGAGTAATAAAAACGTGACAACCTATAAATGTATCCCTAATCCCAACCCCACCTTCATAATTGATTTCATTAAATAAGATTAAACCGGGATTATCTTATTTTCTTAAAAATACTCGTGTGGGAAATTTGTCAAACGTTTCATATGGGTTTTCATTTTTATCAGGGATTTCAGCAGAGACAATTGCATCACATTCAGTAGTAGTAAAGAACTTGGAGCTTCGAGCAAGTATTAACAAAACGTGGGCATGTGGCAGACCTCGTTTTGGAATTCAATAACATACGTATATGCAAGGACTTCACCAAAAAGCTGGCCATGGAGCAGGTCATGTCTCAACTCTAGAAACTTTGAATGAAAGACACGGGAAGTTAAATCTGGGCGATTTTGTACTTGTTCATTAGGGAGCAACAATTCTTTAATTTCAGGCCAATTTGGATTGAATGTAATTGTTAGGAAAAGATCCGGTTTACCAAACCTTTGAACCAAAGCCATCGCATCAACATACCGCCTGCGCATATCCCGAGGCCCACCAATGAACGAATGAGGAAGGAATCTCCTCTGGCCACAGTTTAGCCCATCCTTCTCACCACTTGCATAACAGTCCTGTATACCCTGCAAAAATTCACTACGGACGGCTTCTTGCTTGGACCTAAAAAAATCTAGAGGCTGGGTTTTTATTTTAATGTACGGGTCAACAAAAAATTGATGGGTGAGCCGACCAAAGTGCAACACAAACGGGCGATCATGTGGTTTGATTTGAAACATATAAGCATAATACTCTCGAACGGAAACAAAAGAACAATTAGTTGGCCACAAGACAACCACTGTAAAACAAAACCCAAATATTTAAAATCAAAGAACGAATAGATGGATAGACGTCATATAATATGATCTAAAGGGAGACAGCTCACATTCTGCTTCATTGGCAAAAAGGTCGGCTGCAGACGCAGCAGCCCCTAAAGCAGAGGATGCACCAGAAATATGAACAGAAAGGCTTGTACGAGGGGCTCGAAGTAAATTTTTTTTTATTCCCTGATGCCACCCATATTCACCGAATGGAAACAACAACGGATATTGCAAAGGATCATAGCACCCATAATAGTAAGACACAACATGGCTCTGCCCACTATGAGTATGGGCCTTAATATGCCGCATTGAGATAGGCTCATCATCCTCATCTTCAAGCCACAACGCAGCAACTTGGGAAACTGAGGGTTTGTTCAAAGTCTTCTGGTCAACCGAAGGGTTACAATGGAGGATAATATTATAGTCAGGCACATTAGAAATCCCAGGCAACAATCAGAAGAACTTAGAATATGGATTTTCTGAAAGGAGCTCAACAATTTTTTTATCATGCCTGGATTTATGCGCGGAAAACGTTTAGCCCGTTTAGCACATTGAAATTCAGTATCAAAAAAATATAACTGCAAATTTGTTGATTGAGCAACAGGATCAAGAAAGTGGAATAGTTGCCCTTGGACCCTGAACGTATAAATACCTTTATTAGTCCATGCCAATTCCTTATCATACCTAACACCCAAGGACGTGAATGCAAAATTATTATTAATTGCACGGATATATGCCCTAAACACATAAGCGTCAGGAGAAGATGACAACAGAAGGTCCTTCAGTACATCAGGCACACCATTAAAAGATATAGAAATGTCCCCATCCATGCCCCAGAAATGGGCTGTTTCTCGAGGGAATTTAAATGCACCGCAGTGCGAACAATTAGGAACGGTTGGTAACACAAAAGGCGAAGAAGGCAAAGGACACGCGAAACAATGCAACGCGCCTGTATGGACGAGCCCATTCAAAGGCATGCGCAACGCACAATTGAATTCGGGAAAGGATCCGAGTACAAATTACAAGGAGAAGACAACGGTGCAAGTTAGATGCCACCGGAAGCAACAGGCCAGCAGCAAGCAAGCAAATATAAGAAAAAAAACTGCAACTAACCGCGTGGTGGGTCAACTCCTCCAAGTGTATTAGTAATACTTGGCCGCTGCGGAGGGGCCCGGGAAGGATGGGCCGGCTGGGCAGGGGAATTGGGCAAACCTGGAACAAACAACGTCAAAAAAAAACGAGGGAAATAATTTTAAAGAGAACCATAACATCATAAACTTATACAATACCAGCATCCTGACCTCTCCTTTTGCGCGGTGTTCGTTTGTCTGCATAACGCCCACAAGCGACACGGAGAATAACATCATATAAACCACAGTCAAAAACAATAGCAAACACTCATAAATAGGTGACATCACATAGCAAACATAAAGGAGGTAGGAAAACGAACCCAGGGCAAGTTCAGACACAAGAGAGGCGACAACAACAGGGGCAGTGATCGTCAAATCAATTGGTAGCACACCACCTGTCATATGAAAAGCAGGGAGGACATCAAAAGCAAGAGCTAAAAGGGGGTAGGAGGGAAAAAAAAACCCTAAAGGGGAATAAATAGAGTAACAGAAAACATACCCGGCTCTGCACCCGACATAGCTGTAGAAACGCCGATACAATCTTGGGTGAAGGTAGATTCACACGGCTGAATGCAGCAATCTACCAAACCAGCTTCAGAACAAGATACTGAAGAACCATCAATTTTTTTTAAAGCTGCAAGACAAATAAGCAAAGGGTATGTGAAACAGCGTGGGCCCCACCTGGAAAAGCCCAATAACAAGCAGGCACACAACGTACAATCGGATTCGGAGAAGGACTGAATGACAACAAACATGAAAAAGACAATGACACAAGTCAGAGGACAATGGAAGCATACAACACAAAAACAAACAAGGGAATAGAGGCAAACGCAGCAACTAACCGCGTGCTGACCCAAATTCTCGAATTATATTAGTAATTGCTATCCGCTGCGGAAGTTTCTGTCGAGTACGAGGAGGCTGTCCGCGGGAATTAGTCGAGGCTGCAATAAGCAATGTCAAAAAAGCAAAAAATAATTTTAAAGAGAATTATAAAATTATAAACCAATACAACACTAAATTCCTTACCACTCCTTTTGCGCAGAGATGGTTTGCCTGCATAACATCCACGAGCGACACAGTAAACAACATCATATAAACAATGGTAAAAAACAATACCAAACACTCATGAGTAGGTGATAGCACATAGCAAGCATAAAGGGACCAGGCAAACAGACCCAGGGGAAGGGCAGACCCAAGAGAGGTCACAGAAACAGGGACAGTCATAGTTGGATCAATTGTTAGCGAACCACCTGTCAGATGAAAAGCAGGAAGGATGACATTAAAAACAAGATAAGTTTTTAAAGAAAGACGGAAAAAAAACTAAAGTGAAAGGAAAAGAGTAGTGGGAAAGAAACCCGGTGTTGTAATCGGCCCAGTTGGAGAAACGGCATGTAACACCCCTGTTTTTGGTCACCCAGGTCGGGATGTCACCGCCACACCTCCCTAGCAAGACACGGTTTCTCCGAGCTTACTAAAGAGATGCAATTCTATGGTTTTTCAGAATTAAAATATTCAAACAGCCCATTCATATATAATTTTAAAAAAAAATACATCAAAGTTACAGCGGAAAATAATATTTACATAAGTATAATGCAGCAGAATTTAAATATAGCCAACACGGCCAGAATACGGGTTAAACAGGCCCGTTCATGCAAGATCTAGTCTAATACAAAAATTCAAAATAATATATCATCCCAAGCTTCCCGTGTATGCATATGACGATGCATAACTCTCAACTCTGGAAGAAAAAGAAAAAGAAAATATGGTTTTGGTCAGCACTACGTGCTGAGTAAGTTAACACATACATAACTATGGGGTTTCAAAGCCATTATTTAATATTTAAAGAAAACATGTGCACAACACCACATAATTTAACTTATTTATCTAACAATAATTCAAGCAACAGAGACTTCATAAGATCATAAATATAATTTGCAAAGCAATATAATTATAGGACATAATTTAGAAGCATAATCCAAAAGGAACAATTTTCGAGTCTCCTAGTTTCATATTTCATGTCTCATGTTTCAAGTTTCAAGTTTATGTTTCAATTGCCACTCGGCAAGCTTTATATTTCAATTGCCTCCCGGCAAGCAGTATATTTCAATTGCCTTTCGGCAAGCAAGATATTTCAATTGCCTTTCGGCAAGCAGGATATTTCAATTGCCTTTCGGCAAGTAGGATATTTCAATTGTCTTTCGGCAAGCAGGATATTTCAATTGCCTTTCGGCAAGCATCGTATTTCATGCGTATTTTATTTCAAAGGAGTTCCCAATCATTTAAACCTTAAAGGCTAATTTCTCAAGTTTAGTAAGTTTCTCAAAATATACTATTTCAGGACGCTATCCGCTCCGATATCATTCAAAATCTTTTTCAACAAGATTTTTCAAGATTTGACTCGGTCAACCATCGTTTACTCTTAAATTCGTCTAAATTCAGATTTAATTCCAAAAATTCCGAAATTTCACTACTGACTCAGAAACATCGAGACGAACAACTTTCGTGTTTTAACTTTTTCAATCCGAGTACCCAAATATGTCAAAAACGTCAATTTTTGCATAAGAACAAATCTGTCCGAATTTTATATGTCACAGTTTAAAGATTTCAAATTCTACCATAGCAAATCAACTCCAAATTTAATGAAATTTTACAGAGACCATCTTAAGACGTTTATCTGCAACTTTCATGTTTGGCAAAAGATCTAAATCGGCCTAGAACCCTAGTCAAAAACGTCATCAAGTTCTGACCTAAGTTTCGTCAAGAATTTCAAGATCCACATCCTAGCAGTTCGGTTTCGGGTGGATTTCATACATCAAATCATCACGAAAAATTCTGAAATTTTATGGAGGTGTTCTTAACATATAGATCTACAACTCTTATGTTCAACGCCAAGCCTAGATCGGTCTAGATCTAAGGTAGAAATCACCAACAAGTTCGAACTAAAGTTCTGTCACCGTTTCAAGATCTAATCCAAAGGCAGGTCTGTTCGTGGTCGTTTTCGGATATCAAAACACGATGAAAAATTATGAAATTTTTACAGTATCTAGATCTATGTCTTAGGAACGTTTTTCGTGTTTTAAGTTTTTCCGTTTGAAGTCGTTTTAAGGTTCGGAAAAATTCGTCAAAACTGTTGCGTCGGTAGAAAATATAAGTTGGCAGATTTACGATCTCTTGTTAAATCTTTTAGTTTCGAACGTTTTAATTCCTCCTAAAACCATGTAAGAGTTAACTTACAGATCTATGGATGTCTCGGCTCGATGATTCGGAGGCGTGGCTTCCACGTTTTTCGTTCTCCCTCCGAGATCCTTCGTTTTTCCTCAACGCGTCCGGATCGGGGTTTAGAATAGGAAAGAGGTTTAATTAGGATTCGTTTTCGAATCTTGAATGGAAAAGAATGGACAAGAATGGTTCGAATCTTACCCCGATGATCGAAGACTCCTAATTTTCGTCCAAGTCAGTCCCTTGATTCGGTTTTGTGCCTCCGACGACTCCGGAATTAGGGTTTTGTGTGTAGAGAGATTTCGTAGGGTTTTTGTAAACTTGTTTGGGGCTCCCAAGGGGCTTATTTATAGATTTCTCAATCCCTAGGGCGTCCAACATCTGACCTAAAGGTCTTGGGTCGAGAGATGTTCAACCGAAAGTCGAAAAATCCGCGTTCGGGCGAGAGATTCACGCAACAACCAAATCTGTCAAGTGGCGCGGTCGTGGCGCGCTAATCGCCCTCCACCGCGCGGCCACCGCGCCGACTTCGCCTGGACTTCGGTCCGGGCGGGTCGTGCGATCCGTCGTGCTTTTCCGCCTCTCTTTCGGGTTTCTATCCCTCTATGCTCCCGAATTCCGATTCCCGGGGTATCTTCGGGTTTCTACTTTCTCTCTAAATTTATTTTCAGTCTAATTGGATGTTTTGGACTCGAATCCTCGAGTTCATTAGTGTCGGGTTTTGGTGTACCATTTATTTACCTTTAATCCATCCTTTTATTTAATTAAATTCCTTTAATTCCTTTTTAAGTAAAAATCTCATTTCTCATTTCCTTATCTTTATTTACTTCTTTTATTTGCTGGATTTATTTATTTATTTATTATATTTATTTTATCTATTATTTATTTATTTAACTATTGTTTTATTTTATGATGGAAAATTCACGGGTATTACACGGCATAACAATCCTGGGTGATGAAAGATGCACACGGTTGAATGGAGCAATCAACCAAACCAGCTTCAAAAGAAGATGCTGAAGAACCATCCATTTTCTCAAAACTGCAACAAACAAGGGGAAAATGCAGATAATTCAAACAACAGACGAAGCGACACCGTAGAACAACGGGAAATAGCGTTTAATAATTAGATAACATTGTAAGAGCAGGACAAACAGATCGGCTAGGAAAGGGATGAGTGCATAAAACAAACATGTGTAACAGAGGAAAGATAGGATTTGCATACGTCCTAAGCAGAAGATAGGGACAAAGTCAGGTCATTACAAACAAGTACGGCTGGAGGCAGAAACAAGAGCACGAAGAGCCACCCAAACGCAAGAAGACACGAAAGGAAGACCCCGGAGAATTCAGGCAACCATGACAGCAAACACTTTGTGGAGTGGCTACCCAAACCGTACTCTTTGCCTTAAAATTATACTGGACCACAAGAACATAACTCGCCACACAAAGGGATGGCCCCCCCACATAACCGGCGCACTATTATTGTAATGACCGATTCCAGAAGGCTGTGTGGCTCACTGAGAGGAAACAAACAGCAGGCTGAATTGAAGTAAAAGTTAATTGGGAAAAGAAACAAGTTCAACAAAACTCCATCAAATAATTATATACAATTTTTATTGTACAACAATAATGTTAGCAGGCTTTAGAATAATCCCCCAAGATGATACCCTCCCATGAAGCATTGTCAAGCAAATCCCTGGACAAATACAAGTCCTCCTCGCGTAGGTTTAACGGTTCTTGGCAAATCAACGGCAAGAACAATTAGCATAGTCCATTACAGCTAAGAAACAGCCACAACGCAATTGAACCAGCATAAAACAAGGAAGAAACGGGGGCAACAATTGCACAGCCATATATATATATATATATATATATAAATAGGTATATTGCACGCGAATTGAAGTAAATAAAAGCGGGCAAGGCACACAGTCATTACACGACAGCACAATAAGAAAAAGTAGGCAGCAATAACAAAGGCATTCATGTATCAAGTGATTATATGACAATCAAAAAACCAACGACTGGTAAGGAAGCAGAAAGGGCAAGACGGCCGTGCTTACGACGAGGGAAGCCGGATGTCCGGAACAACCCCACCAAAAAGGGGGGACGGCACCGGGGCGGGACACCGCGAGGGGAAGGGGCCCGGTAAGAAACCCTAAACCTACCAGACAAGCAAGCCGACGCACCTAGCAAGGGAAATTGAGGGGAATGGAAGGCGGACAGCCACCGTAGGCATCCGGGGATGAAGAGAAAGACCAGGGACACCGGCGGCGGTCGGCGGGAGGAAAGGCAAGCCGAAACACACTGGGATACGCGGGGAGATGTAAAAAACAACAGCTCGGTGCAGCCTCCAACATACGACGGGAAGGCAAACCAACAACGCCGAAGCAAAGCACGCCCACCCCTCGGAACGACCAAGATTAAACGAAAGGTCAGACGGAAACGTCGAGAGAAAGCGATGAAATTGGCGAGCCAATGCGGGAGGAGGACGATTACGGATACCTCGATTGAGCCCGATCTACATCCAAGAGAATTTTGATCCAATGGAGTGAATTTCAATTCACCTGCAATCAATGGCCAAGAATCAATTCAGAAATAAAGGGTCAGGATTAAAATTAAATTAAGATCAACGGTTGAGATTTGAATTGAAGAATAAGATGGACGGTGTAGATTGAAATTGGAGAAGTTTGGGAAGATTTGGTTTTGGCATTTATATAGTAAACAAGATAAACAAGATTAGGCTCTACAGTCGGTGTAGTATGATTTTAGAAGGAACATGTAGTCTTGGATTGGGCTAAAAGAAATCCTATTTGGGCTGAACTCCTATGGCATAGAGGGCCCAATTGAATCGAATATTATGAGCTCGAATTTTTTGAATAGCCAAGGGCCGTTTATTATGAGCTCGAATTGTTTATATTAGTATGATTTATGATAGTACAAAGTTTACTGGCAATTATTATTGAATTATAAACAGTTGTTGAAAAAACGTACAAGACACCCTTCAGTTTTTCACTTCGTTTGCTCAAAATTGTAGTCCAATCTTCCAATTTATGTATACAAAATGATGAATATTACTGCCCAAATAATCCACAATAGATTCCCAGATCTGAATCATGAGTCTTGGCATATTGACACTTTCCTTCTAAATTCTAGGTTTGTTATGGTGAAGGTCGTACAACAAATTTGATCACTTTTTTTCCAGTAGAGGGCATGGGCTGATGGGTATCGCTTGAAGTGGGCCCCAGCCTTTTGCAATCAGAAATGCATTTCTTTGTTTTGACATTAATTATTGCATATATTTGCATGTCCAAACGTACACATATGCTAATGTGAGACACTGGTTAGATCTTGCAGAATATATCCTTGTATAAATATTTCGAACTTCTCAACACTTGTTTGAGTATTCGGTATTCCAGGGGAAAGGTTCAACATACTACTACAAACCAAAAGAATTCAAATTGGCACTCTTAACAAAATTCAATAACAAATGCAACAGAGTATGATGATGCATCATCATCAACAGCTACAAAATGAAGCAGCAGATTTGGGGATGTCCCAAAAACTTACAAGATATATTCCTGTACTCACCACACTTTTCACCAAACTCAACATGGTAAGCTGTATTACAACATTATAACAATAAATGGATTGGTAAGAGGGCTGAATGGGGACAGAGGAGATGATCTTTCCTTGTTCATCTCCTTATGATGCAGATTATATAAGAAGATATATTATACGGCATGCATTGCATTCCTTGATCATGTATTTACGTACCAGAAACAATCGAGATTGTTTGCAAATTGCAATTCAATCTATTCAGGGTTGAAATTGAGGGACTCCCTCCATATCAAATCCTTTATGTCATCTTCACTCAAAGTTGTTTGTTCAAAATCAAAAACGAATGGAGATGGACAAATGGGTTCCTCGTTGATCTCGTGGAGGCTTGATAGAAATGGATGGTTCAGCGCTTCCTCAACTTCCATGATTAAAGAAAAGTTTATCAGTAAAGTGCTTAAGTGCAGAATGTAAGAGGCCAAATTATGAAAATCATTGAAGTGCACCAAAAACCATAATACCTGTAATACGTTTAGCTGGATCAAAAACAAGCATCTTTTCTGCAAGGTCAATTGCAAGAGGGGATGCATCTGGGAACTTTAGAGCAAAGGGCTCTTTGGGCACATGAGGAAGCTGCTTGGCATATCCTCGAGCATTGTCACTCCTCAGGAAATCTAGATCAGAATCTTCTGGGGATCCCAATAGCTGCTCCATAATTTTAAAGAAATGTTATTTACAATACCAACCAACACATAGTAGATGTAATAAGAAAAGAATAAATATGCATTTTGCCAGCATACCATCATTATAAAGGAAACCAAAATTCTATTTTGCTTTTTTAAAGAGACAAAATAACTTAAAACAGTGTCCAAAATATCTATTGGCAAAACAGCTAAACTGAATAAGCTAATTTGTGAGACAAAATATCGTTTTTTAAAGTGACAAAATAACTTGAAACAGTATCCAATCAACTCTTTTTGAATCCGCTGCAAATAGTAACATTTTGGATTTCAGTTTATTGTAGACAAAAAGTTGGTTTCAAAATTGCCAAACAACTAATTTTGACTAATTTTTTTTCTCACGTAATCAGTTAACAATTAACAACTAATTTCCAAACATGCCCAATAGTATTTTGGATTTCAGTTTATTGTATGCAAAAAGTTAGTCTCAAAATTGCAAAACAACTAATTTTGATTACTTTATTACTCAAGGAATCAATTGACAGCTAACAGTTAATTGCCAAACAGGCCCATTAGCTTTATGTTAGCAAAGGAGAGAAAGTACCTCGTTTATTAGCCCCAACTGTTGTACATAGTCTTTTCCAGGGAAAAGAGGCTCTCTTTTGATAATCTCCATTAGTATACATCCAACAGACCAAATATCAATTGCTGCAGTATATTCTGAAGAGTTGAGCAGTAACTCAGGAGCTCGATACCATCGGGTAACAACATACTCAGTCATTAGATCTGTCTCTGAGGCAGTTCTTGCAAGTCCAAAATCACAAATCTTCAGGTCACAGTTAGCATTCAGAAGTAAATTGCTGGGCTTCAGATCTCGGTGCAGAACATCAGCGGAATGGATGTATTTAAGTCCCCTCAATATCTGATAAAGAAAATACTGCAAAATATAGATATGGCATGAGGCATATGACAAATCTAATACATATTGCATACAATCAAAAATATTTCCAAGGATACCAAACCAAATATCCATGAGGCAAGTGGTAAAGCTCTTTCTCTGAGCACATTTCTTTCGCTGCTAATGTGTATCACAGCCAGCACGTTATGTTAAATCACATGTTTGCTACTTATATGATTGCTCCTGGTACTAAGCACTGCAAAAATTGCTGGTGTTTTCTGTTTGAAATATAATTTACTTGAGTGTAATTGTGTAGTGAGATAAGGGCGGATAGATATAACAAATAGAATTTTGATTATTCAAATTTTTAAGAGAATAATTTAATGTTGTGTATATGAGGGATTAGGGAATTATGTGTGATGTGTGCTTTCCATGGCAAAATGGAAAAACAGGGTTACCAATAACTCAATAATATGGAAAGTTACCTAATAGTAGTAGAATAACTCACACAAAAACTTAATATGGTAAACAGATGCACCATGCACATATTCATTTAGTTAAATTTATATTTTCCTAAGATACTAAAAGCTCATTTTTCCATATCATGCGAATCAGATAGTGATCAATACAATAATTAACCGGTTGAATGCGAAGAAAAGAAACGAATAGGTCAATATCTCCGATTAAGCATCTTTCTTAACCACTGGCAAGAATCGGATAGGAAATTATATGTCAAACAGAAAGCACCAAGATGTTATGCAGTGCTTAGTCCTTCCAGGAGCAATCATATCAAAGCCAAGCTATGCTGAATGCTGACTACTATCCAGCAAAGAGACCATTTTCAAACAAATTTTGAAATAGTCTTATCAAACATAAACTTAAACATAGTCGTATCAAACATAAACTTAAATTTTGAAATAATCATATCAATGCCACACTGTGTTGAATGCTGACTACTATCTGCCAAAGATACCATTTTCTCAAATGGAAGCACTGTATGATTCAGGCAACATAACTCTTAACTTTCCTATTCGTTGTGCAATATTCTTTCACCTTAAAATTCAATACATTGAATGCTGAAGATCTACACAAATGACAGAACAACTAATATGTTGAGAGTATACCTCTTTAGCAGCATCTTCAGCAAATTTGAAAGTCAATAGCAAATCAAGAATAACAAATAACGTTGTAAATAAAGGAGAAGTAACTTTACTTGGGAGGAAACAGATATACAGTTGAAACAAGGCAATGACCATAAGCACTTTATCATATAAACCACAATTAATGGCAGTTTAACAAGCAATCCAGTTAGTAAATGAGACGAACATACTTGACAGTGATCCTCTGTGAGTTCCTGTGACGAACATATAATCTGGTGCAGATCCGTGTCCATCAATTCATACACAATGTAGACATCATTGAAATCCTCTTTATCAGGGGGCCTTATAACATCCAAAATCTTAATAACCTGCAGGCAGGAGCTAAATAATCAAAACCAGAAACTACAAAAACTACCACAACAAAATATCGAAAGAAACTATCCCCCTACATTTTCATGATCCATGTGCGTAAGAAGCTTGATTTCTCGCAGAGTCCTTTTCGCATCAATCCTGTTGTCAAATGCATTCGCAATTCTCTTAATCGCCACCACATCCTTCGTCTCAGAATCCGTGGCAGAGCTGCTCGAAAAGTAAATCGCACAAATCAAAAAATAAATCAGGAGCACGACATCACTGAATCGTAAGCAGACTCGGAAAAAAAAAGGGAAAATTACCAAACTAAACCATAAGCGCCGCGACCGAGGGGAGCGATGGGAGGGATGTACTTGGAGGGGACTTCGAAGAGGTTGCCGAGGACGTTGTACTGGATGAATCGCCCTCCGTGGATAGGAATTCCCTCTGCTGGAACAACGGAATCGTTTTCCCTTTCCATTGTCAGTCGTGAAAGGGAGGATTTTTTTTTTTCAAAATTCGTGAGCTCCTTGGCTTTGCTTTGCTGAGCTGCTTTAGCTGTTACGAATTCAAGTTAAAGAAAAGAGGTGGGAAAAAGTGGGCCCAGGGGTTTGGGGAATAATCCAGTGTAGGCGACTCCACGTACCACATTTCCACCAAAAAGCAAACTTTTCCATCTATTTCTACGCAATTCAATAGATATTTTTAATCATTAATAATTTAAATTACATAAAAGTATGAAAATTTAATATTATAAAATACACGATTAGACGAATCCAGCAGCATCTCACTTGATTATATTTTATCTTATATAACTACATTAAAAAATTGAATCAATGTTACTTAATAAATAGTACTCCCTCCGTCCCACTTAACTTGTCTTGTTTCACTTTTGCACACAATCCAATGCATTTTTTCAACCGCTAATATTTCAAAATGTGTACAACAAAAAATTATGTAAAATATATATTCTAAAACTACATGATTATACGATTCTAACAAGACCCAACTCGACTATTTTTCTAAATATATATATGCAATAAAATCGAGTCAAAGTAGAAAAATGAACAGTGTCAAAAAGTCAAACAAGACACGTTAGCTGGGACGGAGGGAGTATCAATTATGCAATGAGTAAAAGTTAAATAAAAACAGGAGTATATAATTTCATTTTTAGGGAATCCCGTACACTATAGTAGCTAGTATACTAAGGCCATATTCTCCAGACCTTAAATAAGCTGTTCTGATATGAATTTTACTCCATAAAATTTGGTCTGATCTAATTTGAGTTTTTCTGGTCTGATCTGAATGTTTATGGTCTGATCTGCTCTTATCTTAGTTATATTATTATAATGATTTGATCTAACCTGATCTGATCTAGTATGGTCTGATCTTATTTAATCTGTCTGATCTTAATATTTCCTCCGTAATTTAATTATGTTAATGTTTGCATAGTAAACACTATTCATTGAGTAACTTTGATTCGATTTTTTAATACAGTTACATAAGATAATATAGTCAAGTGAGATCTTGTTAGATTCGTCTAATCGCATATTTTAGAATATTAAAATTTTATCATTTTCACTTTTATGCAATTTGAGATATTCATCTAAACATTTGCATTGGATGGTGTGAAAATATGGAATGTTAGTATCATTAAATTACGGAGGGAGTATTTCTTATCTGATCTGATTTTAGTAAAAACTAGAATTTTGACCCGCGCTTCGCGGGCGGTGTTTTTTTCTTTTTTTTTTCCCAAATAAAATCAAGTATTTGTAGTCTTATTATTATGTGCATAAAGTTTGCTTTACTTTAAATTCATAACATAGGCATAGGAAACCATAAGAATCTGTATCAATTTTATCATAAAACATGCGGCAAAATAAATAATCAGTTCATTACCTCGACATAATCAACATCAATTTCTATAGGAATATCTTGATCCACCAATTTTAATAAACCAAGCTATTCTAAACCATGAATACGAATTTCCACAATTTCAATAAGATACTAGGAGGGATGAATTCAATTAATTATATTATACAAATCATCATTTAGAAGACCTAGAAAATATTAGATTTTAATAGAGTTGAGTATGAATGTTTCGTCATGAATTAAAAATTTACAATAAAGAAAGCATTCATAATTAAATCTCAGCCCTATAACCAATTACTCCCCCTGTCCCGTTTAAGTTGTCTTGTTTGACTTCTACACACAATCAAATGCACTTTTCAATCGTTAATATCTCAAAATATGTACAATGAAAAATTATGTAAAATATATATTATAAAACTACCTGATCGTACGATTCTAATAAGATCCAACACGACTATTTTTTTCCAAATATATTCGTACAATAATATTGAGTCAAAGCTGAACAGTGAACAGTGCAAAAAAGTCAAACAGAACATGTTACTGGGACGGATGGAGTATTAGATTCGAAGAGAGTTGAACATCTATGTTCTCAAAACCAAATGTAAGATTCAAAAACAGGTGTGCATACTTGTTTCATTGAGGAATCGGGATACACAACATAATAAGAAGTCATGAGGCATGGATGATAATGCGTATTAAAACGTGGATTATAATTCACAATATCCTCTTATAAATTATAAGCTAATCAATGGGGAAGAAGGTCAAAAGATAATGTGTAAGAGTAAATCATTAGGCAGTAAGAGATAATTACTCCCAGCAAATAGAATTAGAAACCATGGGCTAAAAGACTAAAAATGCATAATCTCAAATATTAAAAGATGATTGGAGTGTAAACTTCAATAAGACTATCGGAAAGCATTAGATATTATAAAGGTTTATGAGTTAATATGTTACTATAAAATACTCTTTTACATCCATTGCATGCAGATATAGATTGTCTGTTGCATTTGAGTAAATAGCTTAAAATGATTTTTCAAGTTTTTGCTATAAAAATTATATATACAAAATTTAATTCTTTCCTCAAAAGGCTCTAAATATTTTTTTTTTTAAAAAAAAAGAAAGAACAATACTAAAAAAAATAAATAAAACAAAAATAGAATGGAGGGATTTTTACGAACACATTATATACTCTCTAATTTCCTATATAAAATTCACACATTAAGCAACCTAAATGTAGAAAGATATCAAATTCATTGCCATTTGCATATGGGATTCCTTACAAATCAAAACAAAATTGGAACGAAAACCAAAGCGCTTAAACCCCATTCAAGAATCCTTAAATCTTATGCAAAATATAAAATTCTTGATCATTTGTATCATAAAAGGAGAGAATTCAAATAAGAACATAATGATCAGAGAGAATTGATTGCATAGTATCATTATATTAATATTGTAGCATAAAATTGCTAAAATCACCTGAAATTGCTACAATTACACTGAATGAAGTATGAACAATCAAATTCAAATAGAACAGAATGATAGGAGGAACTGATTTCATAGTATCATTACATCATCAGTATTGTAGTATAAAAACTACTTATGTGGAGGTGATTATGTATGAAATTAGTATATAGTCATCTTAACATTCAATAACAATACGCCATTTGATTTATTTATTTACTTATGTATTGTAACTGTTCGTATATGAATAGCTTTCACAATGATTATCCAATTATATTTGTTGTTATTGAATGAATTCAAACTATCATATATCATTATATTCATCATTTATCTTAATATGAAGAATGATTTAACTGTGGAGAATGAATCCAAAAATGTATAATTAATAATTGAATATAAAATTAGTGTAGAATTTTAAGTTACTACCATAAAGAAGTATCCATTTTTTATACTTACATTTTCAGAAAAATTAGCAGTTTTTCAACTATTATGGAATGATTGTCCTCCTATTTTCCTTAGTAATAATATATAAGTAAAACATTTTTGACACATCATTAAAAGTATTATGCTTTTAATGTTATGCATGTTTCGATGCATAGAAGAGCTCTGTTCTATAGTCATATAATTAACACCTCAGGTTTTCATTTTTTTTCTTGGCAATATATCAGCAAATGATATCGTAAAATCGACTAATAAATTTGACCGTTTTGAGTAACAAAAAACATGCAAAATTTAGGATTATGTTTATAAGAAAAAAATTATTTTTTCAATAATTATTTTTTCTTTATATTATTTTCTTTTATTGACTAAAATTTTCTTTTACCCCTTATTTTTATGATAAAAAATATATTTAGAAATTAAACCTTATAAAAAAAACCAGGATTAAATTTTGATTAAATTTTTATAACGAATTATAATTTCTTATTAACTATATATATTTTGATAAATTACCTAAAAGATAATTATTATTAATTTTTTATTTTATTATATTTTTTGGTAAATATTGACATATATGTGTCGTCAAAGGTGTGAGCCCAAACTACACATTTTTTATTTTATGATATTGATTTAGGTTAATATTTTAGTCTTTAATTTTAATATAAATAATATAATATATATTTGAAAATATAACTTATTCAATTAAAGAATTTAGAATGTATTAGTTTAACTAAATTTATGATAAATATCAAATATATTATAATTTATTTTCAATTTATATTTTTATTAAAAAAATATTTGGAAAGAAATTCTAAAGATTTTCTTATACTAACAAATAGATTTATTATCTAAATATAGAATATTTAGAAGATTGATCACGTGTCATGTAGGATGATTCAATGCTGACGTGTAATTATTTTGAATGACTGTACGTTTTTTATGATTAATCAGCGCCTACATGGAAACCTAAGGCATAAATACTGTATAACCCTTGAAATTAAAAACAATGAAGTATATTTAATAAGGGTAATACAGTCTGCACATGCCAAAATATATTCAGAATTTATTATACAGATAAGTAACAAATCCTGGAAATAAGTTGTAGAGAATGGGGCCTAACTACTCTTCATTTTTATTACCAATGAGTCATTAGTATGGACACATTACAATCCGGTTGTAAATTAAAATACATGAATATTTTGTAACCTTATAGTACGTTTGAAACACTATATCTATTATATCTTATAAATGGGAGAGCTTCCCAATCTCCCTGCTCAATTTCGATCGTGTCCGTTGGATCTACATTCTAATTGAATTTTCTGTCCGTTGGATTGAAGGGTTTCAAAGTGGTGTATTGCTGGGATGGAGTCACGTGGCGAGCAGATAATTCGTTCTCAAATGCGGTTCCACTCACTCATGCCACTTCTTCTCGTTGTCTTCGAGGCTTGGGTTCTAAATTTCCGACAGCGGAATTCTTCTATTTGCTGTGTTCAAGAAAGGCTTCGAATTCCGTCCCCAAAATCCTGTTCTGCAGCCTCCGCTCCGATTACCACAGCCCACAGCCCCAAGTGAAGGCGACGGCGCAGGGGCGGCAGCGAGCGGGGAAGCGGCGTCGCAGCGAGCGATTGGGCGTGAGTGAAGCAGGGCAGCGTTGACAACCGCTTTCTTCGGTCGTCCGGGTGGGGAATTTTCTAAATTTTATCGCCGAACTCATTTCCTCTTTTGTTCCTGTCTGTCGTCCCGGCAGTGGCTCTTTGAGGCAAGGATTTATCTAATCAATAGCAAAGGGATTTATCTTTGCGACGCGTTTTGATTTATGGTTTTTTGTTCCAATCAATAGCAAAGGGATTTTTGGTACTCGGGTATTCGGATTCAGGGCAATCGATTTCAGGTACGAGTTAACGTGTCTCGGATTCAGTGTTTTTGTTTTCCATTTTTTCGTTTTGTGTTGATTATTGTATCCAAGGTTCAATTTTTATGCCCTAGCCCGTAGGATTTTTGCTCTTTCGTTTCAAAGTGAAGTTGGATCTTTGGTTTAGAAAAACAATGGGTATAACATTTGGCTTGTGGTTTCTAGATTTGACAGTGCTGGGTGAAGAATCTCTTTGTTCAATCTGATTGCTAACTATTTACATACAACTGTGAATCCCATTCGCCAGGTTCGGGATTTGAGCTTCAAATCTGTGGAGAGTTGAAAAAATATGCTCGAGATTATACATGGCACAAAGATATATAAGTATCATCTTTTGTTTTTTATTTATCCGATGTTTCAGGTTGAAAAAATATGCTCAAGAGTGTACCTGGCACAAAGATACTTTGAAGGTGTTCATGGAATGTGTTCCCATGGCCTTCTGTGCAGCTATTCAAATATGTTGACATAAATCAACCGAGTCATTTTACTAAAAGGTATGGGCATCAGACTGTTACAAAAAAAGCTTCATCTTGTGAATATCGGACGGGTGATATTATTTTTAGGCATTTTGACAGTTTTGCCTCTTGTATGCTGTTTTGCCTCTTTGTTGTTTGTTTGCTGTTTTCTTTGGCTTTGAATTTCGCTGCTCTTACCGTCGTCCACGCATCTGTTAACGGTGGTTTCCCCTCTTTGTTTTACTCAGCTTTCTTGTACTGCACCCGTCTGAAAATTAGCAATGAATTGTGCCCTTTCCACCTTGTTTTATTAGATTTTTTTTTTTTTTTTTTTTTTTTTAAACACAAATAGTCATGGAGATGGAATCATGGGTGTTGTGGCTTTCCAGATTCGTTGTGCCTTTGTGTATGTCTATGTTGTGTCATCGCTTTATGGTAAGCAAAATTGTATTCTACCTCACTTCATTTCGTATTTAATTGAAATTACAGATAGCGGATTCCCTTGAACGAAGATGTTACAGGGAATTAAGAAACTGAAACTTTCGATGAGTAAAAATTGTTATGATGATTTATAGAAAACTATTGTCATCTTGCAAGAAGCAAATGTATGTCTCCTGCTGCTATTTTTTATTTTTATTTTTATTTTTTAAAATTTTTTGTTATATGTGAGTGATATTTAATTTAAGATGAATTTTATTGCTTCTGTAATATGTAAGAAACTTCATTTCCTTGCTTCTGTAATTTTTATTAGTGAACTTCCAGTAGCTTTATATCCCATATGTTCGTGTGAACTCTCTTACGTGTTGTCTTTTCAAGTCATATTTTAATACAGTGGAGATGCATCATATTATGAACTGGTTTCAGGCTTTGTGTTCTTTCTTTTGTGTTGTATGAGTCTCAGATATCGTAATAGATTAGTGGTGTAATCCAAAATTTATAATTTTCCCGAATTCAAAATATATCATTCATCTTTTCTAAGGAAAATATCTAATAAAATCTCTGTTTCCTTTCTTCAATCAGGCCTTTTTTTGCAAAGAGTCTTCTTACTATTTTGAACACTTTACTGAATCCGTGAAGCCAAGATGAGATTGTAATTATTGGATGTCATTCTCTCTTAGATTGCTCACAATCAGGTCAGTGCTGGTTTATAATTTCTGCTTTCACAATGTCTCCTTTAAGAGAGCATAATGATTGACATAGGTTTCCAATAAGCTAATGTATTTCCTTTTCTCTTGAGGAAGCGTTAGTTGATTCACGTCTTCCATCTTTTGCAGAGTGATGCAACACTTACATGTTTAATGTAGGAGGATTGATTCCCAAAAACTTTTTCAATTAGCTCAAGAAGTTGCTGAAGAAGAGACACTAAATTGTCTACAGGCAGCTGTACTGCAAGCTCTATCTGCTATGGTATCATTATACATTGATTCAATATTGTCTTTAAATTTAGCATGGTATTGGAACGAATATTTAAATTGATGTCCTGATAAGTTGTTAATGCAGGATTGATCAAGTGCATTAGATTCCTCGAAATTCTCTTTTCCCTGCTTTTCTTCAGATTTTCCCTTGACAAGGAGATTTTTCGTATTTTGATGAATCTTTTTATTGCCAATGATTATTTTTTCTTCATGCTTCATTTGGATCTCAGTTTTAATATTTGTATGGCTTCAAGTAATGGCCTTTGATGTCACTCTTATACTTCAATTAATTAGGTTCATTTTTTATTTTCGTTTGTTTTGTTTGTTTTTTTTTTGTTTCTTTTTGTTTTGTTGTTTTTTTAGGCTTTCCCAGCTATGGTTCATGGGTAAAAACTCCCACATTTTCGTCGGAATTTGATACTGAAAGAACAAATCCAATCCATGCGAAAGCTTTGTATACAAAATCTTTGAGTTCCCATGCCACTTCGACTATTTTCATTTGTAGATACATATTAAATTCGCTTGACATTAAAACTGTTCCGTTTCATCATTCAAATTTGTTTTTGTCGCCTTTGTGGTAGAACTTAAATCTTCAGCAATGGTGTATCAATGTACTTGTTTTTCCCAATTCTTCCCATGGACTGCACAATGCATATAATTTCTTAGTAGCTTGGTGTAACTGTCAGATCCTATTAAGTTGATTATTCTCTTTTTAATAGATGCTCAACAGGGAGAGAAGATATTAGATATGTGTGTAACTCCTCGAGCTAAAACCACCGTGTCCCCAAATTTGGGTTCATCTTTTATGCCGGAATGTGGTCAATGCAATTTGTTTCCGTTGCATAATTCTTACTTTTTCCTGGCAGGTTACCTAATTCGTTGGATTTGCTGGTTCATATATGGTTCACTTTCCTTATAGAGTTACACTTGTTGGATTGAGGAGGGGCATTGGCTCCACTCATTGCTGGGATTATTGCCATTTGGGATTGCGTTCCTTTGTTTTCTCAATTTTTTTTAGTTCAATTTGTATATGGAATATCTTTTGTTGGTTCAATTTTGAAGTGGGGGTTCATAGGATTTTATTTTTTTGCTTAATTGGGTTTACATGCACTGCATTTTTATCAAAATTGAAGGTTTTAGATATTTTGACCTGCCATTGGGTTGTGCTTTTTTGCATATTGCCATATCTGGTGACCTGTGTTTATTATTGTATTTGTTCCCTTCCAGCATCACCGAAGGGCATTGTGCAGAGACTAATAGCTGACTCTCATATTACGTGATCTCCATTAGAGAAAAGTGTATAGGGAAGTCAGTCACCAATTGAACCAAATATCTTTAAAGTACGTGGAGGAAACTATACTAGGTAAGCAGTAATTATATTTCTGCCCCATTTTTAAACTACTACATTTCTTATTTTGATGATTTTTCCTTTACTCAACTTATTTAATCAATACGTATTCTAAACGTAATGATTAATGCATATTTCTATCCTATTTGACTAATAGAGATAAAAAGAAAGAATTTTGCTTCAAACCATGCTGCATATATTCATCTGGAGTGGATACGTTCCTATGTCTCCGCTTGATTGATCATGTTGTGAGATTTGTTGAACTCCCTGTTGTTGATTCGCGAGGAGAGTTGCCTCATATTCTTGTTGTAAACCTTCAAGGTACATCTTGTATATCTCCTTTCACGTAATTATTATTTCATGGGACTGCAATATTTAGGTTCAGATCAAAAATGGAAATGAGAATTATATTTGTTCTGATTTCCCCCTTTCAATGTTTTGCAAATCAAGCAATGGTATTGCTGTTTGGAATTGGTTATACAAGAATAATATTTGAGAAATCTCTTGCCTTCAATAAAAGCGGAGTGGGACTTCTTATGGCTGTCAGTTTGTGGGTTGTAAGGAGCATTGGGGTAAGGTTTAATGTTTTGATCATGGTATTCAAATATTCTAGCTTGCTTGGAGAGATACTCTTTTAAGTTACGTTTATTTGTTTGTTATTTCGTGTAACTTTAAGGAGCATTCGGGTAAGGTTTAATGTCCTGATCATGGTCTTCAAATATTCTAGCTTGCTTGGAGAGATACTCTTTTAAGTTACGTTTATGTGTTCATTATTTCATGTAACTTTCGGTGATTGCCTGATTCGAAACCTATCCTTTAAGCTGAGGTAGCTGTTTCAGATTTATGGTTTTGTTATTTATATTGTTTGTTGTTTTCCCTTCGCTTCATCGTTGTTTCGGCTCCACTGTCCCTCGCTGTCGGTCTCTGCCGCCGCGTCCTCCGTTCAGCGTCAAAGGTGTGGTCCTTTTTTCTGTGTCTTTCACCATTCCGATTTGCTTGATTTCTGAATTCTGCTTTAATTTGTTCCTCGGTGGTTGTGGGTTTGTGCCATTGGTCGCTTGAGTTACCCCGCTGATGGAGTTACTGTTTGGGTCGGAATCTGTTGCCACCAGGAGTTCATCTTCTTCTTAGAGATTGTGCCTGTAAGTCTATTGCTTTGTTCAAATCTGTGAATGCCGTATTGTAATTTGCGACTCGATCGGAGCCCATTTCTATTGCCTGTGAGTCCATTATATCTGTTGCTTGTAATTGTCAGGGTTTCCGTCCTGTTTGGCAGTAGATTGCTGTTGGTGTGCTTGACTCCATTATCTTGATTTGTTGGAAAACCACAAAATTTTGGATGGAACCCTAGCGCATCAACAGCCACACACATTGCCACCCTCGCTGCCGCTGATGGGTCGCCCGAGTTCCTGGGTTTGTTTTAAAGTCGTGTATTTTGTATGTGGTTCTGTTAATTTGAGGGTGTTGGGAAATTTCAGCTCTTAGGAAACTTTATTGAGTTTGATTTTGGCTTGCTCAGCCGGTTTAATTCACTTAAAGCTTGAGTTGGGGTGGTTTCTTTCCTTTTTTGTTGTAATCTTCAATCAAATGGACTAACCGGCAGGTTACCTTCAGAACTTGGTAAATTGAATAATCCTCAGGACCTTCAACTAGATGGGAATGAGTTTAAAAGATTTGTGCCAACGGCTATTGGCTCACATTACCCTGCCAGCAGAGATTGGTGATTCCACAATTTTCTGGGTATTATGACTAAATTTCAATTTGATTTTCAGGTTTTTATGAGGTTGATAATTGTGTCTTTGGTTTTCATTAAACAATTTTTCTTTTCATGTTGTTGGCTTGTAGTTCAATAACTGCTGGGTTTCCCTGGCAATATATTATTTTTGTAGAACAGATGATTGTTGACATGACAACAGTGTTCCCCCAAGATTTATATCAATCTAGATGAGGTTCAGAATAACTTGTAATAATCTGCTCTTGTTTAATAAACTGTCTGGTGGGATTTCTTTGTCAATATTTGGTGGGTTTCTTGACCCTTGGCTGTGTAAACCACTTAGCTATTAGTATACATATGTTTAAAGAAATTGAAGCACACTATGTAAACAGTAAAGGAATTCCATGTTTATGTAACATGAATTGGGGATTGTGTTGTTCTCTATGAGAGACCCACATTTTCCTCTAGCTTTGTTCTTAGAACATCCTTTAACCTGCCTAGCATTGCTTGCTTAAAACCTGTTTAGGGTGGTTAGTCCCAAAAGTGCAAGTTTAACTTTAAATATACCACCCCCATTTGATTTTGCATTTTATGTTTGTCTTCTGCTGTTGTAAATAGTTGTTCTATTAAATCTCTCATGCATCAAAGGATTGGGTGTTCCAGGGGGTTTGGATTTCTGTCATTCCAGAACCAACAGGTACGTCTGGGGCAATGTTAACATTGAATTGCAACTGAACTTGTGATTTATTTTGATAAATGCAGGAACACTCAATTTTGTTAAGGTCTAATTTTGTACCACTGCTTCTTTCCCTGTTATATGCTTCAATATCTCGAGTTTTTTTTGCTAGCTTGTCTTCTTAATTCTTATCTCTGTAATGATTTATTGGTCTGTTTTCTGAAAATGATCTCCTACTTTTGACAGGATCTGGGAAATATGACGTACTTGTCATTGTCGTAGTTGTTGGATATTGCTACGTTTGCTGGAAGGTAAAGCTATTGTAGCGCATTCGATTAGATATACCAATTTCTTATATATTTAGACCCTGTTGTTGTGTGAATTTCTTAAATGTCATGTCACTTTAATAGAAGAACTATATGATGGTTCTTGGTTATCTTGTTTTTCTTTTAGTGTAAATACCATTCAAGAAATTTGTTGGTTTTGGATGCATTAGACCTCCTCGGTTGTTAACTTCACATTTTTTAACTATACTTGCCTTGGATGAGTGAAGTGATTCTAAAGAATTATTTAATATGCAGGTTTCGAAACTTTCTGTTGTTTGCCTTGTTCCAACATTATTTTAGAGCACAAGGGAAACAACTCATGCTATCAGAAAGCTTCCTCTTGGCAAGGCGAAAAGTTATTTGGAAGATGCAATTGCCCACAAACAGACGATACCTTTCACTCGCTTTTGTGGAGGTGTAGGCCGAACTGCTCAGGCAAAGAACAGAGATTCAAATGGACAAGGACGTTGGCCTGCAAAATCTGCCAAGTTCATATTGGATTTACTTAACAATGCTGAGAGCAATGCAGAGGTAAATAGGTATATAGTTATTTTGTTCTACTTTATAAATTTCATATGCGTTCAATTTAATTATTGATTATTTATTATTATGTTTTTTTTGAGTAGGTCAAAGGCTTGGATGTGGATACTCTTTAATTATTGATTATTTATTATTATGTTTTTTTGAGTAGGTCAAAGGCTTGGATGTGGATACTCTTGCTTTGTTTTGTTTATACAGTATTTTTGATTTGTTGAGTCCTAACATGTAGATACCCTCAACAGCATATATGTCACCACCCTGCCACATTGAGTTGATTGATTCTGTCTGAGAAGGAAGAGCCAGTAAAGAATGAGGTAAACAATAAATCTTTTTCCTTTGCTGTTTGTTGATTTTCTATTCATGTAGCTGTCAGACAGAATAGAACTCTATGACTCCTATTATTTTACAATTGCTTATTGATACTTGGTGTTTTTGCAGCCTGAGTCCCAATTGGCAACTAGAAAACCGTGGAAGGCTTTAGGTTGCGAGTAATGGGTAATGACTATCAATTTTGTTGTTTAGCAAGTTTTGAAAGAAAAACTAAAGCCCCACTACACCCCCATGAACATATTGCTCTCATAGAACTGTTTTGTTTTAATAGGTTATTGAATCGATGTTTGCTATGATAAAATGTTTTCCTTGGTAATGATGCATTGATTTTGATAATTGGTTTTTTGCGTAAGTTGATTCCTTTTATTTTTCGGTCTGCCTATTTGTTGAGGCCTATTAGGTTATTGCTGTCCCGCACTCGACACAAGAAATTGCTGTTAACTTTATGGTTTGCTTGAATATTGCGTGTGGGGGCATTTCTCATTCTAGATTGAGACTTCATTGATAAATTCATGAAGATTTGCTGTATTCATTCAAATAATGCGTATGAAATAAGGGTATGATTTAGTTGGACTGTTGGAGTGGTTTTACATTGTTCGTGTGAATGTTATTAGGTGGAATCCAAGATTGCTTGGAATCTTGAGATGGCTTCTAGATTGAGACTTCATTGATAAATTCATGAAGATTTGCTGTATTCATTCAAATAATGCGTATGAAATAAGGGTATAATTTAGTTAGACTGTTGGAGTGGTTTTACATTGTTCGTGTGAATGTTATTAGGTGGAATCCAAGATTGCTTGGAATCTTGAGATGGCCGGGGTTTCTGTTTTTCTCTGTTGATTCTTTTTTCTTTGTGTTCGTCATTTAAGATTTATATTTCTGGCTGAGTCTGAAATCTATTTTTTGAAGTCAAACTAATTTGCATTACGCCCATAAATTTCAATTTCAATTGCAAAATTATATTACTAATTATGACGTTTTCCTAGATAATAAAAAAACATTTAAACAAAATTCATTAGGAGTGTTGAAATGCAGCCTTACAGATTTCGATAATACTGGGATTAGGTCATGGGGAGTCCAGTCCATTTAAGGGTCATTCTCGCCGAGGTCTATCAATAAATAATGAATTAATTTTTGCTCCCCACAATCACAAAGCCAGTAAGTCAGTTTTACACAACCCTTTGTGGCTTTGTGCAGTTTGTTTGCCGGATTTGTACTCTATTGAACACTTTTATGCTTAGCCAAATTATCCTCGTGTGTTGTTTGGATTTTTTAAAGTGATTTTGTTTGATGTGATTGCTCTGCAATTCGTGGTGAACTTATAGTAATTTTATTTTCGTCTCCACTCTTTGGCAAATTCAGATTCACACAACCTATTCATTCAATGTTTTCGTAACGTTTATTTCTCGAATGAATAGGACTCAGATGGAAATAAGGTTGTAAAAGAGATGATCTTTGGACCTGGACAAAAGAAGTATTGGTTCTGCAAGGTAATATGGTAACGAAGGCTTTGTGCAAAAGAAATCTTATACTGGTTAAACTGTGTTGGTAATGCTAAATTGTTTTTCTGTTTCTGCTCTCGTTATTGAATGCTTACTTCATGGACTGATCATCGCCATAGTTGTGGATGCAACTCTGGACTCTCTAGAACCTTGACTCAGATCTGCAAGGCAGTAAAAAAAAGAACAGAGTTGTTTCTCATTAAGGCAACATTAATGCTTGCCCATTGGAACAAACCATGCTAAAAAGGCACTGGATCTTCTACATACATCTTTCCCTATGCTGCTTGGTCATGGTGGTCTGAAGATCAGATCTCAAGCTTCCGAGTAACTTCAACCTTTGGAGGTTCGTTTGTATCACGCACTTATCAACGTTATGCGTTTATGGACTTAGAGATACACTGTTGTAGACTTGCAGTCACAGCTATTTTGTTCATGTACTTTGCCCTTCCTGTTGGTTATGTTCCTCTATTTCAAGTTGATCATGTCTCATATCCTTTTTTATGCCTCTTGCCATATTTCACTATCTCCTTGTGCCCCTTCTATATATCAACGCTGTTTCATTTGCTATTCACTGTTCTCTCGAGCAAAGGTAAATTGTCCATTCTTTAATGTCAGTTTTGTGGAGCAAATTGTTAGTAAGGTTATTGTCATTACGTAACAAATCATTTATTTGAAATTACATCATTATTACTTTATCTCTACAATAACCTTATTTTCTTATTTAGAAAACAATTCTCTGGAAACAAATTGTTGTCGATAAAAACTCACATATACTTACCTATAATTATTTTTTCTTTTTCCATAGGCAGTTGTACATCCCTTTTACGCTGTGCATCGCACAGCTCTCCAACTAGTTGTATTATAATATTATTTAATATGTGTATTGTATTATGGTGCACTATCTCTGTCTCATTATAAATGCTACAGAACACTATTTGATATTATTCACTGTTTAACTTTGATTCAAATTTTTATCATAGTTATGTAAGAAAAAACATAGTAAAGTGAGATCTTGTTAGACTCGTCTAATCTAGTATTTTTAGAATATCAACTTTTCATAATTTTTACTTGTACACAATTGAAGTTATTAACCGTTAAAAATATGTATCGACATGTGTGTCGTGAGTAAGCGTATGAATTTCAATGAGACGGATGAAGTATTGTATTAAATTAATGTTATATACAGTGTTTGGTGTTGATGTTGTATTACATCACGATGTATTATATTTTAAACAATCAAATAAAAAATAAATTTTCTAATTTATTAATAAATAATAAATAATATATTAAAAATAATACTCCCTCTTCCCAGTTATCTTGTCATGTTTGACTTTTTTGCATTGCTTATTGTTTAACTTTAACTTAATTATATTGCAAGTATATATTTGAAAAAAAATAATTGAGTTGGGTCTTGTTAGAATAGTATGATTATGTAGTTTCAGAATATATACTCCCTATGTTTTTTTAACTCTACCCTTTGCATAGTAGATACTATTCATTAAGTAACTTTGATTTAACTTTTTAGTATGGTTATATAAGATAAAACATAGTCAAGTGAGATGTTGTTGGATTTGTCTAATCACGTAGTTTTGGAATATTAAATTTTTATAATTTTTATTTGTATATAATTTGAGATATTAATTGTTAAAATTGTGCATTGGATTGCGTGCTGTGTAGAAATGGAGGTTTAAAAAAATGGAGGGAGTATTTTACATATTTTTTTGTTGTACATATTTGAAGATATTAACGGTTGAAATTATCTAAGGTGGACCTTGGCATTTTTTCGGGTTTGAGGGCAGGGGATGAGGGGCCGATTATTGCTAATTTACAGTATACGAATGATACTCTAATCTTTAGCGAAGGAGACTTAAGGCAAGTGATCATCATCAAAAGAATTTTAAGGTGTGTATCTCTCTCTACGGGCCTTAGGATTAATTTCCAAAAAAGTGACATATATGGCATCAACTGTCCTCCGGAGCTTGTGTCCGAAGCTGCCATCCTGTTTGGATGTAGTGTTGGGATATGGCCTATGAAGTCTTTGGGAGTCCCTGTCGGAGGTCGGATCAATGGCAATTATGGAAACCGGTGTTGGCAAAGGTGGAAAAAAGGTTGGCCGGGTGGAAAGGAAGGTTGTTGTCTCAAGCCGGGAGACTATGTTTAATCAAATCGGTCTTGAACAGTTTACCGGTGTACTTCCTTTCTATATTTAAAGTGCCTAAGGCAGTCGCAGAGCTACTTGAAAAATTGAAGAGACGGTTTTTCTGGAATGAATGGGATGGCCAAAGGAAATTACACACTGTGTGCTGGGACATAATCTGTGCTCACAAGGACAGGGGCGGCCTACACATTAGAGATGTTCGAAACTTCAATATGGCTCTCCTGCTTAAATGGAGGTGGAGGTTCGGTCAGGAGCAGAATCTGTGGAGGGACGTTATCGATGCCAAGTATTATGGGAAGCTCACCCCGCTGGTGCCGGAGAAGCGAGCGGCCCGTTCCCTCTGGGGGAACATCTGCCAGGCGTGGGGGGCTTCAAGAGTGGTAGATCATGCTAATCGGTATAAAATCTTGGTGGGGAATGGTCTGCGGGTGCAGTTCTGGCTTGATAGGTGGGCGATAGGCGATGGGTGCTTGAGAGATAGGTTCCCTCGTTTGTATACCTTAGTCGATAATAAGTTAGGGACAATTGCTGATCTAGGAGAATGGAATGGCTTCGTTTGGGAATGGAAGATCAAACTTAGAAGAGAGTTGTTTGGTTGGGAAGAGGGTTTGTGGAATGACCTGATGTTGATAATTGAGGGTGTGCCGCAGAGTTTGTACTTAGAAGACCGAGTGTGTTGGTTGGGGGAGGGGAGTGGTCGTTTCACACCTAGGTCTTGCTGGAACTATCCTGGGGCGAAGAGGTAAATATGGTGTGGTGTCGCTTGTGGAAAATCAAGTGTCCGATGAAAGTTAAATTACTAGCTTGGAAAATACTTCAGGGCGCAACTCCTGTTCGTGGAAATCTGTGGGTGCGAAATTGTCTCCAGGTGAATGATGCTTACTGTCCATTGTGTGCAAACAGTATTGAGTCAGAGGAACATATTTTTTGTCACTGTGATTTTGTTGCACCGATTTGGTACAGAGTAGTTTCTTGGTTTGGCATTGCCTGGGCAATACCTGGTAAAGCAAAACAACTTGTAGCTTGGTGGTTAGAGCATGATTTAAGGAGCAGCCTGAGGCGGGCATGGTGGTTAACAGGCTTGGCTGTGTTGTGGTCGATTTGGAAATGGAGGAACGAGGTGGTTTTCAAGGGAAAGCAGTTTGAGATCAAGGAGGTGTTGGAAGAAGTTAGGTGGCGCGTTGGGACATGGTGGAAGGCAGATGAGGGCGGAATGGAGATTAACTCAGCCTGTCTGGAGCATATTTTCCCTAGAGGGATGAGCTGGGGCAATGGCAGTCGTTTGAAGGTGCCGATCCAAGCGCCCTGAACAAGGGTGGTGGAAAGTCAATATGGATGGGTCTTCGCTGGGAAATCCCGGCCCGGCTGGGATTGGGGGAGTTATCAGAGATGACAAGGGAGTAGTGATTTTCGTTCTGTCAGATCATATCGGTCATGCAGACTCGACGGAAGCTAAACTTTTGGCGATCAACAGAGTTTGTACTATTTTGGTGCGTGATCAGGGCTTTCCGTTACAGCGTTTGATTTTAGAGTGTGATTCTATAAATGTGGTCGGTTGGTTGAAGAATCCATCGTCGGTCCCCTGGAGATTCCACTCTTTAATGGCAGCCATCTTGAGGGTTCTAAAATTTGCAAGCACTGTCCGAATCCAAAACATCCTTCGCGAACGCAACTCGTTGGCCGATCACTGGGCTAGGCAAGGCGCCGCAGGGGCAAACAGGGTTGAGGCTTGGTTATAGTGTTGTTTTGTTCGGTACTGTGTGCGGTCGACATTTGTACTTTCTAAAATCCTAGATCGAGCGGTTCCTGCTTGCTGTTGTAATTGATGACTCTGTCATCCATGTTTTTGTTTTGAACTCTCATTGCAATAGATATGATTTCCCCTAAAAAAAAACGGATGAAAACTTGCATTGGATTGTGTGCAGAAATGAAACAAGACAAGTTTTTTTTTTCGGTGAAACAAACAAGACAAGTTAAATGTGACAGATTGAGTATTATTTTAAAAATAATAGTTAAAGAATTAAAAAATAATTAATATATCAATAAATAATATATAAAACTAATATTATTTTAATATTATAATATTTAAAAATTATGAGATTAACAAGAAGAAAAAAAGAATAAGTAAAAAATAATACACCATAAACCCACTCTCTAACAAAGTATTAAATAATACATTAAACCTCTCACTAAAATAATACCTATAGGGTAGGTTTGGTATTGTGTATTAGGGTGTATAGTATTAATCTTATGCACTAAAATAATGCTATCATATGTTTGGTGATTTCTAAGAGATGTATAAGTATTATTTTAATGAGGGGTTTGATGTATTATTTAATACCTTGTGGGAGGGTGGGTTTAGGGTGTATTATTTTTATTTATGATTATTTTTCTTTTTTCTTTTTTTCCTTATGCATCTCATAACTATTAAATATTATGATATTAAAATAATATTATTTTTATATATTATTTATTAATATATTAATTGTTTTAATTTAATTATTTAATTATTATTTTTAATAAATTATTTATTAATATATTAATTATTTTTTAATTTACTTATTTTTTTAAATAATATTATTTTAAATATATTATTTATTATTAAGAAAACTATTTTTTATTTAGTTGTTTAAAATATAATACATCATGATGTAATACAGCATCAACACCAAACACTATGTATAACATTAATTTAATACAATACATCATAATCCTATATACCTACATTAAATAATACAATACACCATAATACAATACAGTGTTCCAAACATGCTCATATATCTCTTGAAAAATACCAAATATACAATAGCATTATTTTAGTGTAAAATATTAATACTATACACCTTAATACATCCTAATACACAGTGCCAAACGTACCATAAGTGATAATTTGGGGAGAATCTAACCATTGGTATATTTATTTTTGATGTATGAGGTAGCAAGCGTTCTTGCTATGGAGCGATTGATGAATATATTGTAATACCCCAGATTATTCTACATATATTTTAAATTAATCTATTAAAACCATTTTATTAGTTGTATAATTATTTATATGCATACTAATTAATTAACACTTATTTTTATAGACATATAATAATAATAATAATAATAATAATAATAATAATAATAATAATAATAATAATAATAATAATAATATTGATATATGAATAGCAGTTAAAATATGATTTAGTCTATTTCTAGTATATTGTTAAGCACAATGATAGGAAAAGATTTGGCACAAATCTTGGAACCTAAATCTCTAAGTTGCCGTTCCCTACCTCTTTATTAAGTTAAATCTTTCTCATCTTCATATTTTGTTACTTAGATATTTTCTACGTACAAAAAAAAAAGAAGAAGAACGAAGAGAATAGAAAAAAAAAGAAAGTAATACAAGAAGACTCGAATATTCAAGCAACAAGAGCGTAAGGAACGGAGGCTATCGAACAAGAGTAGGATTTAAGGCAAGAAGATTTATGTAGAATCCCTCGAATCATAGGTTAATCTACATCCCTACATGATAGTTTATGGTTTTATTTCGAAATATTGAAGTAGGAACACTCTCTTTAAGTTTCTATTGTTGTGACAGTTTTCTACTGGGTGAAAAATTAAATTTTTACATTATGTTAGGCTCTGAATTTTGAAATGTTATAAACTAAGAAATTGGATATCTAACTCTAGGATACATGGTAAAAGTTTCAGAATTTTTGAAGGTGTTTATCAATGCTAAATGACTTTTCTACTAGATCTGCTCCTGGGAATTTTCGGGACAGATTTGAACCCTTGTAAAAATCTATAGTTTGGGTAGCTTCGAATAGGAATTAGGAAAAACATAAAACACAAAAGTTGTAGATAATATTGTTAGGAGACTAACCTGAAATTTTCGAAATTTTTGGATAAGTATTTATTTTTCTAGAATTTATTTTCGAAGACAGCGTATTTCTGTCGGCATAATTGTGCTTCTGTATAAAACCTAATTTTTCCATCACCTTGGAGTCAAAATCTGTAAAAGTGTAAAAGAGGAAACTTTTACATCTTTGAATTTTGAATCTAACTTGAAAAGTTTGGAATTTTCGGAGCAATAATTAATTTTATAGAATTTTTATGCCAATGCAGCATCTGTTGAATGCATCCCTGCCAAGTATTTATGAATGTATGGTTTATTGTGACACGGTTGTTGACATCCTTTATTCCAGTGTTAGTAAATTAAAGTGTTCTTTATATAACATCAATAATTGCCAAAGTACTTTAGGAAATCCGAGTGTTGAATGCCCGCAATCGAGAATTTTGCCGAAACGGCTCATGTTATTGAAAAAGGTCTAGACGGTATACAAGAGTCTATACTCCCGTATAGTTCCTATTTTTGGATTATGCGTGGGCACCGGTGTGAGTCTGTATAGGGTCCGCTATATAATCGTAGATCCGATTGTGGTCCCGTGAGACAATTGTTTCTCACATATGATATTGATATTATGAATGATATTATATTTGGGTGTCCTCGTGATGTCTTATTAGTACGGCGGCGATTCTAAAACTTGTGATAAGTCTTTTTACTTTTTAAAAAATATATTATTAATAATAAAAAAAATTAATATTGTAACTGGGAACATGATTAGCCTACTCAGTAATTCATACTGACAACCTATCTTTTAAATTTTTTCTTTTCAGACTCACAGAACTAGAAAGGTGGAGCATGGAGCATTGCATAGGGATGGTTTCTCAAAAAGACATATGCATATTTTAATTATTTTTCTTTGCATAAGACAATATTTTAAAACATGTAACTCCTTTTTAACGCTTCCGAATATTTATTCTCTTTTGAGTAAGTTCCTATGCATTTGTTATGATAAAAATTAGCCTTAGCATTTTCCCAGTTAAGTTAGCCAAGGGCGAGTTTAATTGGGGAGATGTGGCGGTAGCATCCCGGCCCTTATTTGAATTTGAAATCCGGGGTGTTACATATATCTTGCAATTACTAATTCTCCCAACACTCTTGCAAAAGATTTCAATCACTTGCTCAGATTTTGTCCTCTTTATCTGTAAAACTTGGAGTTGGAGGCTCATAGTGTCTGTCTATCCTTCATAACTAACGCCAAAGATATGACAAATCCTGACTTCTTGTTATTGATACCAAGTTTTTGGCTCCGAATCTTGTTTAAAATACCCAAGATTATATATTCATCATGAAGCTAGCTTTTTCTTGTGATTTAATTCCCATGGAGCTTCCTGTTCATTTGAGACTCAACCACTTTTACCTGTAAACTCTCTCCTATACAGGTTTGGATTGGATTGGCTGAGTCATTTGCAAAAACATATGGAACATGTCTATTTTCAAGGCCTAGCCAGCTGCCCTTTCTTGTCCATTAGCGGGCTTGACTCATTCTGCCCATGGTTTTTAAGTACTTATATCGATACTACTTTTGTGCAATTGGTTGGCCATCACACCATCTCAGGCCTTAGTACTACTATCTTTGGGGAAAAGAATCACTCACACAGTTTGTTTTTGGACTATTATAAAAAATCTCCTACTATTTTAGTAGTTAGTGGGATAGTTAGGGTCATGTTTATCTTTTTCTTTTTGACGTGGGACTTGAGTTTCAACCCATGCCGTTTTTTTTATTTTTCGGATGTAAATACAGCAGGCATTGTTATAATTCACAAGATGTGAAATGCAATCCGGTTTCTGTAATGACATAACAATCGACAGCAGGTGCAGGCAGCGCTAAATGATGTGTAGCCCTTTGTAAAGTGATGTATAAGCCTTTGATGTGTAGCCCTTTGTAAAGTGATGTATAAGCCTTATAAAGTGATGTATAGCGATAGTTTGTTTTTCTATTAGTTTTTGGTTCATAACCTCATCCATCACTTTTTTATACTCACATATCATTTCATATATACATATCCATCACTTTTGAATGTGCGAGCACCTACATGTCGCAAGCACCCAAACGATTTCATGTGAAATGCATTTAAAAGAGTTAAACCCTTTACTAAACACTATATATTTCTTACACAGTATTGCAATTTGCACCATCATTTTTACCTTGTATTCTGCACCCCAATTCTTTGCTAATTGAGAATTCTTGCAAACAAGTTCGTCCGATGCTAATTCGATTCACGTGTACAACGCCAATACATGGATAAATAAATGTATTAAAAGTCAAGTCAATGTTATTTAGCAGTTGAGTGATTAACCACACTTTAGATTGTGTCTCGATCTTTTCACTGCAGGTTGAGTACTAAGGCATATACTATAATTATATACATGCCTCGCCTAGTATTTTGACAGCGGGAATCACCATAGTCAAACAAATGTATTAAAGAATTTTTACTCACACAGTATAAAATAAAATTAATAGTATATACACTTATATATTGAGTAAAGGGAATTTTTCTCACGATGACTGGTTCCAATTATCTGATGCTGGCAAAATTAATTAATTTTATACCGATGCAAAGAGGCGCACGCACACCTTTGACTGCCTTACTTAAAAACATACTCTATGTTGGGAACCAGTTTTGAGCAAATGTGTTCACAACCGATGTCTGAACTACTTTGTTGGACCAACCACATCATCTGGCGACAAACTATGTAAGGGAAGTGAAGCTGGCGAATTTGCAATGAGATTACGTCCAACGGCTAGCTGATTCCCTGCCCGGATATTGCACACGAAGGATGGAAACCAAGATCCCTTAATCCGGGCAACTCCATTCTAAGGATCCGCGCATTTATGGAAAGAAAATCTCCTATCTTAGAATGGAGGAAATATTGCTCTCTTCAAATAGGACTGCCAAGGGAAGAAGAAGGACGACGAATTATTCACTGAAATTCCTGTGCAATTGAAAGCTATTGTGAAGAGAGAAAATTATCTTCCTTCCGTGTTCGTGAGTCTATCATCTCGAAGGAAGAAAATCGATCAATACTTCCTCGAGTGAATTGATCGATATTGTGCCACAGTGTGCTTGATTGAAGTTGACAAAATCAATCAAGGGTTTCGAGGAAGTCGTCAAACTCAAGAGCTTAATTGAAAAGATCAAGGAGAGTCGCCAACAGGTTTCGACCAAGGGCAAACTTGAAGGAGGAGCCTTCAAGGGATTGAAGCAAGGTCGGGGAGATCTTCACCAAGACAGGGGGAGTGTCTTGGTTTGACAATTCAGTCCGCTTGGTGATTAGAGTTGGGCGAAACAATTCACTATTGTTGTGATCGAGGATCAAACCAAAACAATTAGTGAATCTCCTGGATTGGTATCCCCCAGATGTAGGCTTGTGCCGAACTGGGTCAACAAACCTTGAGTTCTTTATTTTCACAGTTTATTTACTTTCTGCTGCTTTATTTTATAAACTGTTTAACGTGTCCACGAAAGGTGCTTGAACTAGTTTTCAGGACTACTTAATTGGTTATCCGCGCTAAAGGACCTAACAATTGGTATCAGAGCCACACGCTTTGGAAAGCGAGATCCAGATAAAAGGCATGGAAAACCAAGGCGGATCTGTAACCAGACCACCATTGCTCGATGGATCTAACTATGCATATTGGAAAGATCAAATGGAGGCTTTCCTCATTGCTTTGGATGAAGGGGCTTGGGATGCAGTAGAAAATCAATACCATCCACCAATAAAAGAAGAGGACGGTGTAAAAACCTTCAAACCAAGGAGTGAATGGACTGCTGCTGAGAAGCTTGCCGCTTCAAAGAACTCCAAAGCCCTGAATGCCATTCACAATGCTCTTACAAAAGATCAATACAGACTTATCGCTGGGTGCAAGATTGCATACGATGTCTGGACTACTTTGGCTAATACCTACGAGGGTATGGCTCCGGTAAAGAAATCTAGAATCATTACTCTTGATGCACAATTTCATAAGATTTCTATGGATGATAATGAGTCTGTCGGCCAATATATTGGTCGTATCCGTGATCTAACCAACCAAGCTCTTCAGCTTGGCAAAGTATATTCTCAACAGGACATTGTAGGAAAAATCATTGGGACGCTTCCGGAAAGGTTCAATGCAAAGGTCGCCGCACTTGAGCTATATAAAGACTTTGATAAATTGCAGGTTGATGAACTAATGGGAATCCTACAATCATGGGAAATGGATCACTGTCCTAGGACCAAAAGTAAACCAGTGGCATTCAAATCCACGACCAAGGATGAGGAAGATTTCTCCATGGAAAATCATGATGACTTCAGTGACGAAGAAGAACTGGCCATGTTGTCCAAAAGGCTAAATCAGATCATCAAGAACCGTAGATCTAGATTCAACTCCTCCATGAAGAAGGATGCCGGGACATCATACTCTAAATCCACTCAGAAAGGGTCGAAGTCTCTCGACAAAAATAAACCAAAACCTTCAAGGATTGAGGATGACAAGGAGATCATATGCTTTGAATGTGGGGGAAGAGGCCATATGAAAAAAGACTGTGCCAATCTCAGACCAAAGGAGTCCAGCAAATCCTATCAAGTAACATTTAGTGACTCTGAAGATGAGAAAGTGTCTGATGAACATGGTGTAAACTATGGAGTAGCCTTCGTCGGCACATGGGATTCTGACAGTGATGATGAACCCGAAACAGGTATGGGTCCCAACTCAGTCAATATGGTTTCCTCTAACATGGTTCACTCTTGTGCCAGGAATCAAGATGAAAGCGTCAGTAAACTCAATGATCTCTACGAAGAAACATTCGAGAAGCTAGAAATATCCATTGCTGAATCAGTAGAATTACATGTCGAGAATGAAAGGCTAAAGGAACAACTCCAGAGTCTCGCATGCAAAAATCAGGAACTTGAAAAGGCGTCCACAGAGCTGTCTGGACTGGTGAATGAACTACGTGAGAAAAATGCTGAGCTTCAGAAAGAAAACAAGGAACTGGAGGTTGAAAAAGTTGACTATAAACTGTGGTACTATAGTATGCTTGGAAAGAAAGACGCTCTTCACACAGAACTCACCGAAGTTCAAGAGAAACTTGCCAAGGCTGAAAGCACTCTGGCGGCTCTAAACAAAGGAAAAGCCAAGTTAGATGATGTAATTGCTATGGGAAGACCGAGCAACAACAAACAAGGCTTGGGATATCAAGCCTCAACTTCTCGTGGAGAAAAGAAGAGCAAGTTTGTGTCCGGAGGAATGCTAAGTGAACCCCGAACTATCAAGAAATCGTTCCATCCTGTAGGAAGAAACAAATGGACAAGGAGACCTCCACCTCCAATCCCACTCAGATGCGATTACTGCAAGCTTGAAGGACACAAAACCAAAAACTGTGGAATTTTGGTAAAAGATCTACAAACAGGGAAACCCATCATCTGGCCAAATGATAAAATCAAGATGAAGTTAATCTCCATCAAGTGCGAATGGGTTCCTAAAATTCAGAACAAATGTCACGTTGCCTTTCTTTCACAAAAGAAGAATGCTGCAGACAAAGTGTGGTACTTCGACAGTGGATGTTCCAAACACATGACAGGAGAAAGAAGTCTGCTCAAACACTACAAAGAAATTAATGGAGGATTCGTTGTTTTTGGAGATGGAAAAAAGGGTGCCCTGATTGGTCAAGGGACCATTGAGAACAATGGCTCGAAGGAACTGTCACCTGTTTTCCTTGTCGATGGACTCCAAGCTAACTTGATAAGCATCAGTCAATTGTGTGATGAGGACCTTGTGGTGCAGTTTACCAAGAAAGATTGTCAAGTGCTCAATCAAGATCAAGAATGCATTATGAGAGGTTTGCGCTCTAAAAATAATTGCTATCATCTTGTTCAAACTTGCAATTTTGGTGCAGCTGCAGGTAAGGATCACATCACATTATGGCATGAAAAGCTTGGACATCTTAACTTTAAAGATCTTATCAAACTCAGCAGAACCGGGGCAGTCAAAGGTCTTCCTCAATTCAATAAATCATGTATAGTTCTCTGCAACGAATGTGCCAAGAACAAACAGCACAGGAGTTCACACAAACTGTCTGAACTCCCTGGATCAACCAAGTGTCTCGACCTATTGCACATGGATCTTATTGGTCCAATGGAAGTTGAAAGCTTGGGAGGTAAAAAATATATCTTTGTATGTATTGATGATTACTCCAGGTACACTTGGATAGATTTTCTCAGGGAAAAAGGCGACACATTCAAAGCCTTCGAGAAGTTGTGCAATCGACTCATGACCGAAAAGGACACCAAGATAAAACGGATTCGAAGTGATCATGGACGAGAGTTCGAAAATCAATCCTTTGAAGATTACTGTGCTACACATGGAATCAAGTATGAATATTCGGCGCCAAAAACACCTCAACAAAACGGAGTAGTTGAAAGAAGAAATCGAACCCTACAAGAAATGTCTAGGGTGATGCTCAACTCAAAGAAAGTGGCTGAATTCCTTTGGGCTGAAGCCGTGAACACAGCTTGCTACACCATAAATCGAGTCTACTTAAGGCCAAATTCTCTTATGACTCCATATGAGATTTGGAACGGTAAAAAGACCTCAATTACTTACTTTCATATTTTTGGTAGCAAATGTTTTGTTCTGAATGACAGGGAACATGTTGGGAAGTTCCAAGAAAAAAGCAATGAAGGAATATTTGTGGGATACTCTACTACAAGTCGTGCATATAGAGTATATCTTCCTAAGACAAGGAAAGTACTGGAGTCCACAAATGTGATCATAGAAGATGTGACCAGCAAAGAGGATGTTCCTCCTCATGATGATGAAACTCCCAGTAGTCAGGATGATCAACACTGCTCAACTCCACCCACTTCGGATGAACAGTCCAACAAAAGAGTCCAGACGCCTAGCATGGACACCTCGTCACGAGAAGCAGAACCTCAAAAGGACCTAAATGGACGGATTCACAAGCATCATGACCCTGAAGACATTATTGGTGATGTAAATGAAAGGAGAAAGACTCGAGGGAAAAAGATCGACTTTAAAGAGCTTGCAGGCCTGCACTGCTACACTTCAAAGATCGAACCCTCAAGAGTTGAAGAAGCACTTCAAGATGAACACTGGATAAGTGCTATGCAGGATGAACTACTTCAGTTTGAAAGAAATGAAGTCTGGACCCTAGTTGAAAGACCTCAAGACAAGAACATAATCGGAACCAAGTGGATCTTTCGCAACAAAAGTGATGAAAAAGGGAACATTACTAGAAACAAAGCTCGATTAGTTGCTCAAGGTTACACCCAAGTCGAAGGTGTCGACTTCAGTGAAACATTTGCACCTGTAGCAAGACTTGAAGCTGTCCGACTACTACTATCGATCGCATGCTCGCTAGGATTCAAGCTTTTTCAAATGGATGTCAAAAGTGCCTTCCTAAATGGCTGGCTGAATGAGGAAGTGTACGTAGAACAGCCTAAAGGATTTGAAGACCCCCATCATCCTCAACATGTCTACAAGCTCAACAAGGCACTCTATGGGCTAAAACAAGCTCCTAGGGCCTGGTACGAAAGGCTCTCCAAATACCTGCTTGAACATGGATTCGAAAGAGGGAGCTTGGACAAGACTCTCTTTATCAAAAGAGAGAACAAAGGGATCCTCATTGCTCAAGTTTACGTCGATGACATTGTTTTTGGATCAACACACCATGTGCTCAAAGACCAGTTCATCGAAATAATGGGTAAGGAATTTGAAATGAGCATGGTAGGAGAACTAACTTACTTTCTTGGTTTGCAGGTTGCTCAGAAGAAAGATGGAATTTTTCTAAGCCAAACCAAGTATGCCCGAAACATTGTTAAAAAATTCGGCATGGAGTCCAGCAAACCAGCTCGAACGCCTATAGGGACTAATGACAAAATGAGCAAAGATCCTAGTGGTCAGAGTGTTGATCAGAAACTCTATCGAAGCATCATCGGAAGCCTTCTATATCTTGCTGCAAGTAGACCAGACATAAGCTATGCAGTAGGTGTTTGTGCTCGTTACCAAGCCGACCCCAAGGAATCACATCTAAAGGCTGCCAAACGAGTGATCAAATATATCTCAGGAACCAGTGATCTTGGTATTTGGTACTCTAAAGAGTCTAATCTCTCATTACTTGGTTATAGTGATGCAGATTGGGCAGGTGATGCTGATGATCGAAAAAGCACAACCGGAGGATGCTTTTACATTGGAACTAACCTAGTTAGTTGGTATAGCAAGAAACAAAGCTCCATATCCCTATCAACTGCTGAGGCGGAGTACATAGCTGCTGGAAGTTGTTGTGCACAATTGCTATGGATGAAGCAAATGATGCTAGATTATGGAATCGACCAAGAAGTCCTCACCATACTATGTGACAACATGAGTGCGATCAACATCTCCAAAAATCCTGTTCAACATGGGAGAACAAAGCACATTGAACTCAGACATCACTTCATAAGAGATCTTGTTGAAGAAGGAATAGTGTCCATCCAACATGTCGGAACTACTGAGCAACATGCGGATATTTTTACTAAGCCACTGGATCGAGAGAGATTCGAAAAATTGAGAAGAGATCTTGGACTATGCACGATCACATAAAATTCCAAAAATTGCGGAATAAGTTTTACTTTATGCTATTTCCATATATTTTGTAATCCTATATTTTATTACCTTAATTATGTTATTCTCACTATTTGGTTAAGAATATTTCACAGGATCTCATTACTAAGGAAGTTAATCTCCACAAATTCAAATTCAAAATTGATGTGACAGGCCGGACTGACAAGAACCGAGGCGGGAACGGTTATTTGCACAACTTCATTCAAAAACGTGATGATTGCAATTATGGGAAGTTGTGATTAACTTACCATCTTCTTATCAAGGGAAGTTGCAAATCAAATTCACAGATTTCATTGTGATCAAGTTGCCTAAAATCCTCGTCTCTCTCGGTCTCATATACTCTCCTTCGTTCAGTTTCATAATCATACACTACTCTTCACTTGTTCTTGTCAAAAGTTTTCTCTTTCAGACAATGGTAAAGACACGCGGAAGCCAAGGTTCCAAATCACAAGGCCCGACTCCCTCCTCTACTGCTGGAAGTAAGAAGGCCATCTCACCCGAAGAATCAAGTGCCAAGGGTCGTGCGAAGGCTGTTCAGAAGGCAATCATGGAACAAACTGTTTCTGAAACTCCATCCATAGTCCCTGTTCCATTCCCTTCGTCATCGCCTTCAACTGCTGGAGGAAAAGGATCCACTGTAGCTGTTCAAGACCCGCTCGACACTCGAGCCGAAGTTGCTGGTGCCGCTGCTCTAAAGAAGAAAGACTTGGAGGCCCCAAAGACGAAAGGAAAAGCTGTTTCAACCGCTAAAACAAGAGAGAAGGCAGTTGCTAAGAAGAACGCGTCGATAAGTGAACTTGTGGAATCGGAGGTTACCAAAGCACTGGAACCCCTGGATTCCATTCTGGCGAACCTTCCATCCATGGGATCTGAACCTGCAACCACAACCACTGCTCCAACTAAAAGCACCGAAGTCACTGCCAAAGATGCACAGAAGGTGTCCACTACAAAGCTCAAGAAGAAAACTCCTGCGAAGAAGGCCGCCATAGAACCAAGTGTCGTGACTGACCCTGCTCCTGTCACCACCACTGAGGCAACCCCTGAAGAACCACTTCAGATCACTGCACCGGACACCCAAACCAGTTCACCAAAGGAGACCGAACCAGTCACTGAACCACTCGACGAAGAAGAACTCGATTCAGATTATATACAAGAGGATGCAGATGAAAGCTCTGGAGACGAATCTATGATCGACATAAGTGATGATGAGAAGGATTATGCTGTGAACCTGATCACGGAAGAAATTGCCTGGACTGCCAGTCAGAAAAGAAAGCACATGCTGAGACCAGAACCAAAGGAAACTGTGCCTGCCACAGAACCTGTTCAAACTGAAATTGAACAGGTAGAAGAGGAAGAAGATGAGGAATCCTCAAGCTCTGATGATGATGTGAGCAAAGAATCTGGAGGAGACACGGAACACCTTCAGGAGAATGCCCTTGATCCAACTGAGGGGGAGAACCCAACTGAAGATAAGTCCGAAGAATTGGGATCCCAAGATACCCAAAGCGGAGATGAAGAATCACAGGAAGAATCTGAAGAGGATGAAGATGAATCCGAAGAAAAGGTTGATGATGATGCTGAAGAAGATTCAGTAGAAGAAGTTGAACCACAGACTGAGCCACGGGTACCAACTCCGCCTGTCAGGAGTTCTCCAAAGGAGTCCGAACCCAAAAAGCGGACTCGTTCTGAACCAGAAGCATCAGGAAAAGCCTCTGGAGTCAAGAAACGGAAGATTGCTGAATCCTCCTCTGAGGAACATGAACCAGAGATCATCGATGCTGAGAACGCCATTTCCATTGATTTCTACTATGAAGCGTCCAAGCATTACTTTGCTACTATTCTGGAGAAGATGAAGGTTCACCATGAGATACGCTTTGCTGCTGAACGCTATGAGGAGATGGGATGGCACAAGTACCTGGAAGACAGGTCACTTTTGTTCTGGGGAACGGAGATCAAGCAATACAAGGGACAGCTAGTTAGGCATTTTTATGCAAACCTGAGCTCTGAAGTCCTCACCACCAAAAGCCCCTGGTTCGAACTCAGCTATGCTCATGGGGAGTTATTTGAACTCAAGGCTAGGGCTCTGAACCGCTTTCTCCAGGTACCCCGAACTTCTCTGAAATCTGTCTACTCTCGAAGTGCAAAATTTCCTATGAACACTATTGCTGAAACACTCACTGGAGTTCAAGGGAAAAGGTTTCAAGGAAAGGGGTTGAGTGCAGGTGTTTTGACTCAGAAATTTTCCATGCTTTATAAGTTATGTGCTCATAATATCATGCCCACTGCTAACCACTCTGTAGTGTCCAAAAGCATGTGTAAATTGTTGTTTGCTATAGACCAAAAGTATGAGATCAATTATGGAGCACTTGTGCTCAACCAAATGTTGGTCTTTGCTGGAAAAGTCAAGAGGAAGTATAACACCACACTTCCGTTCCCTGGCCTCATCTCGGAGTACCTGAAGCATCTTCACATCGTTGGAAGCAAACATGACCGTCCTGAGGATATTGCAGACTTCAAGCTCTCTGCCCACTTTGCCAAAAAGAAGCCCGATTTGGCTGGACCAGGAGGCAGGATCCCTGCAAAGGATGCCTTCTCATTGCTCCGTGAGAACCTCACTGACCACATCAATCATCTTAAGGTTCTGGAAGCTCAAGTGCACCAGCAAGTCGAATCTGCTGAAAAGATGTTCAGACAGCTTCCTGACGTTTGGTCTGATGAAGATGAGCCATTGGATACCAATCCAGAGGAGGAGTCCAGCGAATCTGATGCTGCTTCCTCTGATGACTCGGAGTGATATGCCCTTTTTGGGCAGATGTGTGCCAGAGGGGGAGTAAAGTTGATCAACCAATTTTTTTTATGCGTACCTCTGGACACTTAAAGAAGAGAAGTCTGAACTACTTCTGCTACTGATGGGTAACTTTTTCTGTCTTACTATTGAACTGTCTTCGTTTTGTTTTTGCTGGACATTTGCACTATGGCCTGTAATAATTAAATTGTGATCTTACTTGCTTTATCTTATTGCCATGTGCCTGTTTTGATGTAAATGCTCCTAGAACTTTTGATAGGATATCTTGTACGGAGCATTAGAATAGTTTGTCTTGAATTGGGTATCATTGTAATTGGTGGTTGGGTTTCAATGGGATATTTTCTACATTCCTTGTTATTGTTTTGATTGTTTGGACATCGGTTGAGTCAACTCTTATACTGGTCCACATTCTGCCAAAAAGGGGGAGATTGTTGGGAACCAGTTTTGAGCAAATGTGTTCACAACCGATGTCTGAACTACTTTGTTGGACCAACCACATCATCTGGCGACAAACTATGTAAGGGAAGTGAAGCTGGCGAATTTGCAATGAGATTACGTCCAACGGCTAGCTGATTCCCTGCCCGGATATTGCACACGAAGGATGGAAACCAAGATCCCTTAATCCGGGCAACTCCATTCTAAGGATCCGCGCATTTATGGAAAGAAAATCTCCTATCTTAGAATGGAGGAAATATTGCTCTCTTCAAATAGGACTGCCAAGGGAAGAAGAAGGACGACGAATTATTCACTGAAATTCCTGTGCAATTGAAAGCTATTGTGAAGAGAGAAAATTATCTTCCTTCCGTGTTCGTGAGTCTATCATCTCGAAGGAAGAAAATCGATCAATACTTCCTCGAGTGAATTGATCGATATTGTGCCACAGTGTGCTTGATTGAAGTTGACAAAATCAATCAAGGGTTTCGAGGAAGTCGTCAAACTCAAGAGCTTAATTGAAAAGATCAAGGAGAGTCGCCAACAGGTTTCGACCAAGGGCAAACTTGAAGGAGGAGCCTTCAAGGGATTGAAGCAAGGTCGGGGAGATCTTCACCAAGACAGGGGGAGTGTCTTGGTTTGACAATTCAGTCCGCTTGGTGATTGGAGTTGGGCGAAACAATTCACTATTGTTGTGATCGAGGATCAAACCAAAACAATTAGTGAATCTCCTGGATTGGTATCCCCCAGATGTAGGCTTGTGCCGAACTGGGTCAACAAACCTTGAGTTCTTTATTTTCACAGTTTATTTACTTTCTGCTGCTTTATTTTATAAACTGTTTAACGTGTCCACGAAAGGTGCTTGAACTAGTTTTCAGGACTACTTAATTGGTTATCCGCGCTAAAGGACCTAACACTCTATAATTCTCCTAATCTAATGATAAATATGCGATTGGTAATCAATAAGGTCATAGCCTGCCTGGGATGGTGCCAACTGCCAGATGTACAATTTCATACTAGTCCTATTGCTATTACATTACCACATGTGTACTGTTAATGTCCTAATTGTAATAATTTACTAAAAACATGCATCCATGTAAGTAAACAAGTCCTTTTTGCCCCAAAGGCCCGACGTCTGAATGAGTTCTGATGGGGTTTCTGAATGAGTTCTGATGGGGTTTGTGTTTTTTATTTCATATAGTCCTGTAATTTGATGTCTTTGAGTGGTCTGGGGCGAGCCACTATTGCCTGATGCTGGCATTAAACTGATGATGGAGTGCCATGTTGGGCACTTAGAGGCTGATGGTTTATCATTGTATTTGGAGTCAATATGTGCTTATGAATACAATCCCATTTTCTCAAAAAAAAAAACAAGTCCTTTTTGCAATACAAGAATTTCATTGCAGTTTACTCCAGTTTCAAAATTTCATTTGACAGAGTCTTCTCAAGCAATAAAGAAAGTCACTTGTAGAGGTAGAAATCATTCATATTATTAAATTATTGTAGTAATATTTGTTAGGTTCCCAGCATAAGCAACCTATATTCTTTATGCTAGTGGTTCAACGAATCAAGTTCAATCTATCACAATGAACACACTAATCAAACAAACCAGTGTAAAACACAGAACATGCACAGCGGAATAACTTAAGCTTGAAACAAAAGCGCATAAAGAATAAATGAGACACAGCAAATTGATGACCCAGTTCGGCCTTCGGCCTATGTCTGGGGGATACCAATCCAGGAGGATATTTTACTATGTGTCAATCAATGGCAAACAACCACACACAGTAGCAAAATATGTAAAGTGTCTTCACTCCGAACTCCAAGTGGACAGTTGTAGTGACCAAAAACCTCAAGCCTTTGGTGTAGAAATCCCCTTCTACTTCAACCCTCAAAGTTGCCTGCCTTGAGCTCTACTTGCAGCAACCTGTGAAACACTCCCTCCGATGTTTGAGAAGAATAAAGCTTTGAAGTTCAACTTCCTGGTCAAGCCTTGGACTTACTCCTTAAATGTCTCTTGCGGAAACACTTAAGAAGTTCTAGACACGAATACAATAATGGCGTGTCCAAGGCTTCTCGATCTCACAGCAGAAAAGCAATATCAGCGTACACTTGGTTGTTGATCGATAGAGAGAAAGATTTGCAACGATATTACTAGAGAGAGCCTTTCAGTATACTTTTGAAGGATGAATAATAAATCTCTAAATCTTCTCACTTCAAAGTCTCCTTCTTAAACCACAAATTACTCAACAGGATTTGAATAATTTTTTCATTTTGGGAAATAGCCGCTGGGAAGATTTGAGTTGTGAGTAACAACTCTTTTCTAAGTAGAGAGGCAATCCCTGCAAGAATTGTTAGTCTATACCTACTCTAATCAGAAAAGAGCCGTTGAACCCAATTCCATTCTTGATCTCACCAATCTTTCACTCCATGAGTCACGCTGGACAACGATGCAACAGATGATGTTCTATCTAACTAGGTTCAATCATCGGTTTTGAACTTCCTACAAAACACTAGACTCAACAATCTCCCTCTTTTTGGCAGGAAGTGAGCCAGCATATACAAATGATAAACCGATGATGAATTTCTAATTACAAGCATAAACCTCAGCTAACATCCTGACTATAAGCTCTTTATAGAAATCAGTGCATCACAAGAATCAGAGCTTGTACAATATTGAAACATGAAAGATCATTCATTCCCATGAGATCATAGAACCAAAACCATTGTCCAACAAACAGTTCCAGCAGTAAAAACAACATAAACATCCAAAACAGACATCCCAACAGTAGCAGTAGCAAGAGTTTATCAAAGCAAATGAAAAACATGTTGAAAGAGAGAGAAAGATATTACCAAACATCAGGAGGGGTTGACTTGATTCAGCATTGGATTTTGAAATTTGTGACTCCCCCTCTGGATCAACTTCTTTGGCCAAACATCATCTTGACTCTTCTCCAGAGTTAGCATCACCTTCATCTCCACCAGTAGGGCGCTCTTGGTCATCATCTGGTTCAATAAACATGGTTGACCCAGCTTCATCATCATCTGACCAGTAGTCAGGTAGGAAGGCTAAGGCCTGTTCAATTTTGCTCTCTTCTTGTTGAATGATAGCCCGTAGCCCTTTGAACCTTCCAAGTGCTTGAGTCAGAATCTCTTTAGCTCGAGTCAAAGCACTCTGATTGCTCAGAGAGCCATCGGCACCTGGTATGTCAGGGACTTTGGTCTGGATCTTTTGTGAGAGGACAAATTCATAGATCTTTTCTTTAGGAGCACTTTTGTTCCCACCAATTTTCAGAGATTTCAGAAACAACTGGATGAGAGCCGGATAAGGCAGCAAGGTCTTGTGGTCAGCAGCTAGAGATTCAACAATATTGGTCATTTGAGTGAGCACCAGTTGACCATAATTGATGGGGACTTTCTGATCAATAGCATATATCAAATGGCACATCTCTTGAGTGACCAGAGAGTGATTCCCAGTGGGCATTACATTGGATGAGCAGAATTTGTACAGCATGTAGAACTTTTGTGTAAGAAATTTAGGCTGCACCCCCTTCCCTGGCATCTTCCTCACTTTGGTCTTGGTGATAGCATAAGCCACTTTGTTGCTGTCAAAAGAGACTCCCTTCTCTAGAATGCCATCGAAATCCACCTCAGGTAATTCCAGCGGGGTATGAATCTTTGAGGCAGTGATCTCATATAGGACACCACTAGTGAAATTTTTGTTGAACCATGGGGTTCCACGATTGATCACATCCTTTCTCAGATTTGCATAGAAATGCATAACAAGCTCAGGCTGGAAACTTCTGACAAGAGTGGCCCACCCGATTAGACCTCGTTCTTCCAGGTACATGGTCTAACCTAAAACTTCAAACTTACTTCCACAGTAAGTGTGTTCCAATCGGAATTTCCTTTTAGCCAGCACATCAGAGAAGTAGGCTTCACTGGACTCATAGTAGAATAATTCTGAATGAGCTAGGGCAGCATCAAGAACTTCGATCCTCTGGGATTTGGAGGAGGGCTTCCCTTTGATGTCAAGTTTTGACTTTTTCCCAATTTCAGGGTTCTCCTTAGCGTCTCGAACACGCTTCCCTTTGCTAGCAGACTGAGATGGTTTGGACACAGATTTGGTTGCAGATGGAGCAACTTCAGTGGTAGCATCGTCTTCAGATTCAGTAGAGCTGTCTCCCTCAGCAGCATTGAACTCACTGTCAGAATCCTTGTCCTTGTGCACTTTAGGAATTGGAACCGGGGCAAATTTAGATCCTATAGCAGCAGGTTGTTCAGGTTCATCTGCACTTGATCCTTCTTCTTCATCTTCTTCAGACTATTCTTCTTCAACTGTCTCTAACACCTTTTGAGGCTCAACAACTTGTGTCTGTTGTTTTTCAGAAGTAGCAGATGGTTCTTTCACAGCAGTTGAACCTTGGGAAGGTTCAGACTGTCTAGATTTATCTGTCTGGGAGAGTGGGGAAGTGATCAGACTGGACTGAGGCATAGGCTTCACCACTTCACTGGACTTCTTTGACTTCTTGATCTTGGAGGGCGCAGTAGAATCTTTGTCAACAGCTGACTCAGTGACCTTGGATTTAGGAAGGGGCTCAAACACAGGTTTGATGATATTCAGAGGGACAGTCGCAATAACATCTCCTTGGGGAGTGGATCCTTTAGCTCCTGAACTGGGCTTGGAGGCCTTTTTAGTTGTTAAGGTAGACTTTCCCTTCGAAACTTCTTGAACAGGAAATGTAGGCTTTGGTGATTCAGCACCTTTCTTCTTGAGAGACATGGTAACAGGGGCCAACTTAGATAGTCGAGCTTCCTCTTCACTTTCTTTGTCCCCAGTAGAGGTAGTTCCTTGAGCCGTAGAAGATCCTGAAACTTGCACATTAGTAGAGACAGAAGATTTCTTAGACTTCTTTGTACCTTTCTTTGATGATTTCTTAGCAGGGTTTAATGCGGCAGCAGCAGCGATCAATGTGTTGAGATTTCCTGGCGAATCCATCACGGTGGTTGTCTGAGATGGTGCAATATCATCTCCTTTAGTATATATGTCTCCTGGAACGACTGAGGAGGTAACCGTCTGAGTAGTGGGGTTCGTGGTCACGTTTACAGAGGCGGTTGGCTCCCCCTGAACCGCTACACCAGCATCATGAAGTTCACTTTGAATGTCCAATGGGTCCAAAACACCCTGAGTTGAAGTAGTTGTTGACGATTGAGCAGCATTCGCCTTCTTCTGAGGAGCATTAACCCCCTTTTTCGACTTAGGGTTTCGAGGCGCAGGAGGCTTTCTCTGCCCTGGATTTGAATCCTTAGAACCTCGAGTTTGGACCATCTTCCTGTACTCAAAAAAAAAAAAAAAACTCAACAAGAACTTTGAACAGTGAAATCACAAAGTAGATGGTAGAAGGATTAAACGAGAACGACGATACAACTTCTCAGAGACGAAGAAAAATAATCAAAGAAAATGAATAACATCAACTCCCTTCTGCTGTCAAATCCTTCCCGCCAGAGGTATCTAGCGCCATCATTACAGAGAACAGGCTATTTTGGGCCGTGGTAATAAGCTGTATTGGGCTTCTTTATGGGCCTCAACTATTTCTCCCCCCAAAAAATAATCCTGCACCGAAACTTATTAAAAGAAATAGATAAGAGGTTTGAGCATAAGGATTAACCATGCACACCAATGGGGAGATCCGAGCGACATTCTTCAGACAATGAAACATAAGCCAAGATCCTTTCTAAGTGATTCAAACCGATCATTGTTCAGAGCCTTGGTAAATATGTCAGCATGTTGAAGTTCAGTTCCGACATGTTGAATGAACACCACCCCGTCCTCAACTAGTTCCCTGATGTAATGATGCCGAATGTCAATGTGCTTGGTTCGGCTATGTTGAACTGGATTCTTAGCAATATTTATAGCACTCATGTTGTCGCACATCAAGAGTAACTCTTTCTGTTCAATTCCATAATCCTTTAACATTTGTTTCATCCATAAAAGTTGGGCACAACAGCTTTCTGCAGCTAGGTATTCAGCCTCAGCAGTGTATAATGAGATTGAACTCTGCTTCTTACTGTACCAGCTTACTAAGTTGATACCAACATAGAAGCAACCACCTGTAGTACTCTTACGATCATCCATGCATCCTGCCCAATCATCATCACTGTAGCCTATAAGTTGAGGACTTGAGTCTTTGGAATACCAGATGCCAAGGTTTGTTGTGCCTGAGATGTATTTAATGATCCTCTTAGCAGCATGTAGATGAGACTCCTTAAGGTTTGCCTGATACCGAGCACATACTCCCACTGCATAACTTATGTCGGGTCTGCTGGCTGCTAGATAGAGAAGGCTCCCAATAATACTTCGATATAATTTGGGATCAACATCCTTTCCAGAAGAGTCAAGACTGATCTTATCATTGGTGCCTATGGGAGTTCTAGCAGGCTTGCTGGATTCCATCCCGAACTTCCTCACAATGTTCTTAGCATACTTAGCTTGACTGAGGAACATCCCTTCTTTCTTCTGAGTGACCTGTAGACCAAGGAAGTAGGTCAGTTCTCCAACTAGGCTCATCTCGAACTCCTTGCTCATGATCTTGATGAATTCATCTTTGAGAATGTGAGATGTGGATCCAAAGACAATGTCATCCACATGAACCTGAGCAACAATGAACCCTTTCGCTTCCTTTCTGATAAATAAGGTTTGTTCAGTGCTTCCTCTTTCATAACCATGACCCAATAGATAGGTTGAGAGTCTCTCATACCAAGCCTTTGGGGCTTGTTTCAGACCATATAGGGCTTTGTGTAGCTTGTATACATGATTCGGATGGTGTGGATCTTCAAACCCTTTTGGTTGCTCCACATAAGACTCTTCCTTCAACCAACCATTCAAGAAGGCACTCTTTACATCCATCTGATAGAGTTTGAATTCAAAAGAGCATGCTACAGCCAAGAGCAGACGAACAGCTTCCAGTCTGGCCACTAGTGCGAAGGTTTCACTGAAATCAACACCCTCGACCTATGTATACCCTTGAGCCACCAGCCTTGCCTTGTTCCTAGTGACATTGACATTTTCATCTGTCTTGTTTTTGAATATCCATTTGGTACCAATGACGTTGACATCTGAAGGTCTCTCCACCAGTTCCCGTACTTCATTTCGAGTAAATTGCTGAAGTTCTTCTTGCATGGCAGCAGTTCATTGCTCATCACATAGGGCTTCTTCTACTTTGGTTGGCTCAATCCTTGAGGTAAAGCAGTGAAGTCCAGCCAACTCTTTATAGTTGATTCTCTTCTTGTTCCCTGTTCTCCTTCCTTCATTAATATCTCCAACTAAATCATTTTCATCATGATTCCTATGGACCTTGCACAAGGAGGCTGGAGTTCTTGGAGAGTGGTTGGATTGAACTTCATTCTCTGCAGATTTCTCAGCTTCAGGTACAGCTGGGAATTCCTTCTCGAGACAAATTTCATTCTTAACTCCCACAACAGGGACTGGCTCAGGAATACAGCTAGGTTTGTCTTCAATGACAACATTGACAGATTCAACCACTTTCCTTGAGGAAGGAAGATACACTCGATAAGCCTTGCTGACAGATGAGTATCCTACAAATACTCCCTCTTTGCTTTTCTCTTGAAACTTCCCGAAATGAATCATGTCATTGAGAACAAAGCACTTGCTACCAAAGATATGAAAATATGAAATGGTTGTTCTTTTACCTTTCCACAGTTCATATGGAGTCTTCAAAACCTTTGATCTCATGTGCACACGGTTGCTAACATAGCATGCAGTATGCACTGTTTCTGCCCAGAGGAACTGAGGAACTTCCTTCGAATTTAGCATGATTCTGGCCATTTCTTGGATTGTTCTGTTCTTCATTTCCACCACTCCATTTTGTTGTGGAATTCGGGGAGCAGAAAACTCATGTTTTATCCCATGCTCACTGCAGAACTCTTCAAACAGTTGACTTTCAAATTCACCACCGTGATCACTCCTGATCCTTTTGAGTTTACACTCTTTCTCAGTTGTAATTTGGTTGTGCAATTTGATAAAGGCCTTGAGTGCTTCACTCTTTTTCCTGAGAAAGGAAACCCAAGTATACCGAGAAAAGTCATCAACACAAACTAAAACATAGTGCTTACCTTCCAGACTCTTTACTTCTGTTGGGCCAAAGAGGTCCATATGTATGAGTTCAAGGCATTGAGTTGAACCAGACTGTTCGATCGCCTTGTGGGACGCTTTGTGTTGTTTATTCCTTGCTCAGTCATCACATAACTCGGTGTCGGATTTCTTCAGGGGAGGAAGACCTTTGGTAGCTCCTACCTTGCTGAGTTTGATCAGGTCTTTGAAGTTGAGGTGACCCAATCTCTCATGCCACAGCTGGGTTTGTAGAGAACCTGCACTTTCACTTAGCAAACAAGATTGGGCCAACGTATAACAATTATTTTTAGACCGAAGTCCTTCCAACACACAGTCATCACTAGAATTGAGAACTTCACACTGTTCCCAATCAAAGCACACTTTCATTTTGTTGTCACAAAGTTGACTAATTCTAATGAGATTAGCATACAGACCTTCCACATAGTAGATAGGATTGAGGGCATGAAGTCCTTTGTCTCCGATTGAACCTCGTTCGGCCACCTTACCTCTACCACCATCATCAAAGATAACATACCCTCCATCAATTTTTTGAAAGTCAGATAGAAGGCTTTTGTTACCTGTCATGTGTCTGGAACATCCGCTATCAAAATACCAGCACACTTTCTTTCCAGATTTGCTCGTTGAGTGGAAAGCCATGTTGCAAAGGAAGGCTCATTTGATCCGCCATTCTTTTCTGAGGATGCTTCTCTTTAGTTTTTCATTTGACCAAATCATGGGTCTTCCTGACACAGCATCTCTCGCAAGGAGGCGACAGGTGTCTGCTTTGTGACCGAAGGTTTTGCAGTACACACACTCCAGAGGAACAACAGCAGTAGTATGCTTGTTTACCTTCTTTTCTTGTGACTGCTTGCCACGAGTTGCAACCTTCTTGGGGGACTCTTCAGAGCTTCCTTCTGAGGAGTTTCCTTCTTTGACAAATATTCTATCTGTGGAACTGCTGCAGCCTTTGACATAACCAATTCCTCTTCTATCACCATGTGCCTTGGAGGAAGAGAGTATTTCGGAGAGAACATCCTTTCCTTTGTTCATTCTGTTTGCAAGATCTTCAGACTTTGTGATCTTTGAATTGAGTTCTTGAATCTGTGAGAATAGGTTTGCCACCTGCTCTTGTAGATCATGTCTTTGACTGGTGAGAGCAGCAACTTGTTCAATGAGGGCACCATTCACAGTAGTGAGGCTGAACACTTGTTCACTTAACCAAATCACCTCTTGTTGGAAATTTTCTCGTTGAGAAGAGAGTTCTGAGACTTGACTAGACAGCACACCATTTTCAGTGGTGAGATCGGTCACTTGAACAGATCGTTCATCCACCCTGACACAATAATCCATGTTGCTAGGTTCAAGTCGAGCAACCAAGTATTCCAACTCATCTCATCTGTTTTCTGCATTGCGAAGTTCCTCCCACCTAGAGTAGTACAATCATCTAAGATCTTCATGTTTTTCACTCAGATCAGCATGTTCTCTTCTCAATTCCACCAATTCAATCATTGCTCCTTCTAGCTGTCCTTCGAACTTAGAAAGCTTCTCCTGGGTCTCATCATATAACTTGCGAGGGGTTTCAATACTTTGTTCTTCTTCCCTGTTAGAGGAGGAGCAAGCAATTTCATTAGTAACAAAATGAGTGACACAGGAAGGAGGGTTACCTTCATCAGCCTCTGACTCAGAGTCAGTGTCCCACGACCCTGCAAAGGCAACTCCTGTTTATTGCTTTCCTCTTCTTCACTGAAGGTAGCATAGAAGGTTTTCTTCGAATTGGATGATTTGTTCTTTAGATTGCCACAATAAGCTCTTACATGCCCGAAGCCTTTGCACTCATAGCATTGTGGCCCTTTAGAATCTGAAGATTCTTTGGGGACCTTCTTGGAGGACTTGTCAACCTTGTACTTCTCAGACGTCTTACTGAAAGAGCTTTCTCCCTTTTTGTTGCCAAACTGCTTGGACCTCTTTTCCCTTAGAATCCTAGCCACCTTTTTGGATAGCAGTATAAGATCCTCTTCATCACTATCCGAATCTGGTTCACCAACATGGAGTTCAGTCTGGGGTTTAGACTCCGTCTTGAAGGCAACAACCTTTCCTGTGAATTTTTTGCAATGGTCCATCTCCCATGACTGCAAGATACCCATGAGTTCATCCCCAGAGATAGTAGCATAATCCTTTTGGAGTTCCAAGGCAGCAATCTTGGCATTGAAACGTTCAGGAAGAGTACCTACAATTTTCTTTACTATCTTCTGAGCGGAGTAGATCTTACCAAGTTGTTGAGCTTGGTTGGTTAGAGTACGAATTCTACCAAAGTAACTGCTAATAGATTCATGCTCATCCATAGCAAGTTTATGGAAAAGAGCTTCAATAGAGATAATTTTAGAAGTTCTTACAGAGGAAGACCCTTCGTGAGAATTTACCAAAATCTCCCAAGCTTCAAAGGCCGTGGTGCAGGTAGAGATCAGACAGTATTGGTCGTCCGTCACTGCACTGGAGATGGCATGAAGTGCTTTTGAGTTCATGTCGGAGGCAGTTTTCTCAGCTGGAGTCCACTCCTTCTTGTCCTTGGGTTTAGTAGACCCATCAGCAGTAACAGTGGGTGCTATGTATTTCTCAAGAACAGCATCCTAAGCTTGATCATCAATAGACATTAAGTATGATCTCATCTTGTTTTTCCAGAAGGAAAAGTTGGTTCCATCCAGGAGAGGAGGTTGACTGAAGTTCCACTTGTGACTCATCTTGCTTCAGGGATCTCTCAGAATGAGTGTAGCTCTGATACCACTTGTTAGATTCCCAGCATAAGCAAGTTATATTCTTTATGCTAGTGGTTCAACGAATCAAGTTCAATCTATCACAGTGAACACACTAATCAAACAAACCAGTGTAAAACACAGAACATGCACAGCGGAATAACTTAAGCTTGAAACAAAAGCGCATAAAGAATAAATGAGACACAGCAAGTTGATGACCCAGTTCGGCCTTCGGCCTACGTCTATGGGATACCAATCCAGGAGGATATTTTACTATGTGTCAATCAATGGCAAACAACCACACACAGTAGAAAAATATGTAAAGTGTCTTCACTCCGAATTCCAAGTGGACAGTTGTAGTGACCAAAAACCTCCAGCCTTTGGTGTAGAAATCCCCTTCTACTTCAACCCTCAAAGCTGCCTGCCTTGAGCTCCACTTGTAGCAACCTTGAAACACTCCCTCCGATGTTTGAGAAGAATAAAGCTTTGAAGTTCAACTTCCTGGTCAAGCCTTGGACTTACTCCTTAAATGTCTCTTGCTGAAACACTTAAGAAGTTCTAGACACGGATACAACAATGGCGTGTCCAAGGCTTCTCGATCTCACAGCAGAAAAGCAATATCAGCGTATACTTGGCTATTGATCGATAGAGAGAAAGATTTGCAACGATATTACTAGAGAGAGCCTTTCAGTATACTTTGAATCTCTAAATCTTCTCACTTCAAAGTCTCCTTCTTAAACCACAAATTACTCAACAGGATTTGAATAATTTTTCCATTTTGGGAAATAGCCGTTGGGAAGATTTGAGTTGTGAGTAACAACTCTTTTCTAAATAGAGAGACAATCCCTGCAAGAATTGTTAGTCTATACCTACTCTAATCAGAAAAGAGCCGTTGAACCCAATTCCATTTTTGATCTCACCAATCTTTCACTCCATGAGTCACGCTGGACAACGATGCAACAGATGAGGTTCTATCTACCTAGGTTCAATCATTGGTTTTAAACTTCCTACAAAACACTAGACTCAACAATATTGGCAGCTAGCATACTTGTACATAATCGATAGTGGTGTATGAAGGAAGCTGTGTCGAAATTGCAAAACAACCGCTGGACAAAGGCGAAGTAAAACTTACTACTTTCTTGTTTACTGCAGGTAGTATATGTTTATTTGTAATATTTATCTTTAAAATATTTTTCAGGGATAAACAAAGGCACCCTTGGAATTTCAATATTCAATGTTTTATCAATAGACAATTAAGGACCAAGTGACCTTTATAAATACCATGAACAAGATTAGCCTAGCTCAGATTAAAACATTTTTTTTAAAAAAAATAAAAAATGAAATTCCGAAGGTTTAATGCAGCAGCCAGCAATCAAACACTAGCTTGTTTAGAGGTTTCCTTTTTCTTTTAAATTATTACTGACGATTTTGATTACTACTAGTAGTATTATTTATATTAACACTTGTCACGATTTTGCCTTATGGGTAGGGTATATTTCAGTCAAAAATAGTGCTACTACTCACCCCACCTGGTTTACTTGGACCCCTTTTACTACTCTAATTTTCCCCCTTGTTTTTACTCTTCCAAACAATTTAATCAACTCATGTTTTTTGGGCACCGTAAATCTGGGAATAAAATCCCCAAATCAAAAGGCAATTTCAGGATTCAGTATCAAGGGTTATTTTGGGGATGGCAGCTGGCACATTCAAATTCAAATATCCAAAGCCTAATTTTTGTCCAAATATGAAGAAATTCATACAAACAAAGGAAGATGTCTGAAGAACCTAAGTTGGAGTAAACAACAGATATCCAAATCAGAAGCCACAAAAACAGATTCAAGCATTCAACCGCAAAACCACCAATTGAAGGCTATGAGAAGTGTCTCAGACAACAATCAGAACTCCACCTTTAAATTAACATCAATAAATCATCCCTTAAATTTCATCATTTTATTATTACTAGCAAGAACCAGCTACATTTGGTAATAACAGATAACCCAAAAGAAGCCAATCATCAATTTCTCATCATCATCACCATCATCATCATCATAGCAATCATATTACAACATTATTGACCCTAATGACATATAGTACTACTATATCTTAATCGACTCAAATAAAAATGAATAAATTAAGCAAGAAACCATTGGCTTCTATATATTGCCTCTGTACATATTACCAAAAATCAATCAAGTCAATCTCAGACGGCCAAGAATTCCGGCGACTCAGCAGGGATTATCTTGGCCAGAGTTGTACCCACTTGGAGTCTCATGTGGGGTTGTCGAATTCGAGCTCGCCGGGCTGTTCCCCTTCTTCCCACCCAGCAATAATTTCCCAGCAGAATCGATCAAATCCTTGAGGATTCTTTTCTTGATGTTTCCCCTTTGGGGTGGAAGGCTCTGCCTTTGTTTCCTGGGGTTGGATTCCATCTCAACAGAACAGAGCAGAAACAGGGGAAACTGAAAATAACTGACAGACAGAATGTGTGAAAACTGAGCTAGAAGGGGACTGTGTAAGAACTGGCAGAAACTTAAACACAAAGTAAAATAGGAGTTAGGACAGGGGATTAGGTAATAGCGGTATATTTATACAACTGTGGGCTAATGCAAAAAAACCGGTTAGTGGATTGGGAAAGGATCGGTCAATGGAAAGCCAAAACTTGGCCTCCAAGCTTGGGGATTTGTTTGTTGGGTCATTATAATGTCCAGACAACAGTAGTAATGTAGTATACTACACAGTACACACATGACACACCAAAGGATAAGAAGTAAGAAGTAAGAACGGGGGGGGGGGGTGTGTGTGCAGCATATATATGTATAATTTTATAATATGGGCAAATCGTTTTTCAAGATTCTGAAAACAAATGAAAATTTTGATGTTAAATGTACTACTATTTCTATATTCATAAAATACATCCACCTTCCAGATACTGTAGCAGGGGTTTTGTTGAAAATTTAGAACATATGATTTGGAGATTGTGTCATAAGTTTTGCATTAATACTGAATTCAACAACAAAATTAATCTTTTAAACAATGCTCCAGCCGCATCAAATCCATGTAATGTTTTAGAACTATATAAAGTAGTAAAATTTGAATTTAAATATTAAAATGGAGTAGATTATTTGTAGAAATCACAGTCACATAACCAATCAGGGAAATGATGATGATGAAATTATTATTATTCCCATCATTATTTTAACAATGATGAGTGACGAGACGTAATTTTTTTTGGAAACATTGACACCTATGTATCTGTAAAGGTGTTTGGGAGCCCAAGCCACACAAATTACAATTAATTAAAGTAAATTTATCTTATGAAGATAAAACATAAATAATAAATTTAATGTGACGTACTACTAAGAACTAATAAGCCCCTTTGTAATTTGTGTGGTTTGAGCTCCCACACACTTTTGCCGACACATGAGTGTCACTGTTTACCAAAAAAAAAAAGAACTCATAAGTATAGTAATTGCATTAAGAAATCATACTTAATGTTAAATAACTAGTGATGAAAGCGATATACTACATTTTTCTAGTAGAAAACGCTACATTGGGCTTAGACACACATGTCATACATATTTTTAACGATTAATAACTTAAATTGTGTACAGTTAAAAATTATAAAAAGTTGATATTTTAAAAGTACAAGATTAGACGAATCTAACAAGATCTCACATGACTATGTTTTTTATTGCATAACTATGATGAAAATTTAAATCAAAATTAAACAATGAATAGTAGCAAAAAATTTAAATAGCGTTTTAGTTATTATGCTAAATAAAAATATACTAATAAAAATTGAAGTCTCGAAACTTAACCACATATCTGCTACCTCCAAATAACCCCATAATACTCTATTCATTTTTTAAAAGGTAAAAAAATAAATAAATAAATAAATAAAAATAGGAAAAAAAAACTTGCCTAGTTTACCTTTTCAGATGTGACTTTTTTCCACACCTCTTAAACAAAATTACATTTTTATCTCTTCTCAATAAAATAATCCACTATAATTAGGAGGGGAGTTTGAACTAATAATCAAACTTCTAACTTTCAACCTTGAAGTTAGGGATTGAATTTATTATCGCCCTATATCCCCACCCCACCCCTCAATTTCTCTTTTTATAATTTATATGACATAAGCTCTCCATCATCTCTTTAAAAATCAGTCATTGAGCCTTATGTATCGGAAAAAATAAAATACTATTATCATCACTCTTCTTTAAATTCAATAAATAATCTAAATGCAACACCGGATGTGGAATTAAGTATATACTTATATTCAATGTGATATATATTTGGCTTTCTTTTATGATGTATTTTATTTTTTTTTGTTGTATTTTGATTTTTGTGATGTATAATGTACACTACAAAGAATTTTCATTTAGCAATCGAACTTTTGGTAGCTAAAACTCAAAATTCAGTCACTAAAAAATTTAGCGACAGAAACTCGTTAGCTATAAAAAAAAATAAAAAAAAAATCTAGCGATAGAAACTGGTGCGTAAGAAGGTTTCATCCATACCTCAGTGCTTTGTGTGGTGGTTCACATGCTCGATGCAATGGTCACATGGAAAATGGATCCGACATCATATTCTGGAGGGACTTTCTCCTTCTCATTTTAACCTTAATATTCATCATATATGTTGTAACATGATGCATGTCGGTAGTCTGGAATCTGGATGGACCGTTGTAAGAGATCCTATACAACTCCTGTCCTTATAAGAACGTCTTGGCCTTTGGCATAAAAGCTCTTCACAATCAAATGGCATTTTGCATGAGCTCAAGCGGCTTCATGAGCTTGGGATTGTGTTGCTTGTTGTTACTCGGACTCGCTAGATACCCCGCGAATCATCCGCCAAGACCTTCCTGTCGGTCACAACATCTTTCCTTTGGTTATAAATATTTCCGATTTATTACGCATGCGTGTCGGTTTTTGCTGGTTCCACATATTGAGGTAGCACAACTCGGTTGCTGATTTGTTGGCCAAGCGTGATGCTCGATCAGTTTATTTTTTCACGATATGGGCATTTCCTCCAAATGATATCCAGGCGCGCGGCACGCCTCGTGATTGATATGTCGGAGGGGTTAGTTTTCTTGGTTTGGCGATGATTGTGCGTCTCTGTTCACCCAAAGAAAAAATCATCATGCACAAATATTCGATTGCAAAACTCTAAAATTTAACTACCAACGAGGTTAATAATATAATGATAAAATTCACAATCAAATTGTTAGCTATCAAATGATTAGCTATTAAATTCTATAACAAAAATGAAAAATTCATGTACTTGCATGACAATTTGTAATCATTTGGAGTCGATGAATGCTTGGACTACATCATCGGTAACACTTGCTATTGCCATCTCTAACGGGGTAACTGCTTATGATTTGTTTTATTGTCGAAAAATAAGTTATCGATTTTTTTTTTTTAGTAAATGAGTATTAATAAGTTGAACAAAAAGAAACATATATATAAAACAAACAAATAAAGATTGATAAATTTTTTTATTTTTTTTTTTGGTACAAAGGATTGATAAATTAATGTAACAAAACAAAATTAAAATAATTAATATTACCAAAATTAAAACGGTAGCTGAATATATAATGCCGATTATTGTGTCACCCAAAAGCAATAAGAGGCAAAGCATCGACATACATATATACTATAAGAGACACCATATTTTAAGAATTACCATTATTATATATGTACAACATTAGTTTAATTATTTTTACTTTCAGTATTATCCTGAAAGGAACAATTAAACTGTCGATGAATATATATAAGTACCAAACTTGTTATCACAAAAATTAATGTCACGCTTCATGTCCAACTCCAAGCCTTCTTTTTCTGCAAAGAAATGAAAAGGAAGCATATATACTCGATCAATTAGTAATACAAAACCAAGATTTATAATTAACATACACATAAAAATAAGTATTATTATGGAAAATGAAAAAGCAGCAAAATGAATACAAGTGAATGAAACATTAACCTGCATGAACAAATAGTAGTTGCATCTTCAAGATGTATATATATATATATATAGGGAAGCAAGAAGCTGGAGAAATAGACAAGAAATTGCAGAGACTTAGCCTCCAAGTAAATGTGTAATTAGAGTATTGAAGTTGCTTTCAGACTAGTTGGCTCATGGCTGGCCCCTATGTTTGAATTTTAATTTGATTTTTTCTTCTCTTTCTATTTTCATATTATGTCATGTCTGATGTATGTTCTATTAACAAGTTATATCCCCAATTTCCAACTTGTAAGTACTTTAATACTATTGGAGCTAAGCCATAGGAACCTAATTACAATTTTCCCTTATTTCATTTCAATCCCCAACTTCTTTCAACAATCCATTTTGTTCCTTGTTTAATTCCTCCAATTGGGCCATGAGCTCCTTATTCTTCTTGGGCTTCCATCCACCTAACCAAAAATCATTAATCACAATTAATTAAGTTAATTATAGAATAATTGATTTGGATGTTACAAAGTTCGCTACCAAAACTTGTTAACTACAAAAAGTTTAGCAGCCGAATTCAAAAATTAAATTGATTTTTTTTATTCGATTAAGAATTTAAATTTTCACTGGGTCTTTTGGGATGTTGGGAGTTAGCGGATAGCGAATTCGGAGAGAGAACTGTGCAACAATCTGCTCTTTGAATATACAATCCGCTAGCGAATCTACTCGCTCTCAAATATCCCTTTTATTTAACATATAACATTGTCATCCACATGTTGCCCTTGTGGAAAATGAATATGATAACTAATAGAGTTAATAATTCTATTAATTAATTGTTTTTAAAAGAAAAAATTGTAAAAAAAAACTAAGAATTATATGAAGAATAATGAACCTAGTCAAAATTTTTAGGACGTAATTATATGAGCACATTTTGAATATATTTACTTTGAGTGATTAACTCGATTATTTTATAAAACCAATTGTATTTTCACTTTAACTAATATAATTAGTGTCGTAAATTATATAAAATCCGGTATAAATTAGATGACCTGATTTATAAGATAGTTAATTAATTTTATTAACTATGTAGAAAATACTAAATAGTGACACCCATTGAATGAATCACATATTAGATTATACTTCCTCTGTTTAGAAAAGATAGATTCGTTTGTAAAAATGACACTATTCACACAAACACTTTGACTTAAAGTTTTATCATAGTTATACAAGTTAAAATGTAACCAAGTGAGATCTTGTTAGATTCGTCTCGTCTTGTAGTTTTTACAATCGAACTTTTAGAATTTTTACTTATATCGAATTTGAGTTATTAATGGTTTAAAATGTATATTGGACTGTGTGCTACGTGGGTCCATAGCAAATAAGAAAAAACAGAGGAAGTATATAAGCATTTGTCACAAACTTAATTAATACGACGAAAAGATACACCAATCCCTTGTTAACTTGTTGGATTAGGTTGAATAAATCCAATTCCATATTTAATTTGTATGACTATAGCCCATAAATTTTTTGGTAACACAGCCTAAAGAAACGAGCTAAAGAAAAGGAAAATAAAAGGACAGGAAAATTTCAAGGTAAAACAAAATAAAAAATTCTCAACAAAAGCGACTACTCCTCTCCCAAAAAAAAAAAATTAACTCTGCCAAAAAACAAAAGCGACTACTCAACACACCCAGCACCTCATGGCCTAAGAAACCCATTGTCCATCGCGTCCCTCTCCACAAGCGGACGGATATAATCCGGTGGGAAAACCCAAATAGTATAGAACTCCTCCGACTTCGCTGCTTACTTTGCTAGAGCATCAACCACTGAATTCCATTCTCGAAACACATGATGCAGAGTGCAGCCTGGCAATTGGGCCGGTCTGACATTTTAAGGGCCCTAGTCATAATAAAATAGCAGGTCCCCCTTTTCTATGAATAATTTGGTATCATCATGTCTTATTGAGCTCAAAACTAATCCCCGAGGATCTGATGGGCATTGAACAGTTTCCTCTCCCAAAGCAGAATTTTGCATACACAAATACTCGAACCCGAGACTTTTGTTTAAGATAATATGTCAGGATTGAATCTAAATAAGTATAAAATTAAAATATTCTTAAAAATAAAATTTTGTCGAAATAAATGATTTTTTCTTATGTTCTAATTTTTTGGTGAAAAAAAAACTAAATGAGAAATTAATGGTTAGTTTTGCGCTATTAAAAGATGAAAACATAAAGAATTAAGTGAAAAATTAATATCATAGCAACAAAAAATTATTATTAAAATTTAAATATAAAATTTGGACCCTTTTAAACGGGGGCCCTTGGCGATTGCACCTCTGGCCACCCCTCCCTGCCTGGCAAGCTTCCAAACATGTCCCGAATCTCATTAATCAGCGGCCACATTGAGTGCCATGTATTAGCCACACCCAGAACTAGCCGGACCACTTCTAAAGAATCCAGAAAGCAACATTAGACCCCAATCCCCAAGTTCGCAGCCAACCTTAACTCATAGCAGAGCGCCAATAGGCCGACCACAAGTGACCACAAGTATCGGGAGCGGCCCTGCAGCTCGCCCACCACAAGCAGCGAGCCATCCCCCAGCATGCCGGCGAATGACAGCCCCGGCGACACAAGAGGCCAGTAGCGGCTCCAAGAGGACACAACCATCCGTGTGTAGCATGTTGCCGTGTCCCTCAACATCCTTCCACCTAATGCTTTATAAACTAAGCTATCAAGCTTCACTTCCCGGCCACGAAATATGCGATGGTTATGGTTACGCTCACACCACACCACCCATAAAAGTAGCAATAAGAAACTTTGCCCCATCCACCCTCCAGGCCCGTAATTAATCATGTGCCCGGTATTATAATATTATTACATGGTGTGATTGTAATCCCATCTCAAGTATTGTGATTGATCTCATCATTTTTTAGCATATCATTATTTAATTAATCAGTGTCAACATAATATTAATTAAATAAAATTAAATTATCCTAGCAGGTTTCATCAAATTAATCAATCGCATCCATTAAAATAAATACCACAAATGCACATGCATACGTGATATGGAGGCCAGGATTTGATTGTTACTTAAGAGACGCCCGTACGTGCACGTCGACACTTCTAAATGCCACAAAATTCTGCTATACATAAAAAGAGTGATAAAAAAAATCCCAAAATAGCAAAACTTGTAGCTAATAATGGTGCAACATGTGTGGACACGAGGAAAGGAAGTATGGAGGGATCCCACCTCACCCTCAACATTGGGTGTATTCGATTGAGATTTTATAAGATTTTGACGGATTTTAAAAAGTCGGTGAATTTAAAAAGTTCATAGACTCCACATAGAGTGACTGGTTTATATAGAATCCATGAAGAATCTGATTGGTTTTAGAGAGATTTTTTTAGTTATATTTTTAAAGAGAATTCATTAAAATTTATAAAGAATTAAATCCATTGACTGTTGAATATCTCTAGATTTTTAAAGTTTCTAAAAATCTGTATTGAATACCTATAGATTTTTAAAGACTTTTTAAAATTTGCATTGAATATCTTAAAATATTTAAAAACTTTTTGAAATGCAGATTGAATACACCTCTAACTTTAGAAATCTAAAAAACTCCCATAGGTTCTTGATTGAATACACCCCACTTCAAATCTCCTTAACTAGATAAGTACTACTCCCTCCGTTCTATTTTAATTGTCTCTTTAAGTTCAATTTCAATAACTAAAATATGCATTAATTAACTCATAAATTTCTATTTTTACTTTTCAACAAAACCATTTTGTAATAAATGTCAAGATATAGCATTTATTTAAAGTAAGACAATATAATAAAAAGATAACATAACTATCTAAAACTATCTAAAATGACAACGATTGTGTAACACTTTTTCATCTCTAAAGAGATAACTATTTTGCAATGGAGGGAGTAATTAATTTTTTTTTTTTAAAAAAAATGGAGTATATTAAAATTTTGAAAAAGAATCTGCAATTACTACTATATATGCCTCCTGTTGAAAATTGTGAACCTTGTTAATACAAAATCAATCACTCCACAATCAAAGTGATTAATGGATGCCTTATTCTTACCAATTCTCCTACTCCTCGCCCTGTCCATCGTCTGGTTGTTCATAAAGAAATCCCCAGGCGGCGGCGGAAAATCTCCGCCAGGGCCGCGGGGCCTCCCCATCCTCGGCTTCCTCCCGTTTCTCGACCGCAACCTGCACCACCAGTTCACAAATTTGGCGCGCAAGTACGGCCCGATCTTCAAGCTCCACCTCGGCAACAAACTCTGCATCGTCATCACGTCCCCCGCCCTCATCAAACAAGTGGTCCGCGATCACGACGCGGTTTTCTCCCACCGCGACGCCCCTATTGCGGCCGTGGTGGCATCCTACGGCCTAAACGACATAGCCTGGTCATCCCCGGGGCCCCAGTGGCGGGCCCTACGGAAGACGCTCGTGCGCGAGCTCCTCAGCGGGGAATCCCTGCACGGCTCGCGCAATCTGAGGCGGGATGAGGTCAGGAAGGCCATAAGACACGTGTACTCCGGGGGAGGACAGCCTGTACATCTCTGTGAACTGTCGTTCAGGACCGAGCTCAATATCACAACGAACATGCTGTGGGGGGGCTCTTTGGAACAGGAAGAGGGAGACAGAATCGGGGAGGAGTTTGAGGCTGCGGTTAGAAAAGTGATTGATTTGCTCGGGAAGCCTAACGTTTCGGACTTCTTCCCGCTCATTGCCCCGTTCGATGTTCAGGGGATAAAGAGGCGGGCCGTGAGGTACCAGCGGTCCGTGGATCGGATTTTTGAGCGTGTTATAACACAGCATAGGAGTAAAATCTCGGGAGGCGATATCGTGGAAGGGAAGAAGGACTTCCTACAAATTTTGCTGAAGCTGAAGGAGATTGAACCGGATTCTGATTTTTCGATGAGTGATGATTTGCTTAAGGCCATGCTAATGGTAAAACAGGACTATGTTTCTTTTGATTTTTTGATACTGTTTATTTCACGTTCCTGCAAAAGTGCTAGTTTCATTGAAATCTATTATTGTGGATTTGTGCAGGACGTCGTGGCAGGTGGAACCGACACCTCAGCATCCACAATCGAGTGGGTGATGGCGGAGCTCATGAACAATCCAAATGCCATGGAGAAGGCTCAAGACGAGCTATCCGATATTGTAGGATTGGACAACATAGTTGAGGAGGACCACATACCCAAGTTAAGGTACTTGGAAGCTGTTCTCAAAGAAACGTTGCGATTACATCCTGCAATACCCCTTTTAGTTCCGAGGTCACCTGTTCGATCTTGTACGATCGGAGGATATACTGTCCCGAAGAATAGTAGGGTGTTCATCAACGTTTCGTCCATCCACAACGATCCTCAATTTTGGGACAATCCAACGGAGTTCAAACCGGAGAGGTTTCTAGAAGGCGAAGAGAAGTTCGATTTTAGTGGGAATAATTTTAAGTATCTGCCTTTTGGATCGGGGAGAAGGATGTGTGCTGGGCTGCCGTTGGCGGAGAGAATAATAATGTATTTTCTAGCTTCGATGTTGCATTCGTTTGATTGGAAATTAGCCAAGGAAGGAGCTGGAGATCCACTAGACATGTCCGAGACATTTGGGATTGTGCTGCGGAAAACTGTCCCTCTGGTTGCTGTGCCCAGTCCTAGGTTGTCCGATTCGGTGTTGTATGAGTAATTGTTTCATATTTGAATGGCAGGGAATGAGCTGTGATGTTATTGTGAAACTACTTAACTGTTTTTCTCATACACCAAAAAGTTGATTTCATTCATAATGTACTAATGTACTACTTCCTCTCTTCTTGTAAAAGTTAAACATTTCACTTTTTGTTATTACTCATTGTTTAACTTTTATTCAATTTTTTGCCATAGTTATACAAAAAAAGACATAGTCAAATGAGATCTTGTTGGATTTGTCGTCTTATCTTGAAGTTTTAGAATATCAATTTTTTTTTTTAGAATTTTTATGTATAAATTATTTAAGTTATTAATTGTTAAAGATATGTATTGAAATATGTGCTTGTGATGAATATTGCAGTGTTAAAGAAAACATAGTTAGACTGTTAAAGTCTGGTGGCGAAAGTAAAATCGATGTAGAGACATATTTTCTGTTCGATAAGATTTATACTCGTAAGAATCGATCTTACAATGTTGTACAAATATTTATTATATTTATACGGCTATAAAAGAAAAATTACAAAAATTAGCGTTGGATTTCCATTTTGCTACCCATTATATTAATATTATTATTGAATGGTGGAAAGTGGCAACTTGCCCTTTTTTCGTGGGACAAATCAAAGAAACCAATGCCCTAAAATGTATCGGAGACACGCATATTATATTGTTGTTCTTAATTGGTTTCTCACCAGCTTACTTGATCAGCAGTGTTTGGTGTAACTGTAACGCCGTACGTATGGAATTGCTTTATTGGCGATCTTCCGTCAATTACATTAAATTATTGTGGCCGCCATATTAACGACATCTAGAAATTTAATGCCAATGTCATGTAGTGACGTTATGTTTTACGTAAGCATTTGGATTCAGCCAACGAACAGTACTAGTAGTGGTATATATATCTACTGTTCAAGCCTACATTATTGATTTTCTTCAAAAATGCAAAAAAATTAAAATAAGCCATCATTTTAATTCCCTTTTGAGTTTTGAGTTTGGACTAATGATGAGGATTGAATACTGTTGTACGACTATAACGCTAACATATGGTTGATTTGAAGTGAACCATCAATTTAATTAAGTCGCTCACAATTCAAATTAGCCGAGAGGTTTACCAATATAATACTTCCTCCGTTCCTAAATAAGTGCTACGGACCCACATTTCACGCAATCCAATACACGTTTTTAATCCGTAATAACTTAAATTTCATACAAGTAAAAATTATGGAAATTTGATATTCTAAATCTATATGATTAGACGAAACCAACAAGATCCCACTTGACTATATTTTATATTATATAATTGTATTAAAAAGTCGAGTTAAAGCTATTTAATGAACAGTGACAAAAGTCAAACTGTGTCATTTAAAAAGGAACGGAGGTAGTAATATAGTATCGATGCTACCTATTAATATAATTAATTATAAATATGTAATCAATCATCTCTTGGCTTGAGCTAGCCGGCTCTTAGTGCTAAATTGTCAGCACCAAGGGTTGGCTGGCCTACCATAAAGTGTGTAGGAATAAAATGATGATATTGGAGTGTTTCGAAATAGTTCTGGTGCTGGCCAGTATATATTGGGATTAATTATAACCACTAGATCATTATTTATATAAAATCATCAGTGTAGATATGGTGAGGATTTTTATTTAATTTTGCTATATTTTTTTTAAGTTTTTGCTTTTTACAGGTTATGATTACTTTCTCTGTTTTTTATTATTTGCTACGGACCCACCTAGCACGTAGTCCAATGCACGTTTTAAATCATTAATAACTCAAGTTCGGTACAAATAAAAATTCTAAAAGTTTGATATTTTAAAAATACATAACGAGACGAATCTAACAAGATCTCACTTGACTATATTTTAACTTATATAACTATAATAAAACTTTAAATCAGAGGTGTGTGAACAATACATAAAACCCCAATGGGACAAATAAAAAGAAACGAAGGAAGTATATAACATTATGTTCTGAACTACTTAACATTCTACATACAAGTATGTAACATTATGTTTTGAATTATATAAACATTCTGTTATAAACTCTTAACATTCTCTTCCAAATTACTTAACATTCGTTTCTCGAACATCCAATATTCTGTCTTGTTGTATATATCATTCTTTTCTTTTTTTAGATATGACATTCTGTTCTAAATTATTTAACATTCTATTTTGAATTATCTAACATATTGTTTTGTATAGAGTGACATTCTGTTTTGAAATATCTAATAGTAGTATTTTATTATGTGTTATTCTTGACATTCTGTCTTAAAGAATCAAACATTCTATCTTTGAGATTGAGAGATTCTGTTAGACAAATAGTGATGCATTATGATATATAAATTCCCGACAGAATCAAAACAGAATGTTTGATTCTTTTAAACAGAATGTCATCATTTTTCAGAAAAGTTGTAAATATTCTTTTATGCTCAAAATCCTGCTTACCAATCTTAAAAAGAAAAAAAATAAATAAAATTTATCATTACCTTCAAATTCTTGATTACCACTTTTAAAAAGAAAGAAAAAAGATACACATCATTACCTGCATCCAATTTTATATTATTAAAATTAATACATGTATAAAGACATAATTACCCCCACTATAAATCTCAACCCTTGATATATTTCCCTATCTAATGGTCATAACTTACCCAGTATATACTGGAAAAAGGTGTTCCAGTACAGGAACCCTTTCGGGAGTGTTTAGGATCTAGCAGATTGCAAAATACTCCCTCCATCCCAATTAATGTGTTTTGTTTGACTTTCTGACACTGTTAGTTATTCAATTTTGACTCAGTTTTATTCAAATATATTTGAAAAAAGATAGTCGAGTTGGGTCATTGTACATATTTTGAGATTGTTAACCAAGAAATTGTTTGAGGGAGAAACCTCTTTTTTTGATTGAATGAGTACTGAAGCTTACAAGGACTGCAGAATGAAATTACAGGAAGTAATGAAAGCTTTGTAAAGGAATTGAAATTGCGGAACAAAAAGAAATTGCAGAAAGGAAATGCAGTAGAAAGTAAAGAAAAATTAAGGTGCGGATTCTCTTGGAGAAGTTGAAGGTCCTCTTTCTAAGATGCTGCCTCCATTATTTATAAGGAGTCACATCTCTCTTTGGCAGAGTTAAGGTCTTCCTCCTTGGATGCTGCCGTTGCCCCAATTTGTTCCAAAAATACCCCGGATGACGCCCTGTCTTTATGTCGTCAGATTGATCCCTTCTTCTTGGATGTCGCCTGGCTTCAATGCTTCCATGATTCTCTCCAATAATGATGCGCTTCTCAAGTCTTCAACGCTGCCCTGATCCTCTCCAAGGTTACCGCCACTTTCAAAATCATCTGTCTTGGGCTCATCCATGAACTGGGCCGGTTACTTGCATATTGGGTACAAATGCAATGGGCCTAAATTTTTAATTCATTGGGCTAACAATATCTTTTTTTTTGTGACAACAGAAATTGGATTGGATTATATGCAGAAGTCAAACAAGATAAGTTAAATGGGATGGAGAGAATAATATACTAACGGATATGCACGTAGAGGCTATCGCCAAACATCATATTGTTTTGCTCATTCAGCCAGGAGATGGTATTTGATGTGTGGTAGAAAGAATTCAACAGAGGATTTGAGAATGGAAATTAAAGGCATTCAAGGCCAGAAAATAGTTTTTTGCTGCGATGTCCAGAGGAGTCATGGCCGTTGAATTTCAAGGGATTGGGAACATAATTACACGTTATTCCACTCAACAAATTATTAATTAGTTTTTTTGAGAAGCAATTATTATTTAGTTGGAACAACTTAGTCTGAATAATAGGGGTTGAGACTTACCCTAGTGGTCAAGTCCCCCTTCTCTCAACCATAGGTTGGGAGTTCGATCCCCACCCGGCCCCTATCCCCTCCCCTTTATCCCCCTTTGTAATTTGTGTGGTTTGGGCTCCCACACATCTTTACCGACACATGAGTGTCATGTTTACCAAAAACTTAATCTGAATAATAAGCTGTAAAAAAAATAAAATAATAATAATAATAATCTATATATATATAAAAGCATTAGTGAACAACCCATCCTACATTTAATGTGGTGTCTCCATTTTAAATTTCTAATTTTTATAGATTTTTGTATTTTAATTTATCAATTTTAGATTTTCACATTTATTTATTTATTTATTATAGATTTTTAGTTTTTGAAATATATGGAATTCCTACAATATTCACTTTTAAAAAGATTTGAAAGATTTAAAATTTAAAATTTTGCATATCTTATTTTATCTATATTATTTTGCATTTTTTAATTTACTAATTTTATTATAGATTTTAGTCTATCGTATAAAATCTATCATTTATATATTAATAAAATCATTAGTGAACAACCTATCCTACATTTAATGTGGTGTCTCCATTTTAAATTTTCAATTTTATAGATTTTTGCATTTTTTAATTTATTATTTTAGATTTTCTAATTTATTTATTTATTATAGATTTTTAAATTTATAAATATTGTGAATTTTCAATTTATACGGAAATCCCACAATATTGTTCACTTTTAAAAAGATTTGAAATATTTGAAATTTAAAATTTAAAAAGATTTGAAAGATTTTGAATTTAAATTTATATAGAATTTTCAATTCCAATTTATATATATTATATATAATAATATGTATTTATATCATTCTAATTGTATATAAATAATTCTTCTATATTCAAATAATTTTTACGGACACATTTTTCACACAGTTGAGTGTATATTTTAAATCATTACTAACTCAAGTTCAGTATAAGTAAAAATTCTAAAAGTTCGATATTTAAAAACTACACGACGAGATAAATCTAACAAGATCTCATTTTGCTATATTTTAACTTTTATAACTATGATAAAACTTTAAGTGAAAGTTTGTATGTGAACAGTAGCACATTTACAACTGTCAACAATATTTTAATACAGAGGTAGTAATATAAAACTTATTTATATTTTATTGTATTAAAAATTATACAAAATATTTATAATTATCAAGGAAATTCAGAAAATTCATATTACGAATAATTGGTTTACAATAAGTTAACTATTTCTGTAAAAATATAATAAATAAAATAATGGGGTGTAAAAAGAGTTAATAGAGTTTGAATATATCCATTATTAAATAAAGAAGGAAAATTAAATTTATTTAATCTATTTTTTAAGGAAGAATTCATTAGTCTTTGTTTTAACAGATTTACAATTGACTTAAAAACAAATAAAAAATCTAACTTTGTTAAAAATTGAAAAGCTAATTGCTGCAAATTCTATAAGTTTGAAACTTTCCTCTGGAATGCCGGTACCTGATGAAGTTTTAACGTCTGAAACAGAGAATCTACTAATACTAGAAGAGTCATATTATAATAAGGAAAAAATTATCACAGATTGATCATACTAAGCTGTTACCTTTGTTGATTGATGAGCAAAGAATATTTATAATAAGATAGTGCATGCAGTTGATAGTGGTGAGGGTGGATTCTTTTTTCTTTACATGGTGGAACTGGCAATACATTTATCTGAAAACCATTATGTTCAGCCCTTCATGGAGGCGTGATATTATATTGCTTGTAGCATCCAGTGAAATAACATTACTGTTTCTTCCAAGAGGTAGGACTGCACATTCTAAATTTGGTATTCCATTATATTGTGATGAGAATTCTACTTACAAAAAAATACTCCAGAAAATTATAAAACCTCTCTTCTAATAAAAACAAAGCTCATTCTTTGGGATGAAAATTCTTGATTGGTATAATGATTATGAGCCCATCTGATTTAATTAAATTTCCCATTGGATTACAGATGAGAAAATTCTCACTCGCAGTTTGTTTTGCTATGATTATAAATAGAAGTCAATGTCAATCTTTAAAAAATATTGGATTCTATCTTCGAGAACAAGTTTTTAGAGGGGAATCGAAGCATTAATATGTAATTAAGATGGATTAACTTGAGATACAATAAGGAATGTTGTCTACAATGAAATTTATATATCCCAAAAAATTGCAAAATGGGTACTTCTGCAGGTGAGTAATTGGTAAAACTGGTATTGATATGGAGATGTACAATCAGGTGTTACATTTCAATATGATATTCTTATGAACTCTACAGGTCAACAATTGTTGAAATTATATATACAAATATAAATTGTACCATTTCAAATTTGCTAGACTAGCCCCTACCAATGATATATTGATACCACCAATGATTACATCATGGAACATATGTCTGCAAATGAAAAGATATATCTCACTTCTAACAATATTTGTCAAGATGATGAAAGTATATATAATGACAATGGAATATTTTCACCGGAATATCAAAGTACGATCAAGCTTTCAAGATTACATAATTATGAAATAAAGTTGAAGGAGGGTTGCATAGTCATGCTTTTTAGGAATATGGATCTATCAAATAAATTATGAATGGAAGCACGTTAATAGTAAACAAGATACGGAACCATACAATTAAGGCTAAATATTTTTGGAAAATCATGAAAGTAAAAAATTCTTGATAGAATGATTATAAGCCCGTCGGATTTAACCAAATTACCATTCGATTTTAAAGGAGAAAATTCACACTTTGTTTTACTATGATTATAAATAAAAGTCAATGTCAATCTTTAAAGAAGGTTGAACTCTATTTTTCAAAATCAATTTTTAGCTTTGAACAATTATATATTGTGATATCCCGTGTCACTAGCAAGAGGGGTATCAAAATATTAATATTTAATTAAGATGTATTAACTCAAGATACTACAAGAAATGTTGTTTACAATTGAATTTATATAGGACAAAAAATTTGCAATATGGATACTTGATGTAGGTGATGGTAAAATCGGTATTGATCTTGGAGATGTAGTAAGATATGACATTTCCGGATAATATTCTTATAAATTCTTTGGGTGATCCTATATAAGTATTTTTTTTAGAGTACATATACATATCTAAACTGCACCACTTCAAATACAGACATTTTTAAAGATATGTGACTAGCCCCTTCCAATGAGATGGGTTGATACAATTAATGATTACATCATGGAATGTCTGTCTGCAAATGAAAATGTATATGTCAGTTCTAAAAATATTTGTCAAGAGGATGAAAACATGGATAATGAAGATGAAATATTTTCATCAGAATATCTAAACACGATCAAGTGTTCTGGCTACCGAATCATAAAATAAAGTTGAATGAGGGTTGTATAGTCATTCTTTTTAGGTATATTGATCCATCAAATAAATTATGCAATGTAAGCAGGTTGATAGTAACCAAGATGCGGAACCATATAATTTTGGTTAAACTAATTTTGGGAAACCATGAAAGTAGAAAATTCTTGATTGATAGAATAATTATGAGTCCGTCTGATTTAACCAAATTCTCCATTCGATTTCATATGAGACAATTCTCATTCGCAGTTTGTTTTGCTATGAATATAAAGAAAAGTCAATGTCAATCATTAAAGAAAGTTGAACTCTATCTTTCAAAACCAATTTTTAGTAATAAATAGTTATATGTTGTGGTATCTCGTGTCACTAGCAAGATGAGCCTCATATTATTAATATTTAGTTAAGATGGATTAATTCAAGATACTACAAGAAACGTTGTTTACAATGAAATTTTTAACAAATTGTAAGGAAAATTTTCATATCATGCTTAATACTTATTTAAATTTATTTAATTTAAAATAAAATTTCAAATTAAATAAAAAATAATTTTAATATTATTTTTATTGATCTGGGACAAGCTACAAGAAGGCGGTTTAATATGATTTCTCTATTAGTTTTAAAAATAATTAAAGTATAATTATCATCTATTCTCTATTAGTTTCATATGATATAAGTACATATATTATATATAAATACTCCCCCGTTTTTCAAAAATTTTAATATTCATACATTTCACGTTATTCAATACACATTTTTAACGCTTAATATCTCAAATTGTGTAAAATTAAAAGTTATAAAAATTTGATATTCTCAAACTACGCGATTAGACGAATCTAACAAGATCTCACTTGACTATACTTTATCTTATATAACTATGTTATATAATTGAATTAAAGTTACTCAATGAATAGTAACAACTATGCAACTATTACATTTGTTTCAAAACGGAGGGAGTATATAATTATACCCGTCGAGTCTCGACGGGTTACTTACTAGTAATAATAATAATAATAATAATAATAATTCATTAGCTAGAGGGACGAGGGTATTGACAAAAATGGGAAATTGTCGGCCGTTATAGCCCACTTGTAATAAAGTGAAAAATTATTGGATGACACAGAAATTGGGTTAATTACAAACCATGTCCAGCTATTATTTCATGACTGAATTAAGTTATTTAATAAATAATTTCAATACATTTCATAATTCTAAGCATCATATATGGATAATATTTTTAAATGGATAACTTATATGTTGTCAGTTGTCACCCAACTACTCTCTTAATAAAATGGACAGTACAATTGGATGACCTTACATGTTACTGCGGGTTTGCCTTTCCTAAACTAGTTCATTGTATGAGCTTTTGATTATGAATGAAATAAAGTGCTTTCTTTTTTCCTAAAAAAAATAAAAAAAAAAAATTGGATGAACTTACATAATCACATCCACTCATATTCCATTTCGAAAAAGATAAAACATTCAAACATGTCCTTATTTAATTAATTAATTGGGAATGAGGACTTAGCCCAAATGTTAAGTCTCTCGATTTCCAACGGAATGTTGGATGTTTGATTCCCCACCGGCTTCCTATCCATCCCTTTATTCCCTTTTATAATTTATGTGGCATGGGTTCCCACCATCTCTATCCTAACCTATATAAGTTGTTCAAAAAAAAAAATAATTAATTTTAATAATGTATAAAGGGTACACCTTTAGCTAAATGGCTAGATCCACTTGATGAAAAGATGGATGGGATTTATTGATGGATTTTGTTTTGTCTTTTCCACTTTGTTGCTTTATCTCTTGAAAATAAAATACTACAATAAAATAAATAGTAGAAAGGTCAAATTGTGGAATGGTGGAACAAATGCAAATTTTCAGCATTTTTTTGTGTTTTGAAGGGCAAATGAGCAATTAGGAAACTTCTATTAGTCAATTAGAAATTGGTTCAAGAAACCAAATTAATTAATTAAATAATGAAAGAAGGAAAAACAGGGATACAAGAATTAAAACAGCTATCCACGGATCAGCATACAGATTTGGGTTTAATTAATACTTTTATTATGTAATTAATCACTTATATATGAATGTAAGAACATAATGGGATGTTTGGGAGTCAGCAGATCCGCTAGCAGATTTGGAGAGAGAAATATGAATGTAAGAACATAATGGGATGTTTGGGAGTCAGCAGATCCGCTAGCAGATTTGGAGAGAGAATTGTGAGAGAATATGCTGATTGAATCCGCTATATGCTCCTAAATATGCCGGCTTCCAAACATCCACAATATCACTCAACACTTCCAATATTAGTAGCAAATATTGCATATGAGTTTTTGTTTAGACTCTAGATTTTTATTTATTTATTGAATTCACTCCCTATTTATAAATTGTTTACATACTGGGGAGTTATTTATAGTGGAAATGAAAATGAAAAGGACCATATAGCTACACTGCCTCGTGTATAGAATTCTGAATTGCGATTGAAATATGAAAAAGAAGAAAAATTCAAACTTCTATAGTGGAGTCTGATTTACAATTATAGTAGTACTACTACAAAAAAGTGAAAATTAATGACGATGAAGAGAGAATAAAAAATTAACACTTTTTTTCCCTTGGGCACGCAAATTAACTTTTAGAAAATAATGATATTTGCATTTTAGCAATGAATATGAAGTATATTCATTGAAAAAGTAAAATTTTAATTTCCACGGTGAAAACATTCTTAAGAAAGAGGGAAAAGAAGAACATCGATAATAAAGAAGAGACACCGACACAATGGAGTTGGAATAAGTAATAACAGAAATTTCATTACAATACCATAGGTGGTCCTAAGAACCAAAATACAGAGAATTGAGATCGAGAAGTAGAAGGAAGAAGCAAGAACCAAATCCAATTGTCCCCAAGTTTCTAACCAAACCCATCTCCAGTCTAAAACCTTAAGAAACAGACAACACTTGGGGATCATCAAAAGGGGGGCCATCGCCGACAGACACACCTTACAGACCATCAGATTTCGCAGAGCCAACACACAAAAACGAAGGGCTCCGATCCATGCATTTGATGGAAATGGAAAATCACGCAAACAAACAAAAAAAAAAGCCCAAATTGAACTAAAATTACAATCTTTTTTTTCTGTGCCTTCTCATGCTAATTATTCACTCCGACACCTGTAATGCATAATAATATATTACAGACACTACTACACCAACACCGCAATGAAAAGGCAACTTAAAAAAACACGTGCCCAATTCATCACGGATCATCGATCTAACCCATACTGGGTTTGGGTTGCCCGTACGAACCCGGGCTGGCGGCGGCGGAGGTCGTGGAGGATGTGCTGGCGGAGCCGGAAGACGCCGCGGCGGATGATGATGAGGCGGGGCCTTTGATTTTAGCCATGACTATAGAGGCGACCGCAGACACGTCGCCGGCCAGGCTCTGAAAAATTTGAGCCTTGACACGGCCACGATACGGCGGAAGAGCGGTGGTTTGTCTCTTTGCGGAGGCGGAAGTGGGAGGTGTTGCCATAGACCAAAAAAAAAAACAAAAGGGCTTAGAATTTAAGGAGGAAATAAAAACGAAGAGAAAGGGATTAATGCTTGTTTTAAAGTAAATGGAAAAAAGAAAGAAGAAAAAGCAGAATGGGGAAAACAAAAACAAGAAAGCCCCAAGGGGCTGATGAAGAAGATGGAATGGAATCGAAGCTAATAATGAAGGTATTTATAACGGGAGATCGAGGTTAGGAATCCCTAGGCCACTAGGCTAGGCTGCTAGGTATCTTCTTTCATGCTTCCTATTACCAAAATTTTCCAATTCAAAAAAATTCCACACAAAGTTATCAAATGGAAATGTGGAATGGATAATGTACGAATGTAATCTGTGAAAATGTACTACTTCCACTTAATGAATACTCCTATATTTTTATTTACCTATTGAGTTGGATCGTTAATTTTTTATTTTTATTATTATTATTTTTTTATAATGAACAAATTTCAATCATAAATTTCGTTGATAATTTTGCAAAAGACAGATTTTTGAGTGTAATAGTAAAGTTTCTGGGTCATCTCGTCTCAATGCCACAATAATACTTATTTGTGAACAATTGTGGCATTCTAGAATAAAATGATGTAGAAAATTAATCGAATTCAAGCATTTATAATGTTCTAACAATTTTTTTTAAAAAAAAAGGTTCTACCAACTAAATTTACTCTCTTATGACTTCCACTCTTCCAAAAAAAAAAAACAAAAAACTAAATTTACTCATATTTCGAGGTTAATATTGGACATCAAAGATGCCTAAAAACTCTTAACTCACAATAATCTATATGGAATCATTTTATTATATTTTTTGAAAAAGTATCATGTTTTTAAACATCTTAACCTATCCATAGAGGGAGATGATTCCATCATTTTTTCCACTAGATCTTAATTTGATTCATTTTGTGAACAACGGTTGCATATATACAAATTAGAACGGGTAATACATTGGTATGATTTTATATTTTATTATATCTTATAACCAACAATTTTTTTAATCACAAAAACATTCATTAAATTTAATTATTTTTAAACAATTTCGTTAAACGATATATCGATTTCTTTTGTTATAATTTATTTTTGTGGATCCCAAAACAAAATATTTAATCAAATAATTTGCATTGTTACATCAAAGAAATTAATAGTATTTGACAAAAACTATTGTATTGCCACAAAATTACAAATTTGAATCAACATTTTTAAGATTAAAATGGTTGACTTAACAATAACATACCCTACATTGGCCCTATATAGTTCATCGATTTGTCGTATTAATTCGAGTGATGAGTGATTTCCATTGGAAAATCTCTGTGAAAATTGATTATTGAAAACTTAATTTGAATTCAAAAATTGACTTAGTTTTTTACCTACATGAGTATCGCATAGGACTCCACGAGCTAATGTCACAAATAAATGCATACATACATACATACATATATATGTACACATTCCTAAAGCACATAAGTACAGCACCCCATCATTTAATATAGTTCAAAAACGATATACGGTTTATAATTTCATCATCAATTTGAGTATATTCAATTGTAAATTGAAGCATGATTCGGAAAAAAGGAGGTGCTACCTATAGTCATCAATTAGTGATATCTATTTAAGCCCGTGGATTAATGTTTTTTTTTTTTAAACATTGACACTCATGTGTCGGCAAAAGTGTGTGAGAGCCCAAATCACACATATTACAAATGAGATAAATGGGAGGGATGGGGTCAGATGGGACCAGAGGATTAATGTTGTATTTGATGTATTACTATTATTTCAATACACTAAAAAAATAAAGAAATAATTAAAAGCGTTGACATATTATATTTTAAAAAGCGTTGATTTTTTGCAATCCTTTTTTTTTTCGATATATTTCATTTTTGACGCAATTTTATGACGCTTTTTATTCGTGATGCCTTGAAAGATCAGTATGAGCAAAATCTATATATATCTATTAAAGTATTAGTGAACAACCTATCCTAAATTTAATGTGGTGTCTCCATTTCCAATTTCTAATTTTTATAGATTTTTGCATTTTTAGTGTATTAATTTTGATTTTCGCATTTATTTATTTATTTATTAAAGATTTTCAGTTTTTGAAATATACCGAATTTCCAATTTATATGGAATTCTCATAATCTCCACTTTTAAATATATTTGAAAGATTTGAAATTTAAAATTAGTAACTTTTATTTTATCTATTTATTTTGCAATTTTAAATTTACTAATGTTATATTTTCGCGTTTATTTATGTATTTATTCATTAGAGATTTCTTCACTTTTAAAAAGATTTGAAAGATAAAATTTGAAATTTTGTATTTTTTATTTTATCTATTTTATATTTTATTATTCAGCATTTTATTTATTTTAAATTTTATTGCTGCATTTATTATTTATTTATAGATTTTGAGTTTTTTATACCATAGGATTATTATGACATGAATATGCATTTTCAGTTTTTGCACCATAGGATTATTAGGACCATGTTCTGTACTGGCAACTAAGAATTATATTCCATTTATGTTTCAATATGATGAATATATTGTAATGCCGATAATTTTCTATAGGTTTAGTCACAATTTTGGTTATATTTTTTGGTGTAGTAAATTATGTAATCAAAATGTACATGCACATCATATTTATTTATTCATATTAAAGATATATTAATGTGTATATGAATCTCAATTTTTAGTTTTTAAAAGATATTTAATTTTTAATTTATATGGAATTCGCAGTGTATATATGAAATTTATATTATTAAAAGATACATTAATGAATATATAGAAAATATTTTGTACATATTAATTAATTTATATATAGGCCATGTTTTTACAAAAATATGTCGCTTCTCCTAAAATTAATATACAATTATATGGTTGCTAATCTTTAAAAAATATATTTTATAATCATATCATTCTAATTGTATATAAAAAATACTCCCTCCGTCCCACTCCAAGTGTCCTGTTACTGTTGGGCACGGGAATTAAGGTAGAGTTGGTTTGTGAGTATATGGTGGGGTCCACATAGTTGTTGGAGGGGAAAATTATTTCTATTTATAGAAAGAAGACATTTGTAATGGGACATCCAAAAATAGTAAGTAGGACATTTGGAATGGGACGGAGGGAGTACTAAATAGTATAAATCTTATTTATATTTTATTATATTAAATATAATACAAAAAATTATACTCCCTCCGTCCCGTTAAAAGCGTCTCAAAACTTTTGGACACGGTATTTTATGTGGGATAGTTAGTATTTAATATAAGGGTAGATAGTGTAAAGTGGTGGTAAAATTAGGAATTTATGTGATGTGATTGTAATGAGTTTTGAATTGTTAATTGATTTTTTATGTGTGATACTCCCTCCGTCCCACGAAGTTTGACCCCTATTCCTTTTTGGGGTGTCCCACGAAGTTTGATCCCTTTCTCTTTTTAGAAAAATTAAATTAATATAAGTTTGATTAGAAACTTCATTATTGTCAAATCACATTAAAAATACTTATTTTTACTATTCTGCACAAATTCCAATGCATATTTACTACTTTCCTACACAAAGTGCCCTATATTTCTTTATTCTAAATATTACAAAATTGATACAAATAAAAATTGTATAAAATATATATTCTAAAACTACACGATTAGACGATTCTAACAAGACCACACTTGAATATTTTTCTCTAATTACATCATTACGATAATATTAAGTCAAAGTTAAACAATAAACAGTATCTAAATTCATTAGAATCTTAAACACAAATACTCACACCACTTTAATTACTAAACTCCACTACCTAAATTACCGTGTCCAAAAGAAAGGGTTCAATCTTCGCGGGACGGAGGGAGTATAATAGTTGTGTGTTTGAAATTCTAATATATTTATTTATTACTGTGATGTGATGGGAGTAGGTTCGTAGTTATTATATCCATAAAGGGAATGAGACAATTGGAATGGGACGGACCAAAGACGAAAGTGGGACAGAATTAATGGGACGGAGGGAGTAATTTTTAAGAGAATTTCGAAAATTCATATTCTATATATAATTGGTTTAGAGTAGATTAGTTATTTTCGTAAAGCATATTATAAATAAAAGAATTGGGTGTGTAAAGAGTTATTGGGATACGAATAGACCCATCAATAAATAAAGAATGAAAAGTTAATTTTTTTTTAATCTATTTTTTAAGAAATACTTCATTAATCTATATTTCAATAGATTTGCAGTTAACCGAAGAACAAATATAAATCTAGCTTTGTTAGAAATTGAAAGGCTAAATGCTGCAAATTCTATAAATTGAAAAGTTTCTCTGGAATGCCGGTACTGAATGAAGTTTTAACGTCTGAAACAAATAATCTATTGATACTAGAAGAGACATATTATAATAATGAAGAAATGAAGGCGGATCATGCTAAGCTATTACCTTTGTTGATTAATGAGTAGAGGAATGTTTATAATAAAATAATGTATGTAGTTGATAGTGATGAGGGTTAATTCTTTTTCTTTACGTGGTGGAACTGACAAGACATTTATCAATAATTTATCTAGAAAATATTATGTGTAGCTCTTCGTGGGAGATGTGATATTGTGTTGCATAGATCATCAAGTGGAATAGCATCCCTACTCCTTCCCAGAGGTATGACTGCATATTCTGGATTTTGTATTCCACTAGAGTGTGACGAGAATTCTACCTGCAAAAAACTTATCCCAGAAAAATATTTGACCTCTCTTCTCATTAAAACAAAGCTTATTATTTGGATAAAAAATTTTAATTGGTGGAATTATTATTAGCCCGTCTGAATTAACCAAAATCCTCATTTAATTTCAATGGAAAAAAGTCACACTCGCATTTTGTTTTACTATGACTATAAAAAAAAAAGTCAGTGTCATCAATCTTTAAAGAATGTGGACTCTATCATAAAAAGTCGATTTTTACCCATGTTAGTGATACGTTGCAATATATCGTGTCATTAGAAAGAGGGGACTCCAAGTATTAATATGTAATTAAGATGAATTAATCCAAGATACTATAAGAAATGTTGTTTATAATAAAAATTATATATGATAGAAATTTGCACAATGAATTCTTTATGTAGGTGATGGTAATTTGTAAATCTGGTATTGACATGGAGATTTACAATTAGATGTGACATTTATAGATGATAATTTTATAAACTCTACCGGAGATCCTATAGCAACAATTGTTGATAGTACTTATACAAATATAAACTGCACCACTTCAAATCAAGATATTTTTAAAGATATTGCTATACTAATCCCTATTAATGAGATTGTTAATACAACTAATGATTAGATCATGGAATGTATGTCCGCAAATGAGAATGTATATATATCAGTTCCTAACAATATTCATCAAGAGGATGAAAGCATAGATAATGCCAATGAATTATTTTCACTAAAATATCTAAACACGATCAATTATCCTGGATTACCAAATCATGAAATATAGTTGAATTAGGGTTGTATAGTCATGCTTATTAGAAATATAGATCCATCAAATAAAGTATGCAATGTAAATAGGTTGATAGTAACCAAGATGTTGGACCATATTATTGAGGTTAAACTAATTTTCAGGAAACTATGAACGTAAAAAATTCTTGATTGGTAGAATAATTATGAGCCTATCTGATTTAACCAAATTTCTCATTCGATTTTAGATGAGAAAATTTCAACTTGTAGTTTGTTTTGCTATGATTATAAACAAAATTCAATGCTAATCTTTAAAGAATGTTTGACTTTATCTTCTAAAACCAGTTTTTAGCTATGAATACTTATGTTGCAATATTTCGTGTCACTAGCAAGATGTGGCTCAAAGTATTAATATGCAATTAAGAATGATTAACTTAAGATATCATAAGAAATATTGTTTACAATAAAATTTATATATGATAGAAAATTTGTAAAATGGATACTCGATGTAGGTGATGGTAAGGCCGGTATTGATTTTGAAGATCTACAATCAAATGTGACATTTCTGTATGATATTCTCATAAATTATACGGGTGATCCTATAGCGACAATTTTTAAGAGTGCATATACAAATATAAACTGCACCACTTCAAATTCAGACATTTTAAGATAGTACTATATTAGCCCATACCAATGAGACTTTCATGAATGAAATTTAAGGGAATTTTTCCTATTATACTTGATACTTATATTTAAATTTTGTTTTATTTTAATTTCAATTTTAAATTAAATAAAAATATTATTTTAATAATTATTTTTATTGATTTGTTAAGTGTTTACTGGATAAGCCACATAAGCTAAACAAAACGGTATAATATAATTTCTTAGAGGGAGTTTGTTTGTGTATTTTGGGACAGATTATCTGATTATTGCGTTTACAAAATGCAAATAATCAGTTAATCCTGCTTGTATACTAACTTCTAATAATTTATTATTTGCGTTATGAGGGAATGGAAAACTATTTTCTTGCATATACATTTTGATGCTGCAAGAAAATTATATTTAGCCAAAAATAGATTTTACTATATTGTTGCCTTTTGAGGTAATGAAAAACGCAAATCCAAACACTTTTTAATGATTATCTGATTATTGCGATTTGAAACAACATAAGCTCATCCAAACATTTAATTTTCTACAGCACGTTTTGTTAATTATCCGATTATCCATTTTCTAAACGCTACAACACTTTTTAAAATGCATATCCAAATACCCTCTTAGTTAGTTTTATAAATAGTTAAATTATATTATTATATACATCACCTTTCAAATAAATATAAAATCGAGTAGGTTTTGTTTTGTTTTTTGGGATGGCAGCCGATTCTAGGGTTTCTCCTCCTAGGGTTTCTTCTCCGTCTGCTAGGGTTCCTAATCTGCAGAACCCTTCTGTCCCTACGGCTTCGACGTCGACACCGGATGAGGCAATGCAGGACGCCCCGGATTCTGGTGGCCCTTCTCGGTCCTTTGCGGACATACTTCGAGGGCGTTCATCGGCAGGCCACCCTGTCTACACGCGAAGGGATTTGATTGCTGAGAAACTCATTACCAAGAGTTTTGTTGGGCCTAATCAGACTATTCCTAGGTTTATTATTGATGAGTCGATTGAGCAGGAGGCGGCTAAGGAGTGGGAGGATGCCTTGGTCATCAAGCTTCTGGGATTTCATGTCGGATACATGGTTTTAAAAGAGAGATTAAAGAGAATGTGGAGTATTGAGGGTAATATGGTATTAATTGACGTAGGGCATGGATGTTTTGTTGTTCGGTTTGACCTTATGTCGGATCGCGAGACGGTGATCAACGGTGGACCATGGATGATGTTCGATCATTATCTGGCGATCATGCCATGGTCACGGGATTTCAATCCTGCCACGACACAAGTCAACAAAACCTTGGTCTGGGCGAGGATGAACGGGCTACCGATGCACAGGTTCCGCGAGGATATTTTGTGGGGTGTGGCTTCTGGCATAGGTGAGGTTATCACGTTTGATGCTAGTACGAGGGAAACATCCAAAGGGCGGTTCGCTAGGGTGTGCGTCGCTGTGGACCTTACTAAGCCCGTCACAGGGAAGATGTTGGTTAATGATGAATGGGTGCCTATTTCCTGTGAAGGCCTACATCTTCTGTGCACAAAGTGCGGCAGGTATGGGCATTTTGCGCGCTCTTGTGTGCATGGGACGACTACTGCGGAAACTCCTCCTGCGGGTAATGAGGTGGTTCAGGTTCCAGATAGAGCTCCACAGGGCGGGGGGGTCCAGGGTGGTGAGGCAGATTCACAGGGGGATTGTGGTATGAATGAGGCGGCGGATAAAGGTAAGGTGAAGGAGACTGTTGAACCAAATGTGGAGCCGGAGCATGGGGAGTGGCTCAAGGTGGTGCGTAGGGGGAATAGGAAGCAACGGCCGCAGCGGGCCTCTGTGGCGGTGGATGGTCTTGTGGCGCAGCCTCGGACTGATCACGAGGCGCAGGCCCCGTAGGGCAATGGTAAGCAGGAGGGGATCATAGGGGAGCAGAGCGGTCAGCATCTGGTGGATTCAGATGAGGAGGTTCGAAGTGATAGGGGAAAACATGTAGAGGATGGCCCGGCAGGGTTGGAACAGCATAGGGGAAAGGGGGTTATTGGGTGTGACAAGGTTGAATTGGCTGTTGTCCCTTACACTGGAGTGGCTGGACAAGGGCTCGACAGTACTAATGGGTGTAAGAGACAGCGGCTGGACGAGTATAATGAGGATGGTGCGGCGGCGGAGGCGGGCGAGTCGTCTCGGGGGCGGATGGATACAGCCCTCAGTCGCAATAAATTCCTCATGCTCCAGGACTTGGACGACGATGTGTATAAGGATAGGGATGAGATGGAGTCGAGGGATGGGGAGAGCTAGGCTGACGCGGTTGCTGGTGTGAATTAAGTCAGTTGCTACAGGTGTCTCGCCCCTTTATATTTATATGGATTTTAAGGATATAAGAATTATGTCTTGGAACATCCAAGGATTAATGAGGGAGGAGTCCCAAAGATGGTTAACTAACTGTGTTCGATCTAATAATCCGGACATGTTATGCATTATGGAGTCGCAGGGTAAGTATGATAGGGTGCATATGTTATTTTGGAGGCTGGGATATGAAGCTTTACATATTCAGGAAACAGTGGGTAGGGCGGGCGGTATATGGGTGTTCAAGTCAATGAGGTGTGTGTGTCAGGCTACAGTGACTGATATTCGGCACAGGATGGTCAGCGTAGAACTAAGGTCAGGCACTGCGGCCTGGACGATTACATTTATATATGGAAATCCGAATTACCAGAGAAGGAAAACGGATTGGCTAAGCTTGCAGGCGCTAGCGATGACCATAGATGGAGCGTGGATGGTTATGGGGGACTGGAACGAGGTCATGGAGGAAGCGGAGGTTTGTGGCGGCGTTTTCCTGGCTGATCGTGCCGAGGAATTTCGAGGGATGCTTAATAATTGCCGTCTGACTAGTATTCCTACGATGGGTACTACATTTACATGGGTCCGGCGAGTGGGTATGGATAGGCGCATTCAAAAGCGGCTTGATCGGGGTGTCGCTAATTTAGCTTGGCAGGAGTTATTTAGTGAAGCTCGTATTCAACACCTAGCGCGCATCGGATCGGATCATTGTCCGCTACTTCTATTGTGTAGCGACCCGTTTGTGGCAAGGACTCCAAAGCCTTTTCGATGGGAGGCGCCTTGGGCACATCATGCGGCATATAGCGATGTGGTGAAGAACTGTTGCGAGGCAAACAATCATGTACAGATTCACACCTTGATGCATGAGATGAGAGAGGCTTCAGTCATTCAATGAAGTTAGTTTTGGGAATATTGTCGATAGAAAAAAAAAGGCTGGAAAGGAGGATCCGGGGAATTGAGAAGAGGTTGGAGACTTGGGATTCTGCGTGGCTGGAACGGTTGGAAAGGGATTTGAAACGGGAATTGGAAGTGGTGTTGATCCAAGAAGAACGTCTTTGGTTTCAAAAAGCAAGAGATAAGTGGATAACATTGGGGGATCGCAACACGGCCTATTTCCATGCTCGCACCAAAGTACGTAGGAAAAGAAATCGTATTTACGGATTGCAAGTGGAGGGACAGTGGCTGACTAAACAGGTTGAGCTTCAAGGGCATGCGCAAAACTTCTTCGCTACTCTGTTTGCTCGGCGTCCTGGCATGGGGGAAGGACACAGGCTACCCATGCTCGGCGCTATTGGTGAATGGTGGAATGAGGAGCTTGCTCGCCCGCTTTCCCAGGAAGAAGTGAATCTGGTAAAGAAGCAAATGAGGTCGTTTGCAGCGCCGGGGCCTGACGGGTTTCCTGCTGAATTCTATCGGGTATATTGGGAAGTACTAGGGGAGAAAGTCTTTCGAATGGTCAGGGACTTCATGCATTCAAGGGAGCTACCCCCGGGCATTGCGAATGCATTTCTTGTTCTATTACCTAAGGTGCCTATTCCGCAATACATTACTCAGTTTAGACCGCTAACCTTGTGTAATGTGACATTCAAATTCATTACAAAAGCTATAGCAAATAGGTTAAGGCCACTCCTTTGCGAATACATCGGGCCATATCAATCAGCATTTTTACCTGGGCGAGGCACGCGGGATAATAGCATCCTGGTTCAAGAATTGACGAGCTCTCTGGAATCCCGTCGCATGCAGCGGACAGCAGCCATTATCAAAATTGATTTGGCAAAGGCGTATGATTCGGTAAGTTGGGATTTTTTGCGGCTTTGTTTACAAGAGATGGACCTACCGGTTACCCTTCAAGAGATGATAATGGTCTGTGTGGAATCATCCTCCTTTTCCATTTTATGGAATGGGACGCCTTTGGAGCAAATTCAAGCGGGGAGAGGAGTGAGGCAGGGAGATCCGTTGTCCCCTTACTTGTTTGTCATAGTAATGGAGAAACTTTCTAGACTTATTCTGGCGGAAGTGGAGGAGGGTCGATGGAAACCGGTCAAGAATGGACCTAATGGGACGGCTATTTCCCATATTATGTTTGCGGGCGACCTCATACTTTGCTCGGAACTTGTCGAGGAGAGTGTGCAGTGCATGGGGGAGGTTATGAGGAAGTTTGGTGATGCCTCGGGCCTGGTGATGAATCCGGATAAGTCGACTGCCTTTGTGTCGACACACGCCTCGGAACTGGAGAAAGCCTTCATTTATAATCACTTGGGAGTACCTCTTTCTTCGTCAATTGGGAAATATTTAGGGTTTCCTGTTGTCCATGGCAGGATGACATCAGCTCATTTTGATGATATGTTGAAACGTATGGATTTGAAGTTGTCTGGTTGGGCTGCTTCCTTGTTGAATAGGGCGGCCAGGATTACCATGGCACGAGCGGTGCTGGCTAGCTTGCCCACATATTGCATGCAAGTGCATAAATTGCCTATGGGGATTTGTCATAAGATTGATCAAAAAATTAGACGCTGGATCTGGAAGGGTAGGAGGGGAAGGGGATTCACCTGGTTTCTTGGGAGAAGATCACCTGGCCGAGGAGCGAAGGAGGGCTGGGGTTGAGACAAGCTCGCCATATGAATTTATCCTTGTTAGGTAAGCAGCTAGGCGAGTTTATGCTTAACTCGGATAAACTATGGGTGAGATGGATGAAGGGTCAATATGATTGTCGAGATGGTAACTTCCCGTGTACTCACAGCAAGGGCACGAGGGTATGGAAAACTTTAGTTGAATTGGGGGAAACTTTTTGTGAAGGCTTTGGAGTCCGGCTTGGTAATGGGCGGAGTTCTCTCTGGTATACCCCTTGGTGGAAGGGAAAGTGCTTGGCCCCCATGATGCTGTTTGTTCACTACAATGACATCAATATGTCGGTCCAGGATGTGGTTGATCAAGGGAAGTGGTGTTTGAATAAGGCTTACACTTGGATACCAGCCACCATTAGGATGGAGATTGAGGCATCGGTTTGTCCTTTATTGATTGAAGGAGCGCCGGATGTCCCTCATTGGCGATTGGGAGCGTCTGGGGAATATAGCGTGAGTTCCGGATACAAATGGATTAGAGGGGAACTGGAGGAAAGAACTGGATGGAGTTGGATGTGGCGGAAAGGGATTCCGGAAAAAATTGGAGTAGTATTGTGGCTTATTAGCCACGGATCATTAGATACCAATGGCGTTAGGTTTCATCGCAGGATGGCTCAGTCGCCCTTGTGCTCGATCTGTGGGAATGGTGTGGATAATTGGAGGCACGCATTGTTCGAATGCCCATGGGCTCAGCTGCTGTGGCGCTCGTTAGGAGTGAGAGATATTGAGGCGATTCCCGACTTGGAGATGGGGGAGGTACGACATTGGTTGCAGTACATGGAGAAGAAATGGAGTGTCACCTTCATTGCTGGGGTTTGGGTGGCTTGGATCGAAAGGAACAAAAGAGTGTTCAAGGGCAGCGAGACCAACTGTAAACGTTTATTAGGGGCTGTCCTCCGATTGATTGAGGACCTGACCAGGGCTGCAGGAGCTAAGGGTAGCAGCGGTGGGGCTGCTGTTGTCCGTTGGAAGGGTAGCGAGGGGGATGGGGTGTTGATGCATTCGGATGGGAGCTTGTTGGCGGAGGAAGGGAGGAGCGGCTTCGCGGCTATCTGTCGTACACAGGAAGGTGAATGGAGAGGCGCTGTGGGAGGGCAGCTGGGACGTAGGGACATTTTGGAAGTGGAGCTATTTGGTATCTTGAGCGGATTGCAGTTGGCCGAATCTATGAGGGAGAAGAGGGTCACTTGCTATTCGGATTCGTTGGAAGCCGTTCGCTTGATTGAAAGATTGCAAGGAGCTAAGCATAAGTTGTGGCCGTTGGTGAAAGCTATTAGACAGAGGAGGGATTCCTTTGAGAGGTGCGAAGTGCGGCATATTTATCGGGAGGGTAACAGAGTGGCAGATGCTCTGGCTAAGTTGGCGGGTTCAGAGGATCAGTTTTTTACAACGTGGGCGTTTCCGCCGGATCAGATTCTTACACTATTGCATGATGATCAGTTTGGACATGGCGTGCTGAGGGCGTAGAGTTGGTGCTGGTTCGGGAGTCTTGTTGGTTACCTTTGTTTTGGTTTGTTTTTTTTTTTTTTTGTTTTTTTCTAGCCGCCGAAGGCATTGTTCACAAAAAAAAATAAATATAAAATCACTACATATTTTTCATTACTCAAAATATAATTTTTTATTATTTTATACAATATAAGTATGTATTATATAAAATATATAATTATGCCCGTCGAGTCTCGACAGATTACTTACTAGTTTATTTATTGTAGTGATATTATATCGAATATGAGCGATTTTCTTTTGCTTATAGATATGCCTTTATTCGTTGCTACGTCCCGAATCCCAATTGGCCGACTATAATGGAGTAGAAGGTTCGACTAATAAATTTGAATTGAATATATTACAGTACATAGATAATTTTTTTTTTTTTTTAAAAAAAACGACTTTATATGATGTTGAAGTCAATGCATAGAGTACTAGTCGTCGAAATCCCAATTGGCTAGTTGCTTCGTAGGAAGCGTATAGTTTCGTGTCCCATGGGAGACAAAAGCGTATCACTTTTCAACACACAGGATGCACATCGCCATCGGACAAGATATAAGAAAGCGAGTAATAAAACCAATAATTAAATAAAAGAAATAAATAAATGGACAAGTAATTGTCACATTGCTAATTTATTTTATCTTCATCATCTTCATTCATCGTTATCCCTTCAAATATTCGAGTTTAATTAAGTGAAGAATAGAATTATAGTATTAGTTGAACAATCATTATATACTACTTCCTTTCATTTTTTATAAATTGGAACGTGGGAAATTTGGTACTATTCACACATTTGCTTTGACTTAAAGTTTTATTATAGTTGTACAAGTTAAAATATAGCAAAGTAGGATCTTGTTAGATTCGTCTCGTCGAGTAGTTTTTAAATATCCAACTTTTAGAATTTTTACTTGTACCGAATTTGAGTTATTAATGATTTAAAATATGCATTGGACTGCATGCACTGTGGGTCCGTTTCAATTTTTTAAAAACGGATGGAGTATTAGGAATGGCAATGGATCGGAGATGGATCGGAGATGCCTAAATCCACCTCCACCCATGAATGTTATATTAATCATCCAACCCACCCATCATCCATCTAAAACTCAATCCAAATCCAATCCACCCATCAACCACGGGTGAAACGAGTGGATCGGATGGTTGGTGGATTTCAAACAGACATAAACGATGCAATAATTTATATTCAAAATAAATTTATGTTTGAACATCAAAAAATCTATTTAACTATTACAAATCCCCCACTAAAATTTCAACAAGTAAAGTAACAATTATCCTGTGAAGGAAAGGTAAAGAGCCAAAAGGATATTGAACTTTTCTCAATATAATTCATTCCATGCCAATTTGCAAGTCAAATATCAACTCATCCTGCAATGAAGAATATACATATATACACACAATTATATTAGCCGAGAAAAAATTAAAAGAAAAAAGCTATAAAAGCATATAGATTAATTGATTACCGAATTAATATCATCAACTTCAGTTACAGAATTTCCTTCAACTCTTATATCAACATCTTCCAAGATAGTTGCACAAGCTTGTGGATTATCAAACAAGAATCTAACAAGCATTATGTTTGAAACATACTACCTCCGTCTCAATATATTTGTTACGGATGGTTTATTGGCACTATTCACTGTTTAACTTTGATTCGAATTTTTTCATAGCTATGTAAGAAAAAACATAGTCAAGTGAGATCTTGTTAGATTCGTCTAATCTTGTAGTTTTAGACAATTAACTTTTTATAACTTTTCGTTGTACACAATTTAAGTTATTAACCGTTAAAAGTGTGTATCGACATACGTGCTGGGTGAGTCCGTAACAAAAATAGTGAGACGGAGGAAGTATAAGTTATTGTATCTAGAATTGTAAATTAATAACATTAAATCATGTAAATTAAAACAACAAAAATATTTACCTGAATATTCTTCAAAAAGCCAATTTTGCATGCACATAAACATTTCAACTGTGTCTATGTGAAGTCAAGGATTTTGAGGACTTACCACCCTTTCTCCCATACTAAAACACTCTCAGAAGCTACAGTTGATGCAGGTATAGCTCATATGTCCACAACAATTTTTTTCAAAGTCGGATACTTCAAATTAGTTCTCCAATAATTAAGAACATTGAAGTCGCTATTCTCTGGCAATGCATAATCCTCAATATAGTGGTCAAGCTCACACCTAACATTTGCTTCTTTTTTTTTTTCTTTTTTCTTTTTTTTTTCTAGTTCTCTTTATCAAAGTCCACTTATCTACCACATCAGCATCATCACCAACAATCACGATTTGCCGATTTGGGAGAGGCAAATGATTTCAATTCTCAATTTTAAGAGCGGGATTGAGGGATTCTGAATTTCTAATGCAATATACGGTTTTAACTTTATATTGGTTTTGAATACTATTTATTTTATTTTATATATAAAATATAATAGATTGTTTAATGTGAAATATTTATATTTTTTTAAAATATATATTTAATAAAAGAAGCGGGTGATTGATGGATTGGATGGTGGGTTGGATGATGGATTGGGTGGTGGGTTGGATGAGCCTAAATCCATCTCCGACCCGACCCGTCACCCGATCCACCCATCAACCTATAAGAATCCACATTTTTCGGGTTTTCATCAATTTTAATGAATCAGATGGGTCGGATTACGAGCGGGTGCAGGTAGAATTGCCATCCCTAGGGAGTATTTTGTAGTAAGTACATGTAGAATATGTTCCCAATCACACTGCACTATCGAAATGAGTAATAACACTAATAATATTTGTAGAAATATTAGTGCGTGAAAGCCGACCCCGCTCAACGCTGCCGCCCCACTTTATTAGTATTATTATACAAAAATTAAATTAAATTCATTTATTCAACTTTTAATTAATACATTCAGTGGATGGGTATATCTGTTATTATAGTCCTGTGAAAATAAGCATTTAGTATAATATACTAATGGTTATTGAATTTAAATTGGGCGATACTCCGATCCTATGTGATGTGATTATTGAGTTTTTTTTTGTTTTTTGGACATTACTAAGGTTTTAATCTCTGGGAATGAATTTTCAATATATTCTTCACACTTAAATTTTGATAGGGTTTGTCATTTATTTAAATTGAAACAAAACTTTACTGAGATGTGCAGAATTAGCTGTTGGGCGGCTTGTTGTGGGCCACTAGGCTGACTTTTTCGGCTTTCATATTCATACATTTTTATCTGGATTCTGGCATTTTTATGGCAGCAGGTGTTGGCATTGATAAAATGATGTTTAGAACTCGTAAAGTGATGTGTAGGATTTATAGAGTGATGTATATATAGATGGTAGATTATTTTTATTATTTATTTTTATTCATAACTTCTATCCATCACTTTTTCATACTCACACATCACTCTACATACATTGCCATCACTTTTACATATTCGTACATCAATGTCACTAGGTTCAGTTGCATGCACATAAACCACTCCCCATTTTTATTGCAATGTCCAATACTCAAATTCATGTCCAGTGTGAATATCCTCTGGAATGCATATTGCTGTGGGACACAAATAATTTATTAAAAACATAAATAATTGAAATGTACGTATTTAAGATAGTGTATAGAGGGATTGGGACTTGACTCAAATGGTCAAGTTCCTGATTTTCAACTTTCAGGTTGAGGGTTCGAGTCTCATCCGGCCCACCTCTATCCTTCCTTATATCTCTTTGTAGTTGTGTGGCATAGGTCTCCATCACCCATTTCCTAGCATGTATAGGTTGTTAAGTAATTTTTTTTTTAAAACAAAAAGAGAAAAAAAAAAGGATAGTGTATAGAGTTTGTATATACTAGTATTGCCCGCCCAATGAGAAGGGATATAGTATACCTAATAATTTAATTACATTAAATTGCATATAGAGTTGGGATAGGGAGTACCCTAGTTAAGTCCCCGACTTCCAACATGTTGGTTGGGGGTTCGATTATCCATACGGCCCTTATTCCTCACCTTATCATTTTTGTAATTTGTGTTACACGAGCTTCCATCACCATTTCCTAGCATGTATATGTTATTCAGGAAAAAAAAAAACAAAAAAAAACAAAAACCATATAGAGTTGGTAACTGAAGGATCTCATGTTCAAAAGCATACTAACCTAATGGCTCATCCAAAAAAAAAAGCATACTAACCTAATGCAAACAAAACATATTAGAAAACAAATATTAATATAATTGACTGGTTCAAGATAGTGTATAGATTTTGTATACATTATTTAATAATTTTGTATAGATAGCATGTTATCATATGTTTGGAAGTGTTTTGTATGTTGATTTTGCATGTGCAGACTCATATTTGTGTTGAATTTTTATTCAAATATGTTGAATAAATATTTTTCACATTAACTAAAAAACACCTAATTTACAACATATTCATCATATGTTTGAAATAAGTTCATCAATTCGTCACTTCAAAATATTACAACTAGTATTTTTGACCCGCACGCTGCATTGTGGTTTTTTCTTTTTTTCAAATAAAATCAAGAACTTGTGGTCTTATTTTGGTTTTTTTTATTATTTTTTTTTTTGCTAAATAATCTATACATACTAGGAAATGGATAATGAGAGCTCATATCATACAAATTATAAATGAACAAATGGGGGGATATGGGGACCGGGTGGGGAATTGAACCAAAGCTTCAGGGACTTCAAATTGAGTCTAATGTAAAGTAGTTAAGTGGTAATAACATATGACTTCAAATTGAAAAGCATGTTTATTTAGTTTGATCCGTGCTCAACCATTAATTCCTTGGCAATTTACAAGAGGGTTATTATATCAGTTTTAACTTTTTTTTTTTTATTTTCTGTAAAGAATTGTCATTCTCAGCATCTTTGACAAAATGCCACGTGAACATAAATACTTACAATTGAATTCTTTCGCATAATATTCTCTAAAAAGATAAAATACTAAAAGGTTAACTAGAATTGGTGGTATAGCTTATTCATTTAGTGTTTTTTTTACCAATTTCATAATTTCTCAAGAAATTGATGATATAGCTCATGTAATACTTCATTGGTTCCAAACTTCCAATCAAAGTATTATAAAAAGAACAAAATACATAATCAATTTCAGTTTTGTTTATTATTTTAACATATTAATCATTAAATAAAGGAATTGAATTTCCATATCCAAAAAATAGGTATAACACTTTGACTTAAATGGAGGTCTTCGCTTGGCTTAGGACAATGGCATTCTCGAGTTATGTTGCTGTTGCGATTCTATGGCCATGCTCAGTGACAGACGCAGAGTGTCCGGGGTAGGGATTGGGATGATCAAATGTCTTTGCCTTATTTCATTTTTATTTTTCATAGGATAACAATCACATATAGGGTAAAAAGACAAGCTCTCACTATTCTAGTTACAATTAGATAATGTGCTAAATTTATTATTTTATTTGATTAAGATAAAGAATATATAAGCCTATCTTAAAAAAAGGGAAAAAAGGCCAAATATATCTTTTTTGTTTAAAAAAAAAGCCAAATCTATCATTTTTCTATTTTATTACCAAATTTATCCTCTACATATGCTAATTATATCCAGAAATATCCTAAATTCACTAATCGTGGAATGTCTGCTGACGTGGCAATAAATTAACTTAAACCCTACACGCTGGATCGAATTTGAAGTGTGTCTCAATTAGGGCTGGGGAAAAATACCGAATATACTGCATATCGCACAGTATACCGTAATTTTCGGTATGGTGTCATACCGTACCGTAAGATTTCGGTACGGTAACGGAATAAATTTTTTGATACCGCAATATATCGCTAGCGTACCGAACTTTGGTATATACCACGGTATCGGTATATACCGCGATACCGTTATATACCGTAATATCGGTATGTTGGTATATAGCGAAAGTTCGGTATGCCGGTATATACCGCAATACCGGTATGTCGTATGTAGTGAATGTTCGGTATGTCGGTATATACCGCGATACGGTATGTCGGTATGTACTGAATGTTCGGTATAGTGGTATATACCGAACTTACCGGAATGTCGGTATGGAAACGGTATGAAAATATTTCATACCAAAACTTTCGGTATACCGAAATGTTCGGTACGGCAACGGTATGAAATTTTTTCATACAGTAAAGTTCGGTAAGGTATACGGTACGGAGAATTTTTTTCGGTATGATACCGTACCGAAAATTACGGTATACCGAAAATTTCGATATTTCTTTTTTCGATACGGTATGTGCGGTATACAGTATACTCGGTATTTTTCCCCAGCCCTAATTGAGAGACACTTCAAATCTCATCCAGTGTGTAGGGTTTAAGTTAATTTATTGCCACGTCAGTGGCCATTCCACGATTAGTGAATTTAGGATATTTCCGGACATAATTAGCATATGTAGAGGATAAATTCGGTAATAAAATAAAAAAAGGATAGATTTGGTTTTTTTTAAAACAAAAGGGATATATTTGGCCTTTTTTCCTTAAAAAAAGCCACTAACAAAGAAACACGTTGCCTTCTTTTTCCTGTCTTCCCCGTAAATTACCGAATAATGATTTATACTATAACTAAAATGTATATGACTATATAAAATATTAATGTCAAATTTGAGTTTGCTTCCCCCCCCCCCCCCCCCCCCCCCAAGCCCCTATATAGGTACGCCATTGGCCATGCTTCAGTTGCTGTCTTCCCCTCCTTCGGATTCACATTGGTTGTCAGCTTACCTATCATCTATTCGTGATCTAAGGAGCCGCTTTCGGGTCTGTCACTTCAAGCATATCTTGCGGGAAGGGAATGCCATGGCGGATTCCTTAGCTAAATTGGGAGCGAGCGAGGAACTCTTCTTCACTGCGTAGGCCTATCCTCCGGATGCTGTGAAGGATCATTTAGCGGTTGACATGGCAGGAGCTTGGTTCTCGCGTTTCCATTGACGCCTGGCCTCTTGTCTGATGTACTCATTTTCTGCTTTCTTCGTGACTTCGTGTTTCCCGGACTTGCTTAGGCTCTGATGCTAAAAAAAAAAAAAAATTAGAGGGACTTGGGAGTATATTATCTCTATGTTTATAAAAGCTTTATACTGTATCCTTATTTTATATTGTGAATTTTATAAAGTAATGAAATGGTAATCTTTTATTAAAATGCAAATATAATAATTCAAAAATCATTAGAAAAGTGAACTAACTATAAAACCATCGAAAGAATAGGTCGTCATCTTCTATTTCTCTTTTATCTATCCTAATCGCTTTTTTCCCCCCTTTTGGTATAACTTATTTCTGAAATTATGGCGAAATACGAAACATATATGAAGCATTATTATAAACTCAACTAGTAATTAACCCATCGAAATTCGACGGGCATAATTATATATTTTATATATAATGTATATTCATAATATAGTAATGTATTGGGATGTGTCGGTACGATATGCCGGAAAATTCTCGTCATACCGTATACCGTACCAAAATTTATAGATGAATTGTGATACGGAACCCGATATATCGAAATGTACATATCGACATACCCTTATTGCGGTATATACCGGCATACCGAACCTTTCAGTATATACCGACATACAGATACTACGGTATCCTACCTTCATCTCGGTGTTTTCATTACGGAGGGTTTTGGGCACTATTCACTGTTTAACTTTGATTCAATTTTTTTTTTATCATAGTTATGTATAAAAGAAAATAGTCAAGTGAGATCTTGTTAGATTCGTCTAATCTTGTAGTTTTATAAATTTTCATTGAACACAATTTAAGTCATTAACAATTAAAAATGTGTATCGACAAACGTGATGGGTGGGTCCGTAAAACAATGAGACGAAGGAAGTATAACGAAGTTCGGTACAGTAATGGTATATCGTGGCATCAAAAAATATATACCGCTACTATAACGAAATCTTACAGTATGATATCATATTGAACCGAAAGTTACAGTATACCGAAAATTTCGGCATGCTCGGTATTTTTTCATTATGATATGTGCGGTATATGGTATATTCGGTATTTTTTCCCCAATATATGAACGTAAAAAAAAATATATTTCAATAATAGAAAAATATCTAATAATTATATATATTCGAAAGATGATGTATATAATAATATAATTCAATTATTTTTAAAATAAAATTAACAGATAAACCATATTAAACCGTCTTCTTTTATCCCTGATAAATATTAAAATAATATTTTTATTTAATTTGAAATTATATAAAAGCAAACAAAATTTTAAATATAAGTATTAAGCATAATATTAAAACTTAAAAATTTCATCTTCAACACATTTTTTTTGTATCCTAAATTAATTCATCTTCATCATATATTAATTTGAGTCCCCACTTGCTAGTGATATGAGATATTGCAAAATATAATTATCCATGGCTAAAAATTGAATTGACTTTTATTTATAGTCATAGCAAAACAAACTGAGAGTAGGAACCCACTCATCTGAAATCGAATAGGGAATTTGGTTAAATCAAACGGCTCATAATCATTCTACGCAGCTCTATATTCCTAAGAAGCATGACTACACAGCTCTCATTCAACTTAATACATGATTCGGTAATCCAAAACACTGGATCATGTTTAGATATTCCTGTGAATAGGGATGGCAATGGGTTCGTGTCAGAATCGAGAACTGAGCAAGACCCGAGCTTGTGTCGGGTCTTGGACCTTATAAAAATAGACCCAGAACCGACCCGTTGCCTAAGGATGGCAACGGGTCCGGGTCAGACCCGGAACCGAGCCCTGTGTCGGGTCTTGGGTCTTGGCGGACCCAACTCAGACCCGACCTATTGCCATCACTACCCGTGAAAATATTTCATCATCATTATCTATGCTTTCATTCTCTTGACAAATTTTGTTAGAACTGAGATATACGTTTTCATTTGCAGACATGCATTTTATGATGTAATCATTAATCGTATCAAACATCTCATTGGTAGGGGCTAGTATAGCATCATCTTTAAAAATATCTAGATTTGACGTGTTAAAATTTATATTTTTATATATACTTTTAAAAAATTATCACTATAGGATCACCCGTATAGTTTATAAAAATATCATTTGGAAATGTCAAATTTGATTGTACATCTCTAAAGATCAATACCAGCTTTATCATCACCAACATAAAGTATTCATTTTGCAAATTCCTGCCATATATAAATTTCATTGAACAACATTTCTTGTGTATCATGAGTTAATCGATGTTAATTACATCTTAATAGTTTGAGTCATCTATTGCTAGTGACACGAAATGTTGCAACATATAATTGTTCTTGACTAAAAACTGATTTTGGAAGATATAGTCCAACATTCTTTAAAGATTGACACTAACTTTTGTATATAATCATAGCAAAACAAACTACAACTGGGAATTTTCTCCTCTAAAATCAAATAGAGAATTTGGTAAAATCAGACCGGCTCATAATCAGTCTACCAAATAAGAATTTTCTATTTTCATGATTTTCCAAAATTAGTTTAACATGAATTGTATGGTTCTGCATCTTAATTATTATCAACTTGCTTCTATTGCATAATTTATTTGATAGATCTATATTTTTAAGAAGCATGACTATGCATCCTCCTTCAACTTTATTTCTTGATTCAATAATCTAGAACAATTGATCATGATTAGATATTTCGATGAAAAATATTTCATTGTCATTATCTATGCTTTCATCCTTTTGACAAATATTATTGGAACTGATATATACCTTTTAATTTGCAGACATACGTTATGTGATGTAATCATTAATCGTATCAACCATCTCATTAGTAGGGGCTAGTATATCACTATATTTAAAAATGTTTGGATTTGAAGTGATAAAATTTATGTTTTTGGAATATAGAGTCTAACATTCTTTAAAGAATAGCATTGACTTTTATTTATAGTTATAGTAAAACACACTTCGACTGGGAATTTTCTTCTCTAAATTGAATGAGGAATTCGGTTAAATCACACGGGCTTATAATCAATATACCAATCAAGAATTTTCATCCCAAATAATGAACTTTGTTTTAATAAGAAGAGAGGTTAAATCATTTTATGTGGTAATTGTTTTGCATGTAGAATTTTCATCATCATATACTTGGACTAAGATTTATATTCCAAATATATTCTAAAAGATTAATTCGAAAATAAAAATCAACTCTTTATTGTTCAAAAAATGAAACAATAAAAGGAAAAAACCTTTTATTAGTTGAATAACATGACTATTTTTTGAAAGTATTTGAGAATTGCATTTCATCCGCTACATTGGCGGTTGAATCTTCATATCGACTCCGTTTTTTAGTAGAATTATGCAATAGTGATGCAATATTAATAATTATTTAGAAAGTAAAAAATAACTAAATTAAAAATTGGTCATCCTAAATGTTGATATGATACTATTTTTAAAATATATTTAATTTACCACTTTTTTCATATACCTGATGGGAAATGCTGCATTCTTTGTGTTGTTAGCTCTTATTTTTATCCTTATATTTTTTTTGCAAAAAACTAAAAAATAAATCACGAATAAAATAAATCATGAAAAAAAAAATCTTTGGGATAAAAAAATGCAAAAAACTAAAATAAAAAATGAAAAATTCGAAATTCAAGTCTTGAATTGAAAATTGTAGGAATTCCATATAAATTGGAAATTACAAATCTTTTAAAAACTAAATATTTTGATTTTTATATCTACATTAATATATCTTATAACGTAAATAAATAAATTAAATTCAAAACTATAAATTATTAAATAAAAATGCAAAAATCTATATAAAAAAAATTAAAAATTTGAAAGGGAGACATCTTCACTATTGGTTTTACAAATATACATAGATGAATAAAAAATACATGCAAAAATCTAAAATTGGTAAATTAAAAATTATAAAATAATATAGATAAAATATAAAATTTCAAATTTCAAATTTCAAATCGTTCAAATCTTTTTAAAAGTACAATATTGTAGAATTCCATATATATATAGGAAATTCCATATATTTCAAAAATTAAAATTTATAATAAATAAATAAATAAATGCAAAAATAAGAAATTTATAAATCTAATTTAAAATTTAAAATGAAAAATAAAAAATAAATAATTAATAAATAAAAAATTCAAAAATCTATAAAATTGGAAAATTGGAATGGAGACACCACCTTAATTGTAGAATAGTTTGTTCACTAATGCTTTAATATATATATAGATTAAATATGGTAAGGGTGATATATTGGTTTGTCAAATAATCTTTGTATATATATATTTATTTATTTAAATAACATAAATTATTAATTAAATTAAAGCTTTATTCTTAATTAGATTAAATTAATAAACTCAATTAGCAACTCAATATAATATATCCACCAATCATTATGAATACTTTTTAAAGAGAGTCGACAGCACCTTCCAGTAGTAATGGTGACACGTAGCCGTTTCTCTCGGAGTGGTTAGGGTGTAGATTTTTCACATGCATAATGTGCCGAATGATATACTTTTTGTAATTGTATAAGTGAAAAAAAATGATGCCGTATGTGAATTTTGTGATGTTTATGATAGTGATGTTAGTGTATAGTTTTGTAATGTTACTTTCAACACATGACATAATCTCGCTCTCTCATCACTTAATTCTACTTTCCTATTATTCTTCATATATAAAGATTTTTTATTATGTACCATAACCAGATTGGCTGTTTAAGCAGGGGATGAAGACTTGAATTGGTAGTCAAGTTCCTAGCTTCCAACCTTATGATTGGGAGTTCGATTTCCCACTGTTCTTCATCCCTCTCCTTACCCTTTTTTATAATTTGTGTGGTCTGGGCTCCCAAATACTTTTGCCGACACATGGATGTCAATATTTAACAAAAATGTTTAAGCAGCTAGAATTCATACCATACTAAAATCATTTATTTTTGGTAGCGAATTATAAATTTTTGTTTATTGCATTTGCCATTACCATACTTTATAATGAGAATAAAGGGAGTATTACTTTTTTGGCACAACTAAAGTACTCCAAACTTTTTTTTTTCTCAACAGCATACACATGCTAGGAAATGGGTGATCGAAGCCATGATACAAAATACCTCCAAACTTTCGGTAAGGGTTTTTTTTTTCCCGATATATAAGGGGACGAAAGCCTAATAAATAACCAAGAGAATGGCTGGTGATAGTTATTCCATTCTTGTCTTGCTTTATAACCTATTAGAGCAACTCCAACAATGATGTAAAAATAGTGGTAAGCGGCATTTTTGAGTTGAAGACCACTCCAACATCACACGGTAAACTGCAAACGCGGCGGCATTTCCAAATGAAGTGAATAGTGCCCCGCAAAACGCGCCGGCATTTCCAAGTGAAGTGAATAATGCCCACAATTTGTAGCGGCGCACCGTAGACAAACGCCATCCTTTTCTTTACTTTTTTTTTCTTTTTTTTTTTCCTTTCTTTCTCTTTGATAAATAAGCAGCGTTATTCTCTTTTTCCTTCTTTTTTTATTTTTCTTTTCTTTTACTTATTTATATATTTTATTTATGTTAAACTTTAGTTTTAATAATAAAATAATTAAATTATAAATATATATTTTTATTAATAGGTAATTTTGTAAGTTCAATCTTTTTTTTATGAGAGTTCATTTGTAGAAAATTTAAAAAATTTAATTAAATTATATGCCTAATGCTAATCTATATGTCCAAATGTGTATAAATGCTAACTTATCGTATAACAAGAAATTATATTTTAATAAAATATATAAAACATCAATAAAAAAAAATTATGTGTTTTAAAAAAAAAAGTCTAATTACTACATTTAAGTATAATATATTTAAATAAATACAATATACTAATTTGATAAATAAAAATTAAATGAATAGTAAAAGGAATCAAAGTAGAATATTCTTAAATAAAGGAAAATTTAGAGTTGATTGTTGGAGATGAAAAGTGAATAACTATAAACTGGACTGGCAAATAGAGTAGAGTTGACTGGGAAATAGAGTTTATTACTGGAGATGGCCTTAGACAACTCGTTTTGTCGGATTATACAATCTTTCAACTCCCATATAAAAAATCAATTAATAAACAAATGCATCGGTGGCTGAAATCCCATAAAGGGTTTTTAATAGTTGTATGTTGCTAATCATTTGACAAGGCTCTGATACATTTTTGTTAACCAAGAATTTTGATTGAACAATATTTGAGGATAGTCACAAGAATTATGGAAGAGAATTACAGGAATCTTGAATAAAACAGTAAAGGAACAAAAAATTGCAGAATGGAAGAACACGAAAGAAACTTGCAGAAAAGAAAAGTTGCAGAAAGTAAAAATATGAAAGTGTGGATTCCCTTGGTAGGGTTCTGATGATCCATCTAGGAGGCTGCCTCCAGTATTTATAAGGAGTCACGTCTTTCCTTGGCAGAGTTACGGTCTTGCTTGGATGCTACCGTTACCCCAATCTGTTCCAAGGATCCCTGGATGACGCCCTGTCTTAATGTCGCCAGATCCTCTCTTGAGTAACCGTCCTCTCTTTTGCGGATCCCTTCTCCTCGGATGGCGCCTGGCTTTAATGCTTCCACAATTCTCTCCAAGGGTGAGGCAGCTTCTCAAGTCTTCAATGCTGCCCTGATCCTATCCAAAGGCGACGCGCTTCTCATGTCTTCAATGCTGTCATAACCCTCTCCAAGGGTGCCGCTTCTCCCAGCTCATAACCCAAAACCTATTATCCGTCTCGGGCTCATCCATGAACTAGGCCGATCACTTGAATATTGGGCCGAAAATATAGTGGGCCTTAGTATTTTTTGAGGGTTAACAGATGCCCCCCTCCCGCATTTTGTCTGATTAGCATCTTTAAGATAAATTTCCGCGCTTAAACCTAGGGTCGGGAGTCTTGGCTCGTTAAGGCCCATTAGGATTAATCCGACATCAGGGCCGCCATCTCCTTCAAGCATCCGGGAACCGCCACATCGCCGAGTTGGGCCGCCATCGGGATAGCTCTTGGGCCGCCATTGGAGTCGACAGCGCCACCCCCTACCTGGGCCGCCACCCTCTGCATGAGCCGCCATTGAAGACCCCCGCCAGGGGTGCTCGGTCCGCCATCACACACGAGCAGGCCGCCACCTTTGCTTCTTAGGGCGCCGCCATCGCCATTCCTCAAGAAGTCTCGAGCCGCCACCATCATCATAATGGGGGCCGCCATCTCATCCACGAGCTGCGATCCTCAAATCGCGAACTGAGGAGCGCCGCCATCTCTGTCATCAGGGCCGCAATCTCCTTCGATCTTCCGGACCGCCATCCGCGAGCGAGGACGCCACCTAGGTCTGCTTCTGGCCGCCACATCCGCCTGAGGGCCGCCATCACCTTACCCAAGGCTAGGCCCGAGCCGCCACCAGGGTTCATCCGAGCCGTCATCTCCATCTTTCTTCGGGCGCCACCATCTTGAGCGCTCAGCGCTGCCATCCTCGTCCCATCTTCGAGCCAATGTCGCCAACGCCGTCATCACCTTCAACCGCTGCGAGGTGCACGCCGCTGTTGTGACTCCGGACAACCTCGCTTCGGTCCCTGCTCGAGTAAACTCCACAACGCTTCTGCCTGAGAGCCGCCATCCAGACCCGGGGTTGCAATCGTCGTTGACAAGGAGCGCCGCCATCACCCTTCGTCCGGGCTGCCATCGTTCCGTGGGGAAGCCTGCCGCCATTGCCGAGGCGCGCTGCGAGCGCCACCATCCTCCTTGAGTTCCCGAGATGGCACCTGCTCGTGGATCTTGATCTAGGCCTCCATCCGACGAGTGCCGCCACTAAGCCCTCGGGGGCCGACATCCTCTCGTCTCTTCCCAGGCCGCCATCCACGTCGTCCGTGGCCGCTAAAACCACTTCGCCCCGGCGCCGCCATAGTCTCAATTGCTGCCAGCCCCTCCGAGAGTCGCCACCCTTCGAGCGCCTTCAGCTGCCGAGAGCCGCCAGCCTTCCGAGAGCCGCCACCGTGGTTGGGCCGCAAGCCCCGCGCCGCCAGCAAGGAGCCACCAGCACTCTTGAGCGCCGCCAGCCTGCCGAACGTCGCCACCCCTGAAGGCCACCATTCCTTCTTGGTCGGGCCGCCATTCACTAGCCCAGGCCGCTATCCTCAGCCAGGGCGCCATCCTCAGTCAGCAACTACTCATCCTCCAAGGCCGCTGTCGATGGCGTTCCAGGGCCACTATCCAGGGTTTTTACTAGAGCTGTAAACGAGCCGAACCGAGCCCAGCTTTGGGTGTTTGAGCTCGGCTCGTTAAGGATTCGAGCCTGGCTCGTGTTCGTTCGTTAAGGAAGTCGAGCTCAAAATCATGTTCGAGCTCGGCTCGTGAAAATGTTCGTGAGCACGAGCTCGAGTTCGGCTTGGCTCGTTTAGTTTAAACGAGCCAACTTACTCTTTTGTTCAGCTCGGTTCGTTTGAGGTCGTTCGGCTCAATTAAAAATTTATCAAAAAATTAAGAATCATTCATCCAATCAAGGATTAGATTTTTTTTTCCCACAATATTGAAATTGTCAAACGAACATATACAAACACATAAAATTACAAAATTACCCCGTTAACAAACATATACGAACATTTTCGAACTGTTCGCGAACAAAGCTCGTGTTCGTTCGTTAAGAAAACGAGCTCGTGTTTGTGTTCAAGCTCGGCTCGTTAAGATTTACAAACGAACAGTTAACGAACGAACACGAATCGAGCCGAGCTTTGTTCGCGAACTGTTTGTTTGTTTTACAGCTCTAGTTTTTACCACCCATGGTTACTGCATTGGCCACCACTGTTGGTTTGTCTTCCTCTTTATCATGTTTCAATTTTCCAAAACGAATCCTGTGTGTAGGTAAACGCTTCTCATCTTGTTCCTCAAGGAACTTTTCCAAGCGGGCCGCTTTCTCGGCCGGCTGGGCAAGATCAGTGGAATCCTGTGACAACGGTGTGTAGAACCTGTCATGGAAAACTCGCTCCAGATTGGTCTATTTTTTAATTGAATTAGGCCGCAATGACGCATACCATGCAAAAGCGGGTCCAGTGAGGGATGAGCTGAATAATCTCAACTTCAGCCAATTGTTGGCTGCCGCTTCACCACACTGGGCGGTAAATCTAGCCACATGCTCTACAGTGGACTTGCCATCGTCCCCTGAGAATGTGGTGAATTCGGGCATCTTGAAGCCCCTCAGATATGGTTGCATGATGTCTACCCAATCAGGGTAGGGTTTCTGTATGTAGGCCGCTCCATCAGCCTCAATTGAATTATAAAGTGTTGCTGCATCATGTCTGCAAGCAACTCGGGTAATACCGTCGGTGCCTGTGTAAGAGACATGGCGGCTGGAGGTGTGGCAGGGGTCGCGACCACTCCACATAGTTGTGGCGCATGCCCCCTAGCATTGACGACATCCAACTAAGGTTCGGTGCGGAAGCCGGTACTGGCATGGCGGCTGTGGGAGGCGTGGCAGGTGTCAAAGTCACTCCATATGGTTGTGGTGCCTGCCCCCCTTGCGTTGGCGACATCCAAATAGGATGCGGTGCGGGCGCTGGTACTGGCATGGCAGTTGTGGGAGGTGTGGAAGGGTCAAAGCCACTCCATATGGCTGTAGTGCCTGCCCCCTTTCCGTCGGTGGCATCCAACTAGGGTTTAGGGGCACCGCCGTCGTTTGGCGTGGTGCCATGCCGGATGCGTCGGGGATTGCCGTACAGCCTGGTATAGCGCTGGCCGCCATCAAGCGGCCTGATGAAGCATACATCGGCACGGGAGGTGCCGCATAACCGAAATTCGGCATGCTAGGTGCCGCAGGAGTGAAAGCATGAGTGGATTTGAATGGGGGCAAACTCACCAGGCCTCCGAATTCCGAGAGTGGCGGCTGGCCAAAAGTAGTCCCCCAAGTCCTCTGTGGGCCGCCATACGGCCCTGGGATGCTTGGTGGCACAATCATGTCATTTGCTAGAACAGATCCCTCTTGCGAAGTACGCAGGGATCCACATATCTTGTCAGCCTGGTCGCCCATGGCAGGCCGCAACACATCTATAAAGTGCCTTGTAAGTAAAGGCATGAATTCGGCCATCGATTCAGTCATTGATAGTCGCATCTGCTCGGAGAGGGTAGGGATCCGCATTATTCCCTGTTGTGCTTGAGAGGTTCCCGCCGCATCATCAGCGTTCTCAGAGGGTATTCTAGCGGGTGTGTCTTCGTGTAATGACATTTCTTCAAATTTTTGAGTTAAGTCCCTTACTATTCGTCCAGATCTAAGTCGCATAAATTGGGTTTAAGCGGATATGGTTTCCACTCGTGTCCCACTGGGCGTGCCAATTTGTTAACCAAGAATTTTGATTGAACAATATTTCAGGATCGTTACAAGAATTATGGAAGAGAATTACAGGAATCTTGAATAAAACAGTAAAGGAACAAAAAATTGCAGAATGGAAGAACACGAAAGAAACTTGTAGAAAAGAAAAGTTGCAGAAAGTAAAAATATGAAAGTGTGGATTCCTTTGGTATTTTCTTCCTTTACGATAAAGATCCATATTCCAGATAAAATGGAATGTTCCAAATTTAAGGGATTTCGACAGCTATAATAATTTACCAGCCTAAAATATAAAATTACAATTAATATTACCTAAAATACTGTAATCTAGCAACCATCACATTAAAAGCAAGCATGTATTCACCGAATCAGAGCCCCTGTTGATTCAGGGTAACCTAACCCCATAAATATAATACTTTTTCTGTTTTATCAGTGATTTTGGAAGGAATATGCAACATACCCACCTTAAAATAAGGAGATTGTCCTGATGAAAGTCTTGTGCATATATATTTCCTTAAAATATGCAACATATAAATATAAGAGTAGTCACTTGTGCCTGCCCTTGCATTCATATAGAATTGCTAATACATTCGAAATGATTAACCTTGCAATTAAATTTACACAAATAAATATGCAAGAAACTTCCATAGGTCCAACATTTAACTCATTTCACACAAATAATAAATGTTGAAATTATTATTCCGAAAGTATGTATATATAGTCGGCTTGCATGACCTGAAATTAACTCTATAATTTAACTCATTCAAAGTAAACTCCCATAGGTCCAACATTTCAAAGCTTAATGCAAAATTATGTCTTAATTTCGCATCCATACATATCTTTTTGCACTTTTTCCTTACAAATGAACCATCTGTCTAAATTCTAGCAGACATCATAGACAAATATGTTCATTCTTTCTTAATTGGTGGAGTACAATTTTCCCCTTTGATTGGAATTTTTATTAAATAGATCAAATCACCAACATACTCGAAAACGTGTTGCCATCATCAATCACTATTTTTCTATACACACGACATATTATTTAATACTTAAGGATGCAATCACATGAGACTGTAGCTACTATCTTTATTTTGTTTTACTTTTCTTGATAATAACTTTGATAATAACCCATTAATTAAGATAAGGATGAAATGGTATGATATGGTCCCAAATCTTTTGTTTCTTTTTTCTGTCTCTTGTTATTGTTTTGACTATTTTTCACTTGTGATGCAGAAGTGTTGATGAATGTATTGTAGTTTGTTTTTTTAATATGATTGCGTATAAGTTTGAGAATTTAAATATAGATGGGGACATGGAGGAACTGTTGGGCTAGAGTGGAAAATTTAATACTCCCTCCGTCCCGCAAAGTTTGACATCTTTCTTTTGGGCACGGTAATTTAGGTGGTGGGTTTAGTAGTTAAAGTGGTGTGAGTGTTTGTATTTAAGATAATCAAGTGTAGTAATAAATTTTGATACTGTTTATTATTTAACTTTAAATAATTATTATGGTAGTGACGTAATTAGAGAAAATAATCAAGTGTGATCTTTTTAGAATCGTCTAATCGTATAGTTTTAGAATATATATTTTATACAATTTTTATCTGTACCAATTTTAAAATATTAAGAATTAAAGAAATATAAGGGACTTTGTGTAGAAAAGTAAAATTGTATTGGAATTTGTGCAGAATAGTAAAAGTGATTACTTTTAACGAGATTTGATAATAATTAAAATTCTAATCAAATTTATATTAAGTTAATTTATCTAAAAATGGAAAGGTGTCAAACTTCGTGGGACACCCAAAAAAGGAATAAGTGTCAAACTTCATGGGAGGATGGAGTAATACAATCACTTCCCTAAAGTAACCACAAAATAAAAAATAAAGTAATATTCTTCCTTTTCTAAAAAAAAAAAAAAAAAAAAAAAAAAAAACAAACAAACAGAATTATGTATGTTTTTATGTATGTTACCAACGGCCAATATATAATTTTTTTGGAAAGTGAAGACAAATACAATATTAATAAAGCCTCATAAGTACCAACAGCAGTTGGCTTAAGTGGATGGGCTCTAGTCGCTTAAGTAAGGTCTCGGGTTCGAGCCTTGTGTATACAAAAAACTGCTTTGGGAGAGGCGCTCTTAATTGCCCTTGCAGATCATCGAGGGATTAGTATTGGACTAGCCCTTGCAGATCATCGAGGGATTAGTATTGAGTCCAATGAGACCCAGGGATACCCAGGTATTTACCTAAATAAAGCCTCATAAGTCATGAATGATCCATTCCCCGGACCAAGTTGATTCATCAACACCCAAATCCCCCATTTTTCTCTTTACCTGGGTGGAGCAGAATGACTATTAAATTTAAATCTGTAAAAGCAAATCTATAGAATTAAATTAAACTATGAATACACATATTCTTTAAAAGTTTATAAAAATGGTTATCCATATAGAAATTTATTTTGATATGCATCTAGTTTTCTTTCAATTAAATTTATTTTGCTTAAGCTCTCACAACATAATCAGATGTCTCGGGTTCGAGTTTTTGGGTATGTAGAATTTTATTTTGGGATATACAACCCTTTTATGCATACGCCGATCTTTGAGGGATTAAAGTTCAATGAGCCTGATATTCACCTAAAAAATATATATCATAAAAATTTACAAGTACAGAAATTCTCTTGCCGCCGGTCTCTGAAATTAGGCCTTCGGTCATCTAGTTGTACAAACGAGCCAGCGTGATCTAAGCCCAATTCAATCCCATTAATTTAGGTCCATAACAAAATGAGATGGGCCTTACTAGACCCAATTAAATTCATAAAAGTCTTTCCACCTTACACAAATTTTAGCAAGGCTGGCCCGGCAATTGCATTTTTTTTTTCTTCTTAGAATTACCATGTATCCAGGCCATATTGGATTCATAACTAATTACTCAAGAATTTGTATGGGCAATAAAGAACACATCCCCCAAAGCAGTTTTTTTGCATACACCAAGTTCGAACCCGAAATTTTGCTTAAGTGACTAGTGCCGCAATCCATTCAAGCTAACTTTCTATTTTTATCAAGACAATTTTTTAAAAAAAAAAAAAAAATTGGGCACAGTACACGAGAATACAGCTAAAAAGGGAATTTTGATCACAGGAGTATGTATGTAGACATTATAACATAAAAAATTAGAAATCTTCTAAAATTAATGTTAATAGTAACAGATGAAAATAGTTGGGTTTATATATACATTATCATAATTATTCATTCAATTAAAAATGATGTGTATGCTGATAGTGTATGATCATTAGATATTTAAATTTAAATTTTTCAGTCATTGGCTTTGTAGAACATGGCTACTCGTACCGAATGCTATTATTGATTTATTGCCAACTACTGTCATATAGCATGGCCTTTTGAATCAACAGACATCTGAATGCTATTAGTGACTGGAGGGCAAGATTTCAAATCTTCAAGGTAAGATTTTTGTTATGATTTCAAATCTTCAAGGTAAGATTATCCACTTTGGCTCAAGTCCCCCTCCGTTTCTCAGACATTGTAATTTCCATTATATATGTATTAGAAATGATTGCACAAAATACAATTATTATTATTATTATATAATTTTACCATCTTATTAATCCTTTGGTTTGAGTTGCATTTCAATGGTTTTAATAACTTATTTGATCGATAATGTAGCGTTTTGGCTTTGTTAACGATTCTTTAGAACTATTTGTGGAGATGTTTCTTTCAAATTATGTATCGAAGTCTCTTTTTTTAAAAAAAAAAAAAAAAAAATTGTGACACTTATGTGTCGGCAAAGGTGTGTGGTAAACCGGGTTGTAGGTTTTTTCTCTTAAAAAAGATTTGAATTTGAATGTTTTAATGTGTTTGACTCCGAAGATCTTTACGTGGCCGAACATCTTCCTAGTCCATCCTCTCAACATAGCTCTCATTCATAAAATATTATTGGTAAGAATTCAAATGCAGGACTAAACTTAGACCCTGTTCTCCTGGACTTATTTCCAGGACTTGTTACTTATTCTTATTAAGGTCAGACCAGACACATTCAGATCAGATCAGACCAGACCAGATCAGACCACACTAAATATATAGTTGTAAACAGATCAGATCAGATCAGACCAGACCATATCCAATCAGATCAGACCAGAAACATTCAGACCAGACCAGACCAGACCAGACCAGATCTTATAAAATTCAGATCAGAACACCTTAATTATTTCAGCCGAAGAGAACACGGCCTTAGCTTGTCTTAAGAATCCAAACTTGCTATATTGGGCAGCACCGATCATGGCTGATATGTGAACATTATGGACTGTAATAATTGTTCACTTTAGGAATTGAAAATTTTGGTTACTAAATTCAAACTTCCATCGCTGATAAGGTCAGTGACCGAAACTTATTAGCTACAAAAAAAATTAGCGACCGAATTCGGTAGCTAAAATGCGAATATTCTTGTAGGGATACATGCATACCAACGTCTGTTGACATTAAGAAAACCAGGTTCTTGTTTAAATGGGTTAATTTTTCAAAATAATTATACTACATAAAATTACACATTAAAATTTTAAAATTTAGAAAATCTTATATATACGTAATTTTATTTCCGGAGGTAAAGGGGATAACGCCCAACATTTCACAAGCATGGATCTGTTCATTCTTCGTTAATTGTCGGATATTCAACACACTTAACGGGAGAACAACTTAAGCGGATAAGTGTTGAGTGTCCGAATATCAAAAGATTTGTGGGATGACCCTGGTTTATATAGATATGGATCACTCTACTTATTGTTTTCGGTTTAAATCATGCTTTTGAGCAGCGGAGCTCCTCTTCCATCATGTGTTCCACTTGGAGGTTAGTCGCAGAACAACGGGTAAGGCCTAAAATCTTTTATTAATTATTCATTAAGAAGTGGTTCAATAAAATAATAATAATAATAATAATAATAATAATAATAATAATAATAATAATAATAATAATAATAATAATAATAATAATAATAATAATAATAATAATTGATAAGAGGCTCCTAAAACTTACTTGTAGCACACATTTTTATTGTAAAATTTATTGTTTATAAGTAATAAGAAAGAATGAGACCTCTCATAAAATACAGAAAAAAAACCCAAATAGTCCCTTAATTTAGCAAAATTTCCCAAATGGTACATTAATTTTTGAATTAACTAAAACAATCCCCTAACTTTCTTAATCCTCGCCCAATCGATCCAAGACTCCCTTAATTGCATTCCAATCTGACGTGGCCTAAGGATTAATGCAGTCAATGCATTTTGACCCAACTTCTTTGCTTACATGGCAGGGTGGGTGGGAATCGGATGACCTATTTGGAGCTCCACCAGGAAAAATCTCCAAATTCACTTCCGTTGCCTAATTTTACACTCTTCCGGCTCAATTTTCACCATCCCGCAACCTAGCAGCCCCTTTCACCTAATTCAACCACCCGCAGCTCCCCCATCCATGTACGTTTCAGACAAAGTCCATGTTGCTCCCATTTTCAATGTCTACCGTTTGCATTGGAGGCTAATTGACGCTAGGGATTGCGGATTGGAGATTAACGGAGATCAAACCGTGTTGGGATCGTCTTCAAAAATGTAATTTTGATTTTTGTTTTCGAACTGTTCATCATTTATGTTCTATGTTGATCGAAACTATATTTCGAGTTTACGGTTGTAATCGTTGGATGATTGTAGTTGAGATCGACATAAGGTTTGTCAAAATCGGTGAAGAAACGATATCCGGCCAACATTCCGGTCAAGGTAGTAAAATTCCGGCCAAGTTTGTGCAACAGTGAGCTACGATATGATTTTTTGAATTTCAAGCATAGATTCGAGATTCTTATGTTGTAAGGATTCGAATGCACATAAGATATGTCATTTTTGAAAGAGTTTAGAGCCTCGCCGGAATTACTATTCATCGTCTTCTTCGGCGAGCCAATTTCTGTGCGACGATGATTTGGCGATCAGAAAGCGGCATCGAAGTCCTTGTGACATGGTGATTCATCCTCTGCCTTGGTTTTGTTATTTAGATCGTGTTTCTCTCAAAGTTCAAATGCCAACATTTGAGAACGAATTTCGATCGTGTTTCTTCACCCTAGCTTTTGCCCTTTAATTTATTTCATAAATTCCAATGGTTTAATAATAAGTGTCTTTGGTGAAAAAGAATGAAATAAGTAACATAAGGGGAGTGGGACTGATGAGGCCGAATTGATGTCGATGACCATCTGTATGTTTCTGTTTTGTGCAGAAACAATGGAATAGAAAGGAGGGGATGTTTGCAGGGATGAATTTCTGAGATATGATGTGGTGAGGATGTTATAAGGGAAGTGAATTCCCACATGAATCGATATCTACATATGTGGAATGCCCAAATGGCCATGCCCTTCACAAAGTCGAGTCAAAAGAGATTTGAACGCACTAATCCTTGTGCCACGTCGGATTCGAATGCAATTAAGGGAGTTTGGGATCGATTGGGCTAGCATTAAGCAAGTTAGGGGATTGTTTTAGTTAATTCAAAAATTAATGGACCATTTGGGAAATTTTGCTAAATTAAGGGACTTTTTGGGTTTTTTTTCCCATAAAATACCTACCAAACCCGGGGTGTGTGACATCACAATGAGACATTGCAATAATAATACTTCCTCCGTAATTTAATGATGTTAACATTCCTTATTTTCACGCAATCCAATGCAAAGTTTTAACGATTCATATCTCAAATTGTAAGAAAGTAAAAATTATAAAAAAAAATTTAATATTCTAAAACTATATGATTATGTGAATCTAACAACATCTCAGTTGACTATATTTTATGTTATACGTACTATTTAAAAGGAAAAAAAAAAAAAAAAAAAAAAAAAAAAAAAAAAAAAGATGTTGACCGAGCTACCTGCCAAGTTATCTTCAAATTAAGTGGATGCGGCCTATTGCTATATTTTATTTTTAATTCCCGTTTGTGATAGCTAAGTTTTAGGTGTGATTTATGTGATTTTAGAGTTTTTCATAAACAAGTGATGTATAAGATGACTCAGTATCAGTATATTCACTGTAGCATATGTTATCCGTCCAATGGAGTGGGAGGATGATGAGTTAACAGCCTGGGTTTAATTTATTTAATTAACACTGGTATTAACAAATTATTAAGAGTTATTAATATTGTTGTCTAGTTTGATCTTACTAAAGTAAGTACACCGTAATAAGACTATATATGTTTCTTTCTTTTTTTTTAAAAAAAAATGTCACCAATAGATGCGGCCTGTATAGGCTGGTAGAAAAAAAAGTTATTATTATTATTATTACTATTATTTTTTTATTTTTTTTTTAAAAAAAAGATGCTCATTTCTTTTACAATAGACATTTTATAACAAAATCATAGGTAAGCCGTAAGCGTGCATGGTGTCCATTGCATAGTTATAACATATAATACATTTTAACATCTCCACAATATAATTTAATTGTGGGTCTGATTAAGGGTGAACGCAGTGCGCGTTGGTGCAGTTTCGTACCAAACAACCAAACCAAACCATTTTAGCATTTCAAATCAAACCAAATCAAACCGAAAAAAGTAGTTTTGTGCGGTTTGGTTACGGTTTAACCAAAATTTTTAAAAAAATCCTGTGAAATACAGTCGTAAGTGTAACAGTTCAAACTCCGAAATTCAAATTAAAAGTTAAAAAAAAAACATAAGTTTACTGTTTTTTTTTAGGGAACGGTATTTATTCATTCAAGCCAAATACGTAAGTTTACTGTTTACAAGCCAAATACGTAAGTTTACTGTTTACAAGCCAAATACGTAATAAACTAGCTATAAGCTATTGGGGAAAAAAAATAAAACTACAAATAGCATAAGAAAACAACAGTGGTAGTAGAGCCAATGAAGGGTAACAGTAGCTGCATGTGCTTTCTGAAATATATCATGATTACAAATATAACGTGTAATTTGTAAACCAATGTACAAAGTGCATTACATCAACGAAACTTCTGAAACATATTAAACAAATAAATAGAAGCCAATGAAAGGGCATGAATCACCGCCTCTGTACCTTGAACTAATATAAATGCATTTGCCACTAAATCTAATTCTAATTTATAAAATTCTAATAGTATATTATATAGTATAATATATACTTTTAAATATATATAATTGTGGTTTACGGTTTGGTCTGGTTAATTTTTTCTCCAGACCAAACATAAACCGCAGTTAAAAAAAAAAAAAATCAAACCACAAATTTTAAACCGCAAACCAAACCAAACCATCAAAATACGGTTTGTTTTGGTCTGATTTACGATTTAGACCGCATTCTGAACAGCCTAGGTGTGATTAAATGTAATGGTCGAGTTTTGAGAGTCATCCATAATTTTCTTTAATTTTCACATGCAAGTTTCATTTTTTTACCATATTATACATTTTATCCATGTGCTAAAAAAACATTTAAGTTGGATGTTCAAACCTAATTAACAACGCCACATATCTCCTTTTTGAGGAACAAAATTATTAGTAGTGTTATTATATATATAATGAAAATTGCAAAAATCGGAAGGTCTAACCAAATTTTCAATTACGGAGGATTTGATGCAGAATTTATTAAATAAATTATGCTTACGTTGAAGGAAGGGAATCGACAATTGTCTTTATCATTGCCGTTTTCTTGCATGAATTCTCAAAGTTCAAAATGTCTTAATTATTGCAAGGTGATGCACATACACACATAAAAATATATGTATATTCATTCTTCCTTTGAGTATATGTAGTAGTATTATTTTTGTTTTAATTATTCTTTTTGGTGGCTGTATGTTTTAGTATAATTTGTATTGTTAAACTTAAGAGAGTGACCACCTTACTTACAATTGTCAATTAAGCAATATACGGCAAGAAAGTAAATCAAATAAAATAAAAATCCATAACTCCTCCAAATATATTTTCATCAAGAAAATATATATCTGTGTGTAAAAATGTGAATATATGTATAAATTAATAAATCATGAAAATTATACTACCTCCGTCTCGTTATGTATTTGACGTTTGGTAATGTGCTACTATTTACATATAGACTTTCACTTAAAGTTTTGTCATAGTTATACAAGTTAAAACATAGCCAATTGACATCTTGATAGATTTGTCTCTTCGTGTAATTTTTAAATATCGAACATTTAGAATTGTTACTTATACCGAACTTAAGTTATGAATAATTTAAAATGTGCATTAAACTGCATTATGTAACAAACATATGAAACAGAGGGAGTATAAAAGAACACAGATAATCGATCAGAAGGAATTACTTTCATTTTTAAAGTTTTTTTTGGTATATAATATAGTCGAAAAGTTTAATAAAATTACCGTTGATAAAAAATTATATTATATTAATTCTATCAACAAAAATTAGTAAATAAAACATAAATAAAAGCAACAATTTACCTTTATTCACTACACCCAAAAAAATTACTTAACTGACATTATATTTTTAAGTCACGTTAAAGAATTTTTTTAAAAAAGTTAGCAAATACTGTAATTTTTTTACCATAAAGTGAAAAATAACCAAAAAAAAAAAAAAAAACAACAACAACAACACCACCCTATTGGCTATTGGTATTTAACCTTTGACCAAGGTTAGTTAAAAATACATTTATTTCAACTTTATTACTGCCACTTAATTAACCCACCAACACTTCATTACACTTAACCCTTAGCTTGTTGTCAACTCGCTGTGTGTGCATTATTTATTTACTACTCCCTGCTTTATAAGTTTTCTAGTGATTTGGTCCCATAATATGAGGCTGCACCCTGCAATTTAGAGTGGGTCAGTACGATATACAGAAAATTTATCATGATATTGTATATCGTACCGAAGGTAATAGTATGAAAATTTTTATACTGATATTGTACCGAAACCTTCAAATCGGCTTATCGAGGATTTTGTTATGAAATTTTTTCATACCGTTACTATACTGACTTTTCGGTATATACGGATCTACCGAACTTTCGGTACATACCGACATACCAGCATCGCAGTATATACCGACATACTGAACATTTGGTACATATTGACATGCCAATATGTATGTAGGGTTAAATATGTAAAATTGTATAAATTATTTATATTTTTTTAGTAAATTCGGTATATACCGATATACCAAGCATTCGGTACATACCGATATACCGGTATCGGGGTATATTAATATACTGACATACCAAACCTTCAGTACATACAAATATAACGATACCATAGTATATGCCGAAGTTCGGTATGATAACGATATACCGCGGTATCAAAAAATATATATCGATGTACCGAAATCTTATGGTATAATATCATACCAACATTTTCCCCCAGCTCTAACGTGCATGCATAAGTAGCATAACAATATAAAGGATCATAAAGTACAACCATGGAAATATACCTCATCAGTACACCTCAATTTAAAAGTTCCAATACGATAGATATATATATACTCAATTTGAAAGAAAGAATTCAATATCGCTAACATATTCGTACAAGATGCATTATTTGCTCAGACCCTCACATATGAAGTACTTCCTAAAATCAGCATAATAATAGAATTATGCTGATTTTACTATAAATGTACCGTCAAATTTAGCACTACTAATTACTAATAAATATGGAAATACAAAAGGTGAGCCAGCGTGGCAGGATATTATTCTGAGCTGGGTCGGTTGCCGCAAAACTCAGTTTGATGGACCAAACAATAAAGCACGTGGTTTTCATATCATATAGTAGGAGTAATATAAATATCATTTTCAATACATATAAACAATATTATTTCCTCGGACAACATCGAACCACGTTCCTTTGTCTGGAAATGTGTTCATTTTACGCCACTTGCAAATTCTGACTTTTGTACTCGTCCACTGCATTGCATTTTCTTCTTCATACTTTGCCGTAGATACAAAGAAATTCACTTCACTACCTAACCATATCCTTTTTTTGCATCTGGTCTATACTCGTGTTTTTGCTTTAGCTTCTACAAAATACTACTCACATAATAAAAAATAAAATAAAATCCAAACGTAGAGGAAGCATCACAAATTGCTTCTACCAAAAGCAAAATATTAACTTTTGGGTTGCTTTTTATTAGGAGTACAAAATTACAAATGGAAGCAAAAACATACATACAACCAAAAACATATCCAAATTCTAAGCATGCTCTAAATTCATGGCGATATCTCAAAGAGCTCACACCATTGTTGGACAATTGCATTTTTTGTCAAATGATTTCTTCTTATTGTGACAATATTTTTATAATAGAATGTGTGCAAATTAGATTAAACACGCTACATTTATTAAGTAGTTTGTAGAGTTTGAAATTTGATATGCAATTGTCTTTTGTATTTTGAGAAATTAGTTTGAGCGTTGAATTGTCAACTTTGGTGGTAAGTTTCCAATTAAGTACTTTGATCGATATACTTGTTTAAATTATAAGTACTTTGCTACAAAATAGTCTATTTGAAATTGGAAAATGTGTGACAAAATAGAAGTTTTTCAACGATTCAATATCCTTGAATCTGGGGGATTCATATAGTCAACTTAACCTATTCCAATATTGCTTACCGAGAAAAAAAAAAAAAAAAAACACCATTATAATATTGAGCAATGAATCGTCTACCAATGATTTTAATACATTGTCTTCTTAAATTCTCCCCGTTCTTGATAAATTGTAACATTTAGAAAATTAATACTATTTACGCATGCAATTTAACTTAAAATTTTATCATAGTTATACTAATTAAAATATAATCAAGTGTGATCTTGTTATATTCGTCTCTTCGAGTAGTTTATAAATATCGAACTTTTATAATTTTTACTTGTACCGATTTTGAGTTATGAATTGTTTAAAATGTGTATTGGACTGCGTGCAATGTGGGTCCGTTGCAATTTTTAGAAAACGGAGGTACCAACTAACAAGGAGTTTTTTTTTTTGGCATGTCTAAATCTTATATATGAAGGACCAACTAACAAGGAGTTTTTTTTTTCTTTTTAATAAAAAAAACAAGGAGTGTTTGAGAGAAGAATTTTGATAAGTTTTAACTTTTCAAAACAACTTTTTAATTATTCAAATAATCATTTGTATTTGGAAAATATTTATTTAAAATATGTTTTTGGACTTTGAAAATCTACTTTCGAATAGCTTTCAAATCAACTAACTTTTTAAAAAACTATTTTATTTTGTTATGTTTTACTCCAAGAATTTAACATGTTTTAAAATATTTTTTAGTATTGCTTCTAACAAGTAATTATACAATTTAATAATTTAAAAATTATCATATTATCATACTCCGTTGTTCCTAAATACATTTCTCATTTTATTTCACTAAAAGAATTTCTTTTTTAGCTAGTGAAAAATTCGGTAGTTTATAATTTGGTCACTAATGAAGTTGGCCGCAAAATTTGCTACCAAACTCATTAACTATCATGATTTATAAATTCACCAAAATATTTCGGTGGCTATTCTTGTTGTGCTTTTTCATGTATTCAGTGTACATTTTTAATTATTGATAATTCAAATTGTATTTAAGTAAAAATTATAAAAACTCAATATTACAATTTAAGTAAAAATTATAAAAACTCAATATTATTAATCTATGTGATTAGACCAATTTAGTAGGATCTCATTTGATCATATTGTTTTTTTCTTATATAACTACAATATTAAGGTCAAAGTTGCAACATGAACTATGAACGAAGTCAAACTAAAACGGGGCTAAGAAAATGGAGGATGTATTATATTAATTAGTAGTAGTATTACTTTAACATAAACATAATACTTCATTATTTATATATCTATAGTCATGTTGTACAATGAAATTAAACTAGTTTTTCTGAAGTAAAAGTTCTATTTTTTTTAAAAAAAAATCAAATCAAATTAATTTTATTGATTGAAGTTATTATATGATAAAAGAAAAATCTTAACTAAAATCGTTCTAATGAAATGTATAATATTTAATCATTTTATTTTAATAAAAATAAAACATATATTTTTTATATTATGTGTATCAATATATATTACATTGTTTATAAAAATGTGTAATGTACTGTATTATATATTAGAAATTAATCATACGTAATTTATTAAATAATTTAATATAAATAATTAATGTAATCAACTAATCAATTCGACTAGGGATAAAGACTTGGGGGTTTCGATTCCATATCCGCTCCCTTATCCATACCCATTATTCCGTTGTAATTTAGGTGTGAGCTCCAACCACTCATTTTCTAGCATGTATAGGTTGTTCTCAAGAAAAAAAAATTAATCATATCAACTAAATAAATAACTATTTATACTATCAATAACCGCGCGCCGGTAACTAATTGGTCAATACTTTCTGAAAAGAAGTTTTGCCTAAGCAAGTCTGAAACAATCAAATATAGTATAGTTTTGATGGTTTATGATGCTATTGAAGATTAACTTAATTGCTTTATCCAAAACCTCTCAAATAAATTTATAAAAAGTGATTAAAATATTCAATTTCTCATTTCTCAATATAATCGACTGCATAGTTGGACGCATTAGCTAGCTATCTACCAGATTATTCATGCTTCAAAATCAATAATAGTACATCGTGGATATATTTAAGTTACATGTTTCTTTTTTAAATATCGGGGTAGAAAATGGATCCACACCATTAATTATAACATACCTATAAATAAAATGAAAATATGGGACTAAGGGACTAAAAAACAGCCCATATATCCCAATTCATTACTTGAGTGTGTGGATTAATTAGGTATATCCATAACACACTACATAGTACTGTAGTCTGTATATGATGTGTAGTAGAAAGAAAATAAACATAAAATAAAATAACGATGAAAAGGTGTGGATAGGGCACACAAGACACAAAGGTGAACAGGACATCACATTTTACATTACATAGTGTTGTTGTACTAACTCCAAATACAGTATGTTCTTCTCCCTGTCCTGTCTTCATTTTCCTTGTACCCCACACAATTTTTTTCTTTTTTAATTTCTCCACATGATCTTTTATGCAAGATTCATTCATCTCCACATATGTGTGTGTATGTATACAATACATATTCTAGTAGAATCCGAATACGAATACTTATATAAATATAGGTATAACTCTTGTTGAATTCTCCGTTGTTAATTAGTTCCCCTTTCTCTAATCTACTGATATGTTTGACCTCAATTTGGTCGTGGATTCCAATGCCGACTGCAACTCCTCGGCAACCACCTCCGACGCCCACTCATCGGCGCCGAAATTGAGCTCTAGCAACATCAACAACAACAACGACGACGCGCGCCTCACACGCGCCTCCGGTGGTGCCGTGGCATTCAACTTCCATATCCTCGACAGCGGCGGAAGCTATGACCCTCCGCAATTGGCTACGGCCGTGTCCGGCCGGTTGGTGACTCGGGATCTTTTTCCGGTGACCCGCCCCGGGGAGTTGAAGCGGGATCGGGAACCGGGGGGCCAAGCGGAGGTACAACGGCAGCAGCAGCGGGTACAAGCACCGCAAGGGCAAAGGCGGAAGAGCCGGAGGGGACCTCGGTCCCGGAGTTCGCAGTACAGAGGGGTTACTTTTTATAGAAGAACGGGCAGATGGGAATCCCATATATGGTAAATTGAGTAATTCTGTGAAAATTACCTTCACATATTTCGTTCTTCAATTGTTTGTCTTGTCCATATCCCTTTCCCAGTAATAATTTCCTATATACTACATTTCATCTTTAATATTTGCACTCCTTTGGTCCAGGGATTGCGGGAAGCAAGTTTACTTAGGTTGGTAAATTCTTGCACATATAAATCGATACAAGCTTACTGTTATTCAGCACTTCTGGAATTGGGTTCAACCTTTCCTATTGGGTAAAATTAATAGTCGCGAATTTTCTGTTTTCTTGCCTTTTTAGGTGGGTTTGACACAGCCATTTCTGCTGCTAGGTACAGTACATCATCACTACCTCAATTACCTAATCCTTTATCCTTTTTAAAACAATTTGATATACCTTAACAAATTGCAATATAGTACTACTTCGCATCTAGTCATCTACTAACTTTTTGGGAAATATGGAATCAGAGCTTATGACAGAGCAGCTATCAAATTCCGGGGTGTCGATGCCGACATAAATTTTAACCTCATGGATTACGAGGATGACATGAAACAGGTAAAGAAACTGAGAATATAAACTAATTAAATGGGTTACAATCTGATCCATGTGGGGTTTGGGTCACATGCATGCAGTCAACTGCATATGCATATGCAGATTTTATATTTGTGATAAGAGGGGTATTTAGTGTGATGAAAGAATGTTAAAGATGTGTGTGGTTGGAGAAATATTTTGTGTGATAGAAAGAATATGGTATGGAAGGGATGATCTTTGTGATGGAAATGATTGTTTTTGTGATGATGCACTCTTCCATGGGTTATACCGTAACCGGTTGATCCACGTGATCTCTTATTGAGTTTTATGAACTTTTTCTAACAGACGATGAATCTAAGCAAGGAGCAATTCGTGCACGTGCTAAGGCGACGTAGCAATGGATTCGCAAGGGGAAGTTCTAAGTACAGAGGAGTGACACTTCATAAATGTGGGCGTTGGGAGGCCAGGATGGGGCAGCTTCTTGGCAACAAGTAAGAAGCAGACAATTACTTCTGGTGTTTTTGTCTATGCTTAGGCATGAATCCGATCTAACAATGCAACCATGGACAGGTATATCTATCTCGGGCTATTCGACACTGAAGTAGAAGCTGCAAGGTATTTAATTGAGTCCTAACTAATTATAGACAATATTGCTCAGGCATCATACATTCGAACATCCTTGTATTGAAATTAATGCGTCTCAATTCTCTCAATCCACACCTGTTTTGTGTTGGAAAATCAGGGCATACGATGAGGCAGCCGTCAAGTGCAATGGGAGCTATGCTATCACAAACTTTGACCCGACCACATACGAACACAATGGGGTGACAGTTTCCTCAATGCCTTGTTGTACAAAAGGTTGTTACATTATGTGACTTAGTTTCATTTTCTTTGTTTTGAATTCTTGGATTACAATTAGTCGAGTTGTAATAACGTTGATTGGTTTTGTAGGTGCAACTCAAACAGATCATAATCGAGTTGAACTTAATTTGAATTTGGGGATTTGTGAGTATCATCGACCAGAAACACCAAACTGGGAAGCAAATCAGATGCACGACGTGGTAAGTTCATCCATTCCAAATGAACTTGCGTTAATCTCATCATCGTCCGATGCAGCATCATCAGGATTCTCATCGCAAGCTAAGATTGCTCCTCCTCCTCCGACTCACTTTAATTCTTTAGCTCATCGGGTATTAAGCTTCGCACCACTGTGTCCAAATACTACATTGGCGGCCGATGCTTATTTTGATTCCTACCGCATGACCTAGCCAAAGTTCCCACCATTTTAACCATCATTTCATTAGTTTCCGGGGGCTTGGTTATGTATGTAAATGGAAAGAAATATAGATGAATAAATACAAGAAAGAAATAAAAATACTATTGTAGTTGTTTTCCAAAATTGTTGGAGGCAATGCAAATTTGTAAATTGTTATCATGACTATTTTGTGCCGATCGATTGTATTATCCTAATCTACACGATACCTCTAGACAAGTAGACATTGAGGTATCAAAAGTTAAAATGTTGCATAAAGTAGCAACATTGTATAAGTATTGAGTAGCAGAGCTATTAAACGAGTCGAGCAGATTCAAATAGAGGATATTTCAGCTTGGTTCGTTTATTAATCGAGCATTAAAATAAGCTCGGCTCAACTCTTTTAAGTTTAAATGAACGAGCTAAGATCGAGTTCTTAACAAGTCAAATCGATCTTAAGTTTGAAACTAATTACTCTCTCCGTCCCAGCAGAAACGTCCCGAATGACTTTTTAACACTGTTCATTATTCAACTTTGACTCAATATTATTATAAGTTATATATTTGAAAAAAATAGCCGAGTTCAGTCTTGTTAGAATCGTATAATCGTATAGTTTAAGAATATATATTTTTCATAATTTTTAGTTATATATATTTTGAGATAGAGGTAATAATTAAAATAGACCACCGGAAGGAGTCATTTCCACTTTTTGGCCACGATATTTTGATTTAGGGAAAATAGCCATTAGAAGGATTTCGGGTCTGAATTTAGGCCATTGGGCTGGAATTCGGGCTGCGATGACCTAAAAGTGGAAATGATTCCTTCTGGTGGCCTATTTTAGTTTTTTTGAATTATTTTTTATTTTATTTAATTAAAATAAATAATACTCATTCTGTGTCATTATTTATGTCCTACTTTCTTTTTTTCTTATTCCAATATTTTTTTTTATTTCCAGTTAAAAAATAATTAAATATTAATTAACAAATATACCGATCATATCCCATTAATAAATAAATACTTATATTAAACATTCAAACCCACTACCATTAATAATTCTCATCCAACCTACAACCATATATCAGTAAATCACATATAAATAAATAAATTTAAATTGTAAATTCATTACAGCCACATTATATAAATTCTTAAGCTACAATTTTTAACCCTAATATATCCTTATATTTAATACTAATTATCTCTACATAAAGTACCATGTCCGAAAATTTTGGGATACTTATAATAAAATATGTTTATTTTTTAATTATAATTTATTTGAATATGTGTTTGTTTTACTTATTTTATAATATATGTGAATTAATATTTATTTTATTTCTTATATTACTCCATTCGTCACATTATTAGTGTTAAAAAAAAGTAACTTAAAAATTTATATAATATGATTGTAATGAGTTTACAATTTTAATTTATTTATTTATGTGTGATTTACTGATATGTGGTTGTGGGGTGAACTGAAATTATTAATGGTAGAGGGTAATTTTAAAGTTTAATATTTATTTATTAATGTAAGGTAATGTGTAAGTTTGACGATTAATATTTAATTATTTTTAAAATGAAAATGAAATAAAAATTTTGGAACAAGACAAAAAAAAGTATGACATAAATAATGACACAAAATGAGTATTATTTATTTTAATTACATAAAATAAAAAATAATTGAAAAAACTAAAATAGGCCACGAGAAGGAGTCATTTTCAATTTTAGGCCATCGCAGCCCGAATTCCAGCCCAATGGCCTAAATCAGGCCCGAAATCCTTCTAATGACCTATTTTCCTAAATCAAACTATAGTGACCTAAAAGTGAAAATGACTCATTCTGGTGGCCTATTTTAGTTATTACCTCTTTGAGATATTAACGATTAAAAAAGTGCATTGAATTGTGTACATAAATCAAACATGACGTTTTAAGTGGAACGGAGGGAGTAGTTACTACTATATAATCTACTCCCTCCGTCCCATTATTTATGTCTCACTTTCCTTTTTTGTTCGTCCCAACACCTGTGTCTCATTTTCATTTTAGGAAATCATTAAATATTAATCACTCATCTACACCCATCACATCACATCAACAAATAAATATACTAAAATTTTAAACCCACTACTATTAATAAATTTCAACAAGCAACCATCACATCACATATAAATAACTGAATTAAAAATTCAAACACATTACAATCGCATCACATAAATTACTGTACTAATTTTCCCTTACTTTAAATACCAATCTACTCTTACATTAAATACTAACTATCCCTATATAAAATATCGTGCCCAAAAATTTTGAGACACTTCTAGTGGGACAGAGGGAATAATTTTTTTAGTTTGGAAAGTGAGGTAAAGCTCATTATATGAACTCATTAAATAATTTACCAACAATAATTATTAATGATTTAAAATATATATTGAAGTACGTGCACGGTAAGTATGTACTCCCTCCGTCCCATTAAAAGTGACCACTATTCCTTTTTGGGATATCCCATTAAAAGTGGCCACTTTCCCTTTTAAGTAAATTAGATTAACATAAACATGATTAAAAACCCCACAATAATGACAATTGTACTTTTTGCACAAAGCCCCTATATATGTTTAACCATTAATATCTCAAAATGGGTATAAATAAAAATTATATAAAATATACTCCCTCCGTTCCTTTTTAATTGTCTCTTTCGGCTCAATTTCAATAACCAAGGTTTGCATTAATTAACTTATAAATTTACATTTTTACCTTTCAACTAAACTCATTATAAAATAAATGTCAACAAATATCATTTATGTAAAGTGAAGGGCAATATAGTAAAAACATAATATAACTACCTATAACTACCTAAAAATGACAACTATTTTGGAACACTTTTTACTCCCTAAAAAGACATCTAAAAAGGAACGGAGGGAGTATATTCTAAAGCTATACGATTAGACGATTCCAACAAGATCACACTTGACTATTTTTGTCTTTCTACATCATTACGATAACACTAAGTCAAAGTTAAATAATAAATATGGTTAAAAGTCAAATGTAACCATTATAAATTAGATGGATGAATTAGTCAAATTTACTCACACCACTTTAACTACTAAATCCCACTACCTAAATTCCCGTGCCCAAAAGAAAGGGGCCACTTATATTGGGACGGAGGGAGTAACTTTTAGCGAAGGGAGAGAGTATTCATTACTCCAGTTATGTGGGGCCATTTGCAGTAGTGAATGAAATACTCCCTCCGTCCCATTAAAAGTGGTCACTTTCTTTTGGGTACGAGAATTTAGGTTGTGGTGTTTAGTAGTTAAAGTAGTATGAGTAAATTTGACTATCAATCCATCTAATTTATAATAGTTCCATTTGACTTTTAAACATATTTATTAATTAACTTTGACTTAATGTTATCGTAATGATGTAGAAAGGGAAAAATAGTCGAGTGTGGTCTTGTTGGAATCGTCTAATCGTATAAGTTTAGAATATACTCCATCCGTCCCATATTTATCTTCTTCGACACTGTAGATACGGAGTTTAAGAAAGTTGTATTTTATTATTTTCATGTGTACTTTTTGAGGGGTAAATTTGTCTCTTTTTGTCTTGTAGTGCAATTGTTAGTAAAATTAAGGATTGGTTTTTCTGTAAATATATGGACATGTAGGGACATTTTAGTAAAAAAAAATTTCCTTTTTGGGGTAGGAAGATAAATGTGGGACGTCCAAAAACGGAAAGTAAGAAGATAAATATGGGAGGAGGGAGTATATTTTATATAATTTTTATTTATACTCATTTTGAGATATTAATGGTTAAATATATATAGAGATTTTGTGCAAAAAGTACAATTGTCATTATTGTGAAGTTTTTAATCATGCTTATGTTAATCTAATTTGTTTAAAAGGAAAGTGGCGAGACACCCAAAAAGAATAATGACCACTTTTACTTTTAATGGGACGGAGGGGTACTAGTATATAATAGTAGAAGATTCATATTTATCGATCTTCTTCCCTCTTTCTAAAACCCTAAACCCTAGTACCCTACAAAAGAAAACAAACGGCCCCTGCTCCAGAACCAACTCCAATCGGGGCGTTTTCTCTTCACCAAAATCCTTACAACACGGCGCTGCTCCAGAAGACATTTTCCCCTCCGAATTGTGCGAGGTTTCTGCTCCAGATGCGCGCTTGTTCGCTGCTCCAGAAGACCAGACGGTCTGTCTAGAAGACGCTCTCTCTGCTCCGCCTCGAACCGCCTAATCTGCCGCCTCGTCAAAGGTAAGGCGCACATTTCATTGTTGTGCTTGAGGCGGCGCCTACCGCCTTTTAAAACATTGCCCATCGTTTCACTTGCTTTCCGCGCTGCAACCTAGGATTATATTTTCAGATCTTTGGGTAAGGTATCAATCGATTTTGTGTTCTCTATTGGTTTCTTATTAATATTGCCTCTAATCGTGCAAGCATGTTTTCATATGATGCTTCGATGCCATCTCCTGGTAAAGGCTTCTTAAAAAGTGAGGTTTGGCTTTTTATGTGACCATAGAATTGTTGGTTTTGGTACCTGATCAGCCCGCGGGGTTTGCTTTCTAATCATTCGTTACATTCGACAAATAAAAATATCTGATTCGTTGTCTAATTTGTTTCTTCATATTGCCTGTTAATCAATTTTGTAGGAACCTTCTATTCCGAGTTTAGTGTTGGGCATCTGTGTTCTGTCTAGCGTAGTAAATTGTTGTGAAATTTATTACTACTATTAATGATAAATTATTAATTATTATTATTATCTATTGTATCTCAAATGAAAATTTTATTGGTTTAGATCTTTAGGTCATGCGTATGGGGTCAATTGCTGGAATTTTGGCAATGTTGGATTGTTTATGAATTATTGTTCTAAACATTTGAATTACATACATGAATGATTGGTCTGTGGATTCATGATGTACTGCAGATTAGCCATCCGTTGTCTTGAATTTTGTTGTGATAATTTTATTTATTTATTTATTTTTTTAAATTTTGTTGATCAAATCTGAAAAATGAAGATTAATGAATTTGAGGACGTTTTTTTGTTCATTGATTTTATAATTGGTCCAAGAAGGCTAGTGTGCGTTTATTTGGGTATATGATTTGCCGTGTGTGAAAGCAATTTTTTGATAAAGATAAAAACATTGTGATCGGAATACACATTTAAAGAGACCAAGCAAAACGCAAGAACAAGGTATATACGCATTGAAGATGGTTCGAAGCTTAAAGAGACCAAACAAAGCGAAACACAAGAACAAGGTATATAAGCATTTAAAAAAGATCAGATTCTGATTGGGATTTTTGTTATCTGAGATCAGTGGGTTTTTCCCCTTTATTTTAGTTAACTGAATTGATAAAGATAAAAACATTGTGATTGGAATAGGTTTCAAAGAAAGGTGAAGGATCGTCATCAAATTCAGCTCCGCCGGTCGAGGCGAAGGTATGGCAGCCAGGGGTGGACAAATTGGAAGAGGGTGAGGAGCTTCAGTGCGATCCTTCTGCATACAACTGTCTACACGCTTTTCACATTGGATGGCCTTGTTTGAGGTTATTCCTTGCGTTTCCTTTCGCTGCCAAATTTTTAAGTTTCTGGGTTGATGTCTTGGTTGTGGTGTCTATAAGTATATTCAAGATTCTTGTTGTCATTTTTGAGAGGGTTATTGAATGGTGAAAAGGATGATGTGTTCATTGTGGTTGAGAAGAAGTGTGAATTTGGTTATGTTAATTAGATATGTTTTACTAAACAGATGCTTGTTCAAAAGACATGCTGAAGCTTGAATTCGTAAGAAATTGCTTATACATGGCATTATGCTTATTAAATTTTATAGGGTAATTACTCAGTAAATGTTGATGAATTTGACATGCTTAATTGATGTATTCTATTTGCTCTTATGACTCTTATATTTATTGATACTGCATAAGTTTCTATTGTGGTCTTGGTATTGATATATTTTTCTTAAATTGCATAAGAATGTGAATCTGATATTATTCTGATTTGAATCAGCTTTGACATAGTGCGCGATTCGCTGGGGTTGGTGCGCACTGAGTTTCCACATTCTTTATATTGTGTTTCTGGAACACAGGTGAGTGTTTAACCTTTAATGGTATTAGAATTATTGGGTGTTTGATGTACACATGCTATTATAAATATAAACCGAAATCTTTATGTTAGTGCTTAGCACTTGAAGACATCAAACTTTTATAGTATATTCTTGAGTCTGAATGAATTTTTATGAGAGATGGCAAATATGATTTGTGATTGGTTTGCCCATGTCTTACTGAGCTTTAGATATTCAAATTTCAAAATATGAGTATTTATCTTTGTCTGGTCATTAAGCTATTTTATTAATGAATCTTGTAATTTCGACTCTTGAAGGCAGATAAAGCTTCCAGTAACTTTATTGGAATATCTAAGTTGTTGAACATTTCTGGTAAGAAACGTGAATTGGTGCCAAACAAGACAAATGGTGATGGATCTGACATGGAGAGTGAGAGCAGCGACAGCGAGGAGGATGAAGAGGAAGTTGGTTCTGGGACCCCTATTTTAAAGGTATACATAAATGAAGCTTTACTGTAGTGTGTAAATTTTGCTTCTACTTAAGTGAGTTCTTCAAAATCATTCCCTGTTTCTCTTAATGAATTACAGCTACGTAAAGTATCCCATGCAGGATGTGTCAACCGCATTCGAGCTATGCGACAACATCCTCATATCTGTGCTTCCTGGAGTGATAATGCTCTTGTTCAGGTAAAATTTGTACAAAATGAAAAGCATTTAGTATCAATATCAATCCTGTTGCTCTTATTTGAGCTCTATGCAAATACAATGCATGCTGGAATGAAATGGTTAAAGTATTAAGACCTATACGTTACTTTTGGAATGAGATGGTTCAACGCAGCATTGCTATTTAGGGCCAGTTTAAAAAGCTTTTGACGGGTAGTATGATATTTGCTCTTTTGTTCTGTATTAAATTGATACTAAACTCATAGCTTAATGCGGTGTAGCAGTATCTGGAGGAGAAGTAAAATCAACCACTGTCTAATTGTATCTAAATGCAAAATAAAAGCAGGCTAGAAATGAATTGGTATCATACAACTAAATGTGGAAGTCAATTGCTGTCATCCAACTAAATCTATACCTTCCAATATGTTGGGGTCCTAGACATCCTTGTTTCTCCTAATACTGTTAGTGCTTGGCAGGTGTGGGACTTCAGTTCTCATTTGAATGCTTTGGGGCAGTCTGATACTGAATCCACCCACGGAGGATCCTCAACATACAATCAGGCTCCTTTAGTAAAATTTACTGGACACAAGGATGAAGGCTATGCTATAGACTGGAGTCCTCTTGTTCCAGGAAGGCTTGTTACAGGTACGGCATTCTGGCTTTATACTTATCCCCTGACACACAACTCTTTTTCCGATGTTCTTAGTTTGGGTTCTGCACTCCATTTCATTGTTCCTGTCCCCCAGGTGATTGCAGTAAATGTATTCATCTTTGGGAGCCCACATCGGACTCAACCTGGAATGTTGATCCGAAACCCTTTGTTGGTCACACTGCAAGTGTGGAAGATTTACAGGTATACCACACTTTTACTATGGTCATTGTATATTCAAATTGCAGAATGTGCCTTCCCTATGTTCTCTAAATAATGGTTTTATTTACTTTTCAGTGGAGTCCTACAGAACCCTTTGTATTTGCCTCGGGTTCTGTTGATGGAAATATGGCAATTTGGGATATTCGATCAGGAAAATCCCCTGCAGCTACAGTAAACGCCCATAAAGCAGATGTTAATGTTATCACATGGAACAGGTGTTCGTTTCATTTTTCATCCAGTTAGTTACACACCTTTACCTTGTTTTTCCATATCAACTCATTGTACGTTGCTTACTACTTGTGCTAGCCTGGCAAGTTGTATGTTGGCATCTGGAAGCGATGATGGAACATTTTCCATCCGAGATCTTAGAATGTTGAAGGTACTATGCCATCTAAATACTGTATTTTATATTCCTTTCCACCCCTAAGTCATGCATATTTGTCCATTGCAAAGGGATGTTGACTGTTAGTATTGTTTTGCCAGCTATGAGAACCTGAAAGTATTTACCCAAAAATATAGAAGTTGTTAAATCTCAGTTACTACTATGAGATGCCTGTTCGTTTCCCCATTCATTCACTGAACTGTGTCTTTTTCTGGGTCACAGGACAAAGATTCTGTAGTTGCACATTTCGAGTATCACAAACATCCCGTTACTTCTATCGAGTGGAGTCCTCACGAGGCCTCCACCTTGGCAGTGTCATCAGCGGATGGTCAACTGACGTATAAAAACCTTTCCATATAACTCAACTCCTGCATTGGCAATATTATCCATCAATCATTGATTATTTTCCAAGTCTATCCTATTAATAGCTGCCATCTTTATTGCTTGCAGTGTATGGGACCTTTCTCTGGAAAGGGATGAAGAAGAGGAGGCCGAATTCAAATCCAAGACTAATGAACAAGTAGTAAATGCCCCCACAGATTTGCCCCCACAGCTTCTCTTCGTCCATCAGGTAAAGGGCAGCAACTCTTCTTAATAATGAAAATTCAATTCCCCCGACCAACCATAGACGTTGCTAAAGCTTGTTGGGTGGCTGTGCAGGGACAAACGGACTTGAAAGAAATCCACTGGCATGCACAAATACCTGGAATGCTCATATCCACTGCGGCAGATGGCTTCAACATTCTAATGCCTTCAAATATCGAGACCCCTCTTCCTCCTGCCAATGGAGCTTGACTTTGTGGAGGTTTTCGCTCTATCTATCTATACATACATATATATATATATAATTATAAAATAAATTATATACTTATGTTTCTCAGCATGCATCCCATGTTTCTATTTCGGCACATTCTAGTATTCTACTGCCATCATCCCAATTCCCACTAGTATAAAACTGTCCTCTTGATTTTGTCCCCCACCGCATCCATATGTACGGAGTATATGTTTCAAGTGCCAAAAAATTTATGAAGATGCTTGACAACACGATTACCCGAGTAGAGTATTGATGCCCATATGCGTTGTGTTTTCTTTGCACTCTGGTGGCAAGGCAATTAGGCAACCCGCAACCTCCTCCCTCCTTTCTTTCTTACCTGCCACTTGGACTTCCACGCACGCCCACAGTTCCTACACTTTTCACTTTTTGGCTTTTGCTATTATTTTTACTCTTATGGCCATACCTCAGCATTTGCTAATACTTCTCCAGCCATTCCCACACTCCATGAAGGCTGTGTTTGGAGAAATTTCAGCCTTTAAATATATACTACAAATATAGCTTAAAATCCTATATATAATAACCGTCGAATTTTAAACTCTAAATTTTGAACGTTCATCTTCCCAATATTTACTTTTCAAATCCAATTCTAATTTTTAATTCTATTACTAAACACTATTACTCAAAACTATCTTAATTTTAAAAAAAAAATACCATTAATTCTAAATTTTAAACTCTATTATTTCTCAAATATAGCTGAAGAATGTTGTTCGGCTACCGCCTACTACTAGGTTATATAGAGGCCGTTTGGATTGGCTTTTGGGGGAGTGCTTTTGGCTTTTGCTTCTGCTAAAAGCACTTCTGATAAAAAAGAGGTGTTTGTTTTGGCTTTTGGAAAAAAGCAAAAGCACCATAAGAAGCCAAAAAAGTGCTTTTGGGAGAAGCAGCCCAGGGGGTGCTTCTCCCAAAAGCAGAAGCCAAAAGCACTTCGTAAAATGTGCAAAGACTTAAATACCTCCACTACTTAATATAAATTACACTATAAATATATCTTATTATCATATTAAATAGCATGTCCTTTTTAGTAATTACCACATTCCAAAAGCACTTTTCATTTTTATTCATCCAAACATATTTTTAAAAAAAGCCGCTTTTCAAGCATTCCATCCAAACACAAAAGTTACATGCTTTTGCTTTTGACTTCTGCTTCTGCTTCTACTTTTGGCTTCTGCTTTTTTCAAAAGCCAATCCAAACGGGCCCATAGAGTATGGTTGAAAATCGGATAAGGTTTGCTTATTTCAACTTTATAAATGTAAAATTTACCGACTTTCTATGTCTTTTTATGGGGTTCTGTGGGCATTAAGGGACGAATTTTGATAATGACGAAATGGACACTATTAGCCTGTCAAAGTTGACGTTTAACTATTCTAGTAGTTTTTCTGCATATACTCCCTCAGTCCTCAAATAAATAAAATATTGGCATAGTAGCTATTATTTATTAAGTAACTTTAATTCAATTTTTTAACATAGTTATATAAGATAAAACATAATCAAATGAGATCTTATTGGATTCGTCTAATCGTGTAGATTTATATTATCTAACTTTTATAATTTTTACTTTTATACAATTAAAGATATTGAGCATTAAAAATGTCTATTGGATTGCATAAAATGCTGAAATGTTTCAATTATTAGAAAATGTATGGAGTATAACTTTTATGCTCGAAAAGACAAAAAGCCATTTGACTCGAATTCCTGACTCCGACCGAGTCAAGCAAAAACCCCAAGCCAAGGCTTTAATTAAGTAACATGATTGGATGGACATCTTGGTTCCGGAATTGTACTCTTGGTTCAGCCTTTAATAAACCCGAACCAAGAGGAGAAATCCGAGTCAAGTAAGGGTTTTTCTTGATTTTTAAGTTTTGGTACATCTAATTTTTTTTATTTATTTATTTATTATTATTATTATTATTATTCTTTATTCTTTATGATATTATTTAAATTTATTATTTTGTATAAATATTTTATAAACAAAATAATTTGTATTATGTTGATCTCATCATCATCCGATGCAGTATCATCAGGATTCTCGATCGCTAGCTAAGATTGCTCCTCCTCTTCCGACCCACTTTAATTCTTTAGCTCATCAGGTACTAAGCTTCGCACCATTGTGTCCAAATACTACATTGGCGGCCGATGTTTATTTTGATTACTACCGCATGACCTAGCCAAAGTTTCCACCATTTTAACCATCATTTCGTTAGTTTTCGGGAGCTTGGTTATATATGTAAATGGAAAGAAATATAGTTGAATAAATACAAGAAAGAAATAAAGATAATATTGTAGTTTCCAAAACTGTCGGAGGCAATGCAAATTTGGAAATTGTTATCATGATTATTTTGTGTCACTCGATTGTATTATCCTAATCATGACTATACCTCTAGACAAGTAGACATTGATGTATTAAAAGTTCAAATGTTGCAGCAACATTGTATAAGTGTTGAGTAGCAGAGGAGTCTAGCATATTCAAGCAGTGGATATTTGAGCTTGGTTCGTTTATTAATCGAGCATTAAAATAAGCTTCGTTTGGCTTCGTTAAGTTTAAACGAACGAGCTAAGATCGAGTTCTTAACAAGTCATGCCGATCTTGAGTTTGAAACTACTTAGTTATAATCTAATCTATATATATTAAAGCATTAGTGAACAACCCATCCTACATTTAATATGGTGTCTCCATTTCAAATTTCTAATTTTTATAGATTTTTGTATTTTTTAATTTATTAATATTAATTAATTTTAGATTTTTGCCTTTATTTATTTATTCATTATAGATTTTCAGTTTTTGAAATATTTGGAATTTTCAATTTATATGAAATTACTACAATATTCACTTTTAAAAAGATTTGAAAGATTTAAAATTATGCATATTTTATTTTATCAATATCATTTTGTATTTTTTAAATTACTAATTTTAGATTTTTGCATATATTTATTTATTCATTATAGATTTTAGCATATCGTGTGATTTACTTATAAATTTTCACTCTGTTATCCTATCATGTCACTGTATATTCACTTTTAAAAAGATTTGAAAGATAAAATTCGAAATTTTGTATTTTTTTAAAATCTATTTTGGATTTTATGATTTTGCATTTTTTATTTTATCTATTTTAGATTTTATTATTTTGAATTTTTTATTTTATTTATTTTAGATTTTATTCATTTATTATTTATTTATATATTTTCAATTGTTACACCATATGATTTTTATGACATGAATAAACATTTTCAGTTTTTGTACCATAGAATTATATGACAAGGTTTTGTACTGACAACTAAAAATTATGTTGTGTTTATGTTCAATATGGTGATATGTTGTAATGCCGGTAATTTTGTGTAGGTTTGGTCTCAATTTTGGTTATATTTTTTTTGGGTGGCATAAATAATGTAATCAGAATGTACATTTGCACATCATTTTCAAAAGTTTGCTCCAAACCAATTTGTGTTACTATTCATTGAATTGTTTGATTTTAATTTTTATCATAATTATACAAGTTAAAATATAGCCAAGTGCGATCTCGTTACATTCGTCTCGCTGTGTAGTTTTTAACTATCGAACTTTAAGAATTTTTACTTGTACCGAACTTGAGTTATTGATGGTTTTAAAATATAGCGAATTTTTAGGTTTTAAAAAATATTTAATTTTTAATTTATATGGTGTTCCCACCATTTTCAGTTCTTACTTACCAAAAAAATTTCCAATTTTTAAAAACTTTGAAATTTCAAATTTATATGGAATTCGCAGTATATATATATGGAATTTATATTATTAAAAGATACATTAATAAATATATGAAAAATATTTGTATATATTAATAAAATGTATATAGGCCATGTTTTTACAAAAATATGTCATTTTCTCCTAAAAGTGATATACCATTTTATAGTTGCTAATCATTCAAAAATACTCCCCCAGTCCCGGTAATACCCTCCCAAAATTTTTAGCCATGATATTTTAGGTAAAATGGTTATTGTGTTAAAGTAGAATAATTATTTGATGTGGTGTTTATTTGAATTGAGGAAAAGTGAAGTAATTACATGATGTGATGTTTTAGTTGATGTTTATGGAGTAAACAGTTTCTAAAAGGGACAAGTGACAATTGTAGCGAGACAGACTAAAAAGGAAAGTGAGACATAATTAGTGGGGCGGAGGCAATATGTTTTATATTATATCATTCTAACTGTAAATAAATATAGTATAAATCTTATATATGTTCTATTATATTAAAAATAATACAAAACAATTATAAGGGAATTTTGAAAATTCATATTTTATGGATAATTGATTTAGAGTAAATTAATTATATTCGTAAAACGTATTATAAATAAAAGAATTAGGTGTATAAAGAGTCATTGGGGTTGCGAATAATTCTATCAGTAAATAAAGATGGAAATTTATTTTTTAATCCATTTTTAAGAAATAATCCATCCGTTTTATAATAAGGGGGTGTATTTGATTGAGCGTTTATTAGATTTTTATGGACTTTAAAAAGTTGGTGGATTTAAAAAGTACATAGACTCCACATAGAGTTGACTGATTTATATAGAATTCATGAAAAGTTTTGAAGAGTCTGGCTGATTTTAGAGAGATTTCGTTTAGTTATATTTTTTAAAGAAAATCCATTAAAATCTATAAAGAATTAAAATCTATAGACTGTTGAATACCTCTAAAATTTTAAAGACTTTTAAAAATCTGTATTGAATACTTTTAGATTTTTAAAGACTTTTTAAAATCTGTATTGAATGCCTCAAAATTTTTAAAGACTTTTGAAAATCTAGATTGAATAGACCCCAACTTTAGAAATCCAAAAAACTCCAACAGAGTCTTGATTGAATACACCCCACTAAGTGTAACAATAGGAAATGCCACGGGATTTAAGCTAAGTTAATAAAATTAATTTAGTTGAAGAATTACAATAATTAAATAAACAAAATAAGATGGGTCACTTTTGACTTTATTCCTTTTCAGTTATTTTAATGAATATCAAAATTAATAATTTAAGTATAATTAGTAAAAATTATTAACATTCAAAATATGCTAAATATAGAAACGTAACACTTATTTCCAAACACTAAAAAAAAGAAAAGTGTAACACAAAAAAAAAATGGAGAAAGTAATTCATTAATCTATATTTTAACAGTTTTGCAAGTAACGAAAAAAACAAATATAAATGTAGCTTTGTTAGAAAATAAAAGGCTAATTGCTGCATATTCTATAAGTTTGAAAATTTTCTCTGGAATGTTTGTACTGAATGAAGTTTTAACGTATGAAACATATAATTTATTGATACTAAAAGAGACATTATAATAAGGAAGAAATGACGGCGGATCATGTTAAACTATTATTATTGTTGATTGATGAGCATAAAAATATTTATAATAAAATAATGCCTGTAGTTGATTATGATGAGGATTGATTCTTTTTTCTTTACGTGGTGGAACTGACAAGACATTTATCGATAATTTATTTAGAAAATATTATGTTTAGTCTTTCATGGGAGAGATGATATGTGTTGCTTGTAGCATCTAATGTAAGAGCACCCCTACTCCTTCAAAAAGGTAGAACTGCACATTTTAGATTTGGTATTCCACTAGATTGTGACGAGAATTGTACCTGCAAAAAACTTACCCTAGAAAATTATTTAACCTCTCTTTTCATTAAAACAAAGCTCAATATTTGGGACGGAAATTCTTAATTGATAGAATGATTATGAGCCCGTCTGAATTAACCAAATTCCCCATTCGATTTCAGATGAAAAATTCTCACTCGCAGTTTGTTTTACTATGACTATAAAAAAAATGTCAATCTTTAAAGAAAGTTGGACTTTATCTTCAAAAGCCAGCTTTTTCCCATGTTAGTCATATGTTGCAATATCTTGTGTCACTGGAAACAAGGTTCTCAAAGTATTAATATGTAATTAAGATGGATTACTCAACATACTACAAGAAATGTTGTTTACAATGAAAATTATATATGGCATAAATTTGCACAATGAAAACTTCATGTAGGTGATGGTAATTGGTAAAGCTAGTATTAATCTTGGAATTGTACAATTAGATGTGACATTTCCAGATGATAATTTTATAAACTCTACGGGAGATCCTATAGAGGCAATTGTTGAGAGTACTTATACAAATATAACCTGCGCAATTTTAAATAAGACATTTTTACTATATATGAATCCCTACCAATGAGATTGTTGATACAATTAATGATAACATCAAAGCATAAATAATGCCAATGAATTATTTTCACTGAAATATCTAAACACGATCAATTGTTCTAGATAACCGAATCATGAAATATAGTTGAATGAGGGTTCCATAGTCATGCTTTTTATGAGTATAAATCCATCAAATAAATTATGCAATGGAAGTAGGTTGATAGTAATCAATATGCGTAACCGTATAGTTGAGGTTAAACTAATTTTTGAGTAACCGTGAAAGTAGAAAATTCTTGATTGGTAGAATGATTATGAGATTAACCAAATTTCTCGTTTGATTTCAGATGATAAAATTCTCACTCGTAGTTTGTTTTGTTATATTTATAAACAAAAGTCAATATCAATTTTAAATAAAGTTGGACTTTACCTTCCAAAACCAGTTTTAGCCATGAACAATTATGTTGCAATATTTCGTGTCACTAGCAAGATGTGACCCAAAGTATTAATATGCAATTAAGGATGATTAACTCAAGATACAACAAGAAATATTTTTTAATTAAATTTATACATATAACAGAAAATTTGTAAAATGGATACTTGATGTAGATGATGTGGTAAAGTTTTTTTTTTGAGAATGAGTGATGTGATGTGGTAAAGTTGATATTGATTTTGGAGATGTACAATAAGATGTGACATTTTCGGATGATATTCTTATAAAAATCTACGGGTGATCCTATAACGACAATTTTTAAGAGTACATATACAAATATAAACTTCAGCACTTCAAATTCTGTCATTTTTAAGAATAATGTTATATTAGCCACTATCAATGAGATTTTCAGCAAATTGTGATGAAACTTTTCATTTAATACTATTTAAATTTTATTTTATCTTAATTTAAATTTCAAATTAAATAAAAATATTATTTTAATAATTATTTTTATTGATATGTTAGCTTTGTATTGGACAAACCACAGAAGTTAAAGAATATGGTATAATATGGTTTCTTTTTTTTTTTGGTAATGAAAATGAAAATGTATATATATATATATATATATCAGTTTTAACAATATCTATCAAAAGGATGAAATCATAGATATATGCTAATGAATTATTTTCACTAGAATATCTAAACACGATCAATTATTCTGGATTACCGAATCATGAAATATAGTTGAATAAGGGTCGCATAATCATGCTTATTAGGAATATATATACATCAAATAAATTATGTAATGGAAGTAGGTTGATAGTAACCAAGATACGGAACTAGATAATTGAGGTTAAACTAATTTTCTGGAAACCATGAAAGTAGAAAATTCTTGATTGGTAGAAATGATTATGAGCCTATTTGATTTGACCAAATATTTGATTCGATTTGAGATGGGAAAATTCTCACTCACAGTTTGTTTTGTTATGATTATAAACAAAAGTAAATGTCAATTTTAAAGAACGTTGGATTTTATCTTCCAAAACTAGTTTTTAGCCATGAACAGTTATATTGCAATATTTCGTGTCACTAGCAAGATGTGGCTAAATATTAATATGCAATTAAGAATGATTAACATAAGATATCACAAGAAATGTTGTGTATAATGAAATTTATATATGATAGAAAATTTGCAAAAGGATAGTAAATGTAAGTGATGGTAAAACGAGTATTGATTTTGGAGATGTACAATTAGATATGACATCTTCGGATGATATTCTTATAAACTCTACGGGTGATCATAGCGGTAATTTTTAAAGTACAAATACAAACTGTACCACTTCAAATTCAGACATTTTTAAAGATAGTTATACTAGCCCATATCAATGAGATTTTCACCAAAGAAATTTTCAGCATTTGTTAGGAAAATTTTCATGTTATGTTTCATACTTATTTTTAAATTTTATTTTATCTTAATTTAAATTTCAAATCAAATAAAAATATTATTTTAATAATTATTTTTATTGATCTGTTAGGTTAGTACCGGACAAGCCACAGAAGCTAAAGATACGGAATAATATGATTTTTTTGTTAGATTTAAAAAATAATTAAATTATATTATCATATATATATATCCTCTTTTAAATATATAAAAGAAGTCATTACACATTTTTCATTACTCAAAATATAATTTATTATTACTATATATAATATAAGTATATATATTATATAAAATATATAGTTATGTCCGTCGAGTCTCGGCGGGTTATTTACTAGTTTATTTTAAAAAAAGGAGTTCTTTTTGGTTTCAAAATATTTTAAATTAATTAGTTTAATTAATTATACTTTTGCGAAAATGAGTCAAAATATTTTGATTAAATACCACGTAAATTATGGGGATGAAGACTTGATATAATAGTCAAGTCCTCTGACTCTCAACCTTTAGCTAGGTTGGGGGGTTTGATTCCTCACCCACCTCACTCTCTCTCCTTTGTCCTTCTATAATTTGCGGGGCATGGACTCCGACCACCCATTTGTAGCTTGTATAGGCTGTTCAGCAAAAAAAATACATAAATTATAAATCGATACATAATTTAATTTATTTACAATGAAATTATTTAAATATTTACCAACAACAGTTGGTTTGAGTGGATTGAACTCTAATCGCTTCAGCAAGAGCTCGAGTTCTAGCCTTGTGTATGTAAAAAATTATTTTGGGAGAGACGCCCTTAATTTCCCATACATATTCTCGATGATTAGTTTTGGGTGTAATGTGACATGGGGATACCCATTTTTACAAAATAAGATTATTTTTTTTGGTAAACAGTGACACTCATGTGTCGACAAAGGTGTGTGGGAGCCCAAACCAGACAAATTACAAAGGGAATAAAGGGGAGGGATAGGGGGCCGGGTGGGGATCGAACCCTCAACCTATGGTTGGAAGAAGGGGGCTTGACCGCTAGGGTAAGTCCCCAAGCCCATAAAATAAGATTATTTAAATATTTATTTTAAATATTTCAAAAATTAAAACAGTAGTATTTCCTCCGTTCCTAAATTATTGACACGTTGAAGATTTTATCACTGTTGATTGAGTAACTTTGATTCGACTTTTTGATACATTTATGTAAAATAAAATATAGTCAATTGTGATCTTGTTGGATTCGTCTAATCGCATAGATTTATAATATTAAATTTTCATAATTTTTACTTGTGTGCAATTTGAGTTCTTACGGATTTAAAATGTGTATTGAATTGCGTGAAATATGGGTCCGTGGCAAATATTAAGGAACGGAGGTAGTATAAGCTTTCAAAATTCATCTACGCCGGCTTTGCCCAAAAAATCTTCTACGCAAATCGCAATAGTTGTTATGTGTGTAATTTATTTGTACTGTAAGTTTGTAATAAAAACAAAGAAGTGGACGAGGTAGGGGTAATTATGATGTTGGAGAGTAATGATTACTTTCTTTTTTAAGATGAGAAACGGAAGATAACATTGAGATGGATTGAGGAAGTGATGAAGATGATCTCTTTATTAGCCGAATCACTCATATTTATAGGACTACAAATTGATGACTAATCAAGCCTACCGAGTACATAGGGTGTACATGTCAACTAATTAGAAGATATACATAATACGTGTTCAACGAATACATGTTCAACACTCCCCCTTATATATCTTCTTATACAAAGAATATGTCTCGTTAAAACTTTACTAGGAAAAAACCCAGTGGGAAAAAATCCTAGTGAAGGAAAAAGAGTACAATATTCTTGTATTTATCGCTTCCCCTGATTTGAACATCACTTTAAATCTTGAAGCCGCCGCATCCCAATTTTCTTCACGAGCTTCTCAAACGTTGCAGTCGGCAATGCCTTGGTCAATAGATCCGCTAAGTTCTCATCTGATCGAATTTGTTGCACATCAATTTCACCATTCTTTTGAAGATCATGGGTATAGAAAAATTTTGGTGAAATGTGTTTAGTCCTATCTCCTTTTATATAACCCCCTTTTAATTGAGCTATGCAAGCCGAATTATCTTCAAATAAAATTGTTGGGGGAACTTTTGGTTCAATGTCCAAACCACAATTTTTTAATATATGATGAGTCATTGACCTCAACCAAATACATTCTCGACTAGCCTCATGGATTGCTAATATTTCGGCATGATTTGATGAAGTAGCCGTTAATGTTTGTTTCATATATCTCCATGAGATAGCGGTTCCACCACAGATAAAAATATAGCCTGTTTGGGATTTAGCTTTGTGCGGGTCTGATAAATAACCGGCATCAGCATATCCGATCAATTCATGTCGAGAATCTTTTGGGTAAAATAACCCAAGATCAATTGTTCCCTGGAGATAGCGAAAGATGTGCTTTATGCCTTTCCAATGTCGTTGAGTAGGGCAAGAACTAAATATTGCGAGTAAATTAACAGCAAACGCGATATCAGGTCGCGTGCTATTTGCCAGATACATTAATGCGCCAATTGCGCTTAAATATGGCACTTCTGGGCCAAGTTGTTCTTCATTATTTTCTTTTGGCCTAAATGGATCCTTTGCAGGATCAAGTGCCCGAACGACCATTGGACTACTTAACGGATGAGCATAATCCATTCGAAATTGCTTCAATACCTTTTGGGTATAAGCTGATTGATGAATTTTGTTTTTCCAAAATCCTTTATTTCGAACTCCCTTTTCAGATATTCAATTGCCTTTTCTAGCTCTTCAGGAGTTCCAATTAAATTTAAATCGTCAACATAGACTGCAACGATTACAAATTCTGACCCATTTTTCTTTATAAAAACACAAGGACATATAGGGTCATTCACATAACCTTCCTTTATTAAACTTTCGCTGAGGCGATTGTACCACATTCGGCCCGATTGCTTGAGCCCATAAATTGATTTTTGTAATTTGATGGAATAAACTTCTCTGGGCTTTGAGTTATAAGATTCAGGTAATTTAAACCCTTCAGGTATTTTCATATAAATATCATTCTCCAATGAGCCATATAAATAAGCAGTAACAACATCCATCAGCCTCATTTCGAGCTTTTCTCGTACTGCCAGGCTCATGAGATACCTGAAAGTTATTCCATCCATAACCGGGGAATATGTTTCCTCAAAATCAATTCCCGGTCTTTGGGAAAATCCTTGGGCTACAAGCCTTGCTTTGTATCTTGCAATTTCATTATTTTCATTTCTTTTTCTCACAAACATCCATCTATAGCCAACTGGTTTTACATTTTCAGGTGTTTGGACTATAGGGCCGAATACTTTTCTTTTATTCAGTGAATCCAATTCTGATTTAATTGCATCTTTCCATTTTGGCCAATCATCCCTTTGCCGACATTCATCAACTGATTTTGGTTCAGGATCCTCGTCATCTTTCATCATCTCAAGTGCTACATTATATGCAAATGCTTGATCAACTTTGATTTCTTCCCGGTTCCAATACTTTCCAGAAGTGATATAATTGAAAGCAGTTTCAATAGTTTCATTTTCTTCTGGATTAGCATTTTCAGCATCAATTTCTTCAAAAGTTGAATTTATTACCTCTTCGGGTTTTTCATTATCCACGTGTATAATTCTTTTCTTTCGTGGATTTTTATCTTTGGAACCCATTGGTCTACCACGCTTTTGTCATGGATTAGATTCATTAGCACTTGGAATTTGCCCTTCAGGTATATTTATTTTGGCCGGTGCATTTGCTGCTTCAATGTAAGATTTTGTTACTCTTGCAGCATCATTAAAAGCATCAGGCAATTGATTTGCAATCCTTTGCAAATGCACAATTCTTTGCACTTCTAATTCACATTGTTTTGTACGAGGATCACATATATCAAGTGGGATTTTCCACGAAATTTCCTTTTTCAATTGATTACTTCCTCCCCCTAATGTCGGAAAATGTGATTCGTCAAAATGACAATCTGCAAATCTTGCAGTAAATAAATCACCCGTTGTTGGTTCAAGATATTTAATAATCGAGGGTGATTCATACCCGACATAGATGCCTATCCTTCTTTGAGGTCCCATTTTTGTCCTTTGAGGTGGTGCTATTGGTACATATACAGCACACCCAAAAATTCTTAAATGGGAAATATCGGGTTCTTTTCCCGTTATAATTTGAGTAGGGGAGTAGCTATGATAGCTTGTCGGCCTAATTTTCACTAATGCTGCTGCATGCAATATAGCATGTCCCCAAGCAGAAACAGGGAGTTTTGATTTCATCAATAAAGGTCGTGCAATTAATTGCAACCTTTTGATTAATGATTCAGCCAGACCATTTTGGGTATGCACATACGGAACTGGATGTTCTACAGTGATACCAACAGATGTGCAAAAATCATCAAAAGCATTTGATGTGTATTCTCCAGCATTGTCAAGGCGTATTTTCTTTATTGGGTAATCAAGAAATTGTGCTCGCAGTTTAATAATTTGTGCAAGTAATCTAGCAAATGCTAGGTTGCGAGTTGACAATAAACAAACATGGGACCATCTTGTAGATGCATCAATTAGTACCATAAAGTACTTGAACGGTCCACAAGGTGGATCCATTGGTCCACATATATCACCTTGAATTCTTTCCAAAAATGTAGGGGATTCAATTCCCACTTTTGCTGGAGATGGCCTAGTAATTAATTTTCCTTGATAGCAATCAGCACATGTAAACACATTTGGATTCAAAACCATTTTATGGTTTAGTTTATGGCCACTGGAATTTTCAATAATTCGCCTCAACATTACGCTGCCCGGATGTCCAAGCCTTTCATGCCAGGTTATAAATTCACTAGTAGCCTTTAGGCCAACTAGGTTATGTACTTCTTCGGCATAAATGTTTGTATAATATAATCCGGATATCAAACATGGCAGCTTTTCATGAACCAACTTTTCACCATTGATGGTTTGAGTAATTAAAACATACTCATTTCCTGCCTCATTCAGAGTTTCAATATGATATCCATTTTTTTTGAATATCAGCAAAACTTAGCAAGTTTCTCCGAGCCTTGCTTGAATATAGGGCATTTTCAAATGCCAATTTTATCCCTTTGGGTAGAAATATAACAGCCCTTCCAGATCCTTCAATACAATTTTCATCACCGCTTATAGTTTTCACTGCGGTCTTTCCCAATTTTAAATGGAAGAAAAAGCTTTTGCTTTTTAAGATACTGTGCGTTGTAGCACTATCAATGAGGCAGATTTCATTTTCAACTTGGCCATCCATTTCTTTTCAGAAGGTAATAAAAACAACATCAGTAATATAATATAACCACTGCAAAATACATTATAACTGGGGATACAAAATGGGGAGTAAAGCACTAAAATACAAAATATCATAAGGCAAAATATATCATACGCAAAATACAAAATATAAAGCCGATCATTTCACTTTTCTTTTTCAGTTGGTGCCACCAATAAAGTCATCAATGTCCAAGTGGGTAATATCATCATTCAGAACATCATCAAAGGTATCATCGTGAGTGGCATGATGTGTCTCGGGATCAGATCTTTCTTGTCTCTTCGAGGCCTGATACAGTTCAGCTAAATGACTAGCTGTTCGGCAAACTCGGGCCCAGTGACCTTTGATTCCGCAGCGATCACACGGTTGATCATTATTTCTGTCTCTTTTAGGCTTTGGCTGCGATTTATAGGGCCTCCTGTTGTCACTTCTGCGGTTGGATTCATATCGAGGTTAATTTCGATATTTGTTTCTCCCAGATGATTCAGGCCTACCACGACCGCGATCCCGATTTCTGTCACGATTAGAATTCTGGTTTCTTTGATTCCCACGATCCCGCACTTGGTTCTCTGCTTCTGTGGCATTTGCTTCAGGAAACGGGGCAGCACCTGTTGGCCTGGATTCATGATTTTTTAGCAATAATTCTTTATTCTGCTCGGCCAGAAGTAGACAGGTGATAAGTTCAGAATATTTTTGAAAACCCCGCTCACGGTACTGCTGCTGTAAAACCAGATTTGTGGCATGGAATGTGGAGAATGTTTTTTCCAGCATATCAGATTCAGTTATTTTTTCCCCACAAAGTGTCAGTTGCGATGTAATACGAAACATCGCTGAATTATATTCACAGACTGATTTGAAGTCCTGGAGCCTCAGATTATGCCATTCGCTTCGAGCTTTTGGCAGCACCGTCATTTTGAGATGATCATATCTCTCTTTTAATTTCAGCCACAGTTCAAGTGGTGATTCCAGTGTCACATATTGAAGTTTCAGAGATTCATCAATATGGTGGCACAGAAAGATCATGGCTTTTGCCTTATCCTGGCTGGATGGTTTTTTGTCAGGGGCGATAGTATCTTCCAACCCCATAGATGCCAGGTGCATTTTTACATCCCGTGCCCAGGACATGTAGTTGTCTCCAGAAACCCATAACGGGAGAAATTCCTGCTTTGAGAGATTAGCCATAATTATATTGAAAAGTAACGATGTAAAATTATACCTAAAAACAGAACTCCGATAGAACTCATCGTGCTGATAACGTGTTATGTGTGTAATTTATTTGTACTGTAAGTTTGTAATAAAAACAAAGAAGTGGACGAGGTAGGGGTAATTATGATGTTGGAGAGTAATGATTACTTTCTATTTTAAGATGAGAAACGGAAGATAACATTGAGATGGATTGAGGAAGTGATGAAGATGATCTCTTTATTAGCCGAATCACTCATATTTATAGGACTACAAATTGATGACTAATCAAGCCTACCGAGTACATAGGGTGTACATGTCAACTAATTAGAAGATATACATAATACGTGTTCAACAATAGTAAGTTATTTTTTTTTTGGTGAATTAATAGTAATTTATTGTTTTAAAAAAGGTGTTTTTACCAAACACAGTTAGCCTAGTGGTATGAGGCTCTGACAATTTAAACAAAGGTCTCGGGTTCGAGCTTTTATGTATGCAGAATTCTGTTTTGGGATAGACAACCCTTAAATGCCCACCCAATCCTCAAGGATTAGTCTTGAGGCCTGAGAATAACCTGACATTCACTAAAAAAATGGTTTTTTTTTTTTTTTTTTTTTTGGGTTTAGTATTGTTTTAAAAAAAGGAGTTTAGAACAATAAATAATACGAATACAAACAAATACTACTACTATTGCTACTGCCGGAGAAGGGTATTGTGGTAAAATTCAATGTAAAATTCTACCCCCGAAACCTTAGTCCTTACAGGGATATGTGATGGAAGGCCCATAAAAAAGCCCACAACAACTACTATAAATACATTCGGCCAGAAACCCTCACCGTTTAATCGGCCCTTCATCTCTGTTACCACTTGCACCAACTATTCCAATTCGCATCTCAGGTACAACTCATTTATCTCCGATCAAGTTCTTATATGTGCTCGATTTTTGTCGGTCTCTTATTGATATTCCTCGTGTTTTGAAAGTGCGGCGGCTTTTAATTTCATTAGATATTTTATATCGTGCCCGATCTGATTCGTTATATTTGATTTGGATAAAAACTTCGAATCATGGTTTTGTAATGATCCATGAGTGAATATATTGTCTATTCCGTGATTTTTTATTTATTTATATCTTCCTTGTTTCTTTGTTGATCAATTTTCAAAATAAATATCCGTGGATTGAAGACATTTCTGTACTTCAATATTATTTCTGTAACGAGACGCGCAAGCATGTGTCCATTTTAAAAATTGTTTGGGCATGATAATGCACTCTTTTCTGGAAGTTTTTGTTTTAGTTTCAATGGATGTAACTGGTGCACATCACATGTTTCATTTTTGTTAAATATGTTGTGCATGTTGTAAATACTACTGTATTTAAATGCAATTTTTTTTTTCCTGTTAGTAAATCAAAATGCAATCTCGTTAGAATTACTGATTGATGGATTCTGCTTGTGTTAGATGTCATTTAGCAGTCCATATTATGTATTTTCAGATTTTGTTCCTTTCTATTCCTTCCACTTTAAATTTCGATAATTAGTAACGAATTATTCATTACTTAGTTTTCTTTCTATAAATGTTTTATTTATTAGTAGATGTTCTATTTTATAAATGAATTAATAATAATATTTTTGGATTTTTTTAAAACTAAATGAAATTTTTAGGTTTTGTTTGTTTGTTTTTTTTTTTGAATTCAACAATAATATCGAGATAGGGATAATAGTTTATTTGCTAATTGATAATTTAGTGTGATTTTGGTATTAAATATTGATCTCAATAAATATAAAAAATTAATGAGAATAAATAAAATGAGATTTTCCTAACTACTAGTACATTTTAAGTGGATATAAACCTTATTTAGCATAAATATATAGAATACAAAAACCTAAAATCATATCATATACTGCAGTATTTGATTTGAAATTTCAAATAATTTTTCAAATTTAAATCATGCTGTGATTTCAATTGATTTGATTTGATTCGATTCATAGCAGTATTATTGTACACTAAAAAACCATGAAAAACATACACTGAGAAGTGTACCTTGGTAAAATTGTGGAAACCCTAATTCTTTTAGGATTCTGGCATTATATATACACACATTCTATGTTTCTACCATATGCATCCTAGATTTCTTTACCCATCGTTTCACTTGCTTTCCACTCTGCAACCTAGGATTAGATTTTCAGATCTTTGGTAAGGTATGAATCGATTTTGTGTTCTCTATTGGTTTCTTATTAATATTGCCTCTAATTGTGCAAGCATGTTTTCATATGATGCTTCGATGCCATCTCCAGGTAAAGGCCTCTTAAAAAGTGAGGTTTGGCTTTTTATGTGACTATAGAATTGTTGGTTTCGGTACCTGATCAGCCCACGGGGTTTGGTTTCTAATCATTCGTTACATTCGACAATTAAAAGTATCTGATTTGTCATTTGTTGCCTAATTTGTTTCTTCATATTGCCTGTTGATCAATTTTGTAGGAACCTTCTATTCCGAGTTTAGTGTTGGGCATCTGTGTTCTGTCAAGTATAGTAAATTGTTGTGAAATTTATAACTATTATAAATGATAAATTATTATTATTATTATTATTATTATTATCTATTGTCTCTCAAATGAAATTATATTGGTTTAGATCTTTAGGTGATGCGAATGGGGTCAATTGCTGGAATTTTGGCGGTGTTGGATAGTTTATGAATTACTGTTCTAAAAATTTGAATTACATACATGAATGATTGGTCTATGGATCATGATGTACTGCAGATTAGCCATCTGTTTTGAATTTGTTGTGATCATTTTATTTTTTTTTATTTATTTTTTAAATTTTTGTTAATCAAATCTGAAAATGAAGATTAATGAATTTGAGGATCTTTTTGTTCATTGATTTTATAAATGGTCGAAGAAGGCCAGTGTGTGTTTATTTGGGTATATGATTTGCCGTGTGTGAAAGCAATTATTTTTTTGGCATCAATAAGAAAGTTCTTTCCACTATATAAATATTGTTCTATATAGGTTTGTAACTGCTTGAATGTTATGTAGCATACCTTGTTATTTGATCTTCACATATTGTTGGTGTGGGTGATGATAATCTTCTTTCATGTGGTTTCAACTTCAAAGGTCTTATGGATGAACCAATGGACTTTTGTCATATGTTTCATTCTTGCTAAACATATTATGCATATTTTAAATTTGCAGTTAGCATAAAATCACAATGGGTAAGGAGAAGAGTCACATTAACATTGTGGTTATTGGCCATGTCGACTCTGGGAAGTCAACCACTACTGGGCACTTGATCTACAAGCTTGGTGGCATTGACAAGCGTGTCATTGAAAGGTTTGAGAAGGAGGCTGCTGAGATGAACAAAAGGTCATTCAAGTACGCTTGGGTGTTGGACAAGCTGAAGGCAGAGCGTGAGCGTGGTATCACCATTGATATTGCCTTGTGGAAGTTTGAGACCACCAAGTACTACTGCACTGTCATTGATGCCCCCGGACACCGTGACTTTATCAAGAACATGATCACTGGTACCTCACAGGCTGATTGTGCTGTCCTCATTATTGACTCCACCACAGGTGGTTTTGAAGCCGGTATTTCCAAGGATGGTCAGACCCGTGAGCATGCACTCCTTGCTTTCACTCTTGGTGTCAAACAAATGATCTGTTGCTGCAACAAGGTTGGTGAACTATGGTTAAATGATGTTTTGTCTTGACTCTTGTGTATATTTAATGTTTTGCCAGCTACTAATGTAAAAATATGAATGATTTGCAGATGGATGCCACTACTCCAAAATACTCCAAGGCCAGGTACGATGAAATTGTGAAGGAAGTCTCTTCATACCTGAAGAAGGTGGGCTACAACCCTGACAAGATTGCATTTGTTCCCATTTCTGGTTTTGAGGGAGACAACATGATAGAGAGATCAACCAACCTTGACTGGTACAAGGGCCCAACCCTTCTCGAGGCTCTTGACTTGATTCAGGAGCCCAAGAGGCCATCAGACAAGCCCCTCCGTCTACCACTTCAGGATGTCTACAAGATTGGTGGTATTGGAACTGTCCCTGTCGGTCGTGTTGAAACCGGTATCATCAAGCCTGGTATGGTTGTGACCTTTGGTCCAACTGGCTTGACCACTGAAGTTAAGTCTGTTGAGATGCACCATGAAGCCCTGCTGGAGGCACTTCCAGGAGACAATGTGGGATTCAATGTTAAGAATGTTGCTGTGAAGGATCTCAAGCGTGGTTATGTTGCCTCAAACTCCAAGGATGATCCTGCAAAGGAAGCAGCCAACTTCACCTCTCAGGTTATCATAATGAACCACCCTGGACAGATTGGAAACGGATATGCCCCAGTGTTGGACTGCCACACCTCCCACATTGCTGTTAAGTTTGCCGAGCTGATCACCAAGATTGACAGGCGGTCTGGTAAGGAGCTGGAAAAGGAGCCCAAGTTCTTGAAGAATGGTGATGCCGGTATGGTGAAGATGATTCCGACAAAGCCTATGGTTGTTGAGACTTTCTCTGAGTACCCACCTCTGGGTCGTTTTGCTGTCCGTGACATGCGCCAAACTGTTGCTGTTGGTGTGGTCAAGAATGTGGAGAAGAAAGACCCAACTGGTGCTAAGGTGACCAAGGCTGCAGCAAAGAAGGGTGCCAAATGAAGTGTGCAGGTTCTTGATTCTGCACCGAGGGAAGCTTATCTTTTTATTAATAAACACTATCAGGATGCTCTGTGTTCGGTCATTGCATTGTCAGGTCCGTCTTTATTTTGTGTTCTGCCAAGTATGTCGAGTCGTCAGTCCCAGAACTGGGTGCTCGACAGGCGGTGGCGTAGGTTGCATTATGTGTTCTAAATTTCGTGTTTTGCACCTAGTCAGTTTGTGAACTTTGAGTTGTGTGTCCTTGCTGATTTATTAGTATAATTTGAAATATTGTTGCATGGTATTTTTATTATGTATGGCTAAGTTATAACAAGTATTGCTTGTCCTTTGTTAATAGGATAGTAATTTTAAACACTTTTGACCATGCGCTCTGGCTCAATAGTTGTGACACTGTTGTTTTTTTAAATGTCCGTAAGCCTCCTTTCCTTCTAGGAGTAATTTATTTTGCGTGTTGTCGTAACAAACAAAAGTAGGAAACCTGTTTCTTTAAAATCACCGAACAGGGTTTACGCACACACAAATAAACACACGTGTACATATTTTATTTTAATTTATGAGAGATAGTTTGAGTGTTTTTTTTTATACCCACTGTAAAACTTCAGACGATTTATAAGGCATGATTTAGATCAATCAACTTTCATTATTTAACTGGCTCACTTCTCATGATTGTACAAATAAATACATGGATGAATTTTCAGGCTACATGAACTTTCTCCATTGATGCATACATTGTTCTATTATTATGTTGTTTGAGGGGCGGAGACTGAAGACAGTGAAATGCTGCAATGAAACTCTGGCGAGTGAGTCGCGAACAACTAAATATCATTGTGGTTTTTGCCATTTGGTTGTGATTTAATCGGTTGGTTTTAGGCAGTGGCTCTGGGCTCTGTCATGGCATCCAAGTAAGCATTATTCTTGGTTTTTCATTTAGCAAGGGCCTTCTAGAACAATACTACTCTCTTGCAATTCTGATATAGTGTAATGTAATGGTGTGGGTGCTAATATTACACTGTTGGTCGCTGCACCCTTTAGTGTGGGAATGTGATCCCAACCAAACCAAATCAGTATGTGTTGTAATTTAGATACCTCAATTTTGTTTAATCGAATATTACAAGGGATCCTATGAAGTACTTCATATCTAGGCAATCAACTAACAAGAATGCAAGAAATTAAGACTGCATCTATTGTCAGGATCATATCATCTGGAAGGTAAAGGAAGTCAGATGCTTGTTGAACTTGCAATTTATTGGATGAAGCATAATCCTGATGATGTTAATCCTGAGGAAAAGGAGATGTTCGTTCAATTAAAGCTTCCATTGGATGTGACATTCGGAAACATTCTAAGAAACACATGTACTTGAAGGGATTCGTTCAGAATGGTAATTATAGTACTACTTCAATAAAGGAAACATTTAGTACTATTTCAGTTCTTACAAAAAAAGACATTTCACAACACATGGAAGTTATAGCTTGTCAAGCCTTGTAATTTCCCAAGATGCATGAGACAGCAAGTCAAGCATTGTCTTATCGTCCCAACAACTCTCAAAACTGTGCTATCAAATGGAGTAGTTTTTGGGTGGCCGTTTTGTGGGAATCTGAGCTACATAAAGAAAAGCACAGGAACACAGATTACACTCTGCTAACCAACCAACCCATTAGAGAAGAACATAAAACAAAGCCAAAAAAAAAGACAACCAACAAAAGAGGGAACGTGAATCATCCATCCTCTCCGAAAATGAGCCATAAATCGAACAATCCATGTGACTGAGGCACAGGGGCGGACGTACGTTAGGTTTACCGGGGGCACGGGACACCGCTTAAATTTGTGTTGTAAGGTAAAAAATATTTATGCTTAGTTTAGTGCACCCGCTTAAATTTTTGTGGGGACCCCAAAAGCTTGTGAAATCTGATTTGCGAAATCGAATCGGTGATGATTTTTTGATCAACGATTCTCTTATTTTTGTGCTATAGAGAAAGAAGCTCTCCTCAATGTTATGAATGAAGCTGTTATTAATCGATTCCAAAGTATAAAAGATCGTATAGAGTATTTGTAAGAGGTAGTATGTTTTAATTGTTATATTTAATATATTTAAATTTAAATATTATATTTAATATATTTAAATTTAAATTTAAATTATTATTTTTGTGACCCCGCTTAAATTTTTTTCTAGATCGCCACGAGGCATTAGAGTTTGATCGTATTGGATCCTTACACAGGAATATTCATATGTAATTTTGACTTGGACCCTTCTTTGATCCTGAGAATAAGAAGAAAAAAGAACCAAGATCCTTTCCAAAAATGAGTTAAGAATCCATCATATTTGTACAAAAGTACAAACACACATTAGGAGGAGCTCCACCGGTGAAAATGACAATTATACCCTCGTCCATAAATATACCGTTGGATCGGCTTTGACCAATTCAAATCCAACGGACCATTATAAAAGTGACGTAGAACAGTAGAAAGGAGCTCCACTGGTGAAATCTCAATTTCTATCCGTCGGATCTATTTTAATCCAACCGTCTGACAGAAACCCTAATGACACCCCTCTATTTATAGCTCTTGGCAAACAATACATCATTTCTCCCTCCACGCATAGCATAAAAATCTTCCTAGAATCAGCTCCAGCGGCGAGAGAGCTCTCCGTTACTGGTACGTATCTAAGGTCTATTTTCACTCTTTCTTTTTAATCGTTTTGTATGCATGTCTGTAACTGCTTCCGTGAACTCTCATGGTATCTGTTTTTGTTTGTGTATGCTTTCGATTTAGAATATTTGTATAATTGTTTCTGTGTGATTGGGGAGGCTACAGATGCATGTTTACTTTACTCGAAAGAAAATCGTTTCTGTTATGTATGTGTTGATTTTGTGCACGAAAGTTGTCTGGATCTGAAGTTTTATGATGTACATATTAGATTCATTTGGTGGAAAAATTGCTCTGTTAGGAGAGGTTTATTTTTAGGAAGTCAATGCTGTTTTAAATTAGTTACCAAAGTTATCTTTTTGCATAACAGGTTTGGATGTGAAGAATTTTTTGGCCTTGTTATACGCATGCTGTAGATCTGTAATTACATGTGCGTCTCTGTTTTGAGTTGGCTTGTTTGATATCGATTCACTTTTAATTTTTGGAAGTGTTGTTCTTTGTAGCTTGACTTTTTATATGTGTAATAACCCAGGAAGGAAGACTTAGTTGCTAATTTTAATGATTTTCCTATCTCAAACTTGTAGGAAATTAATCTTATTGTTTTGTTTTGGTGATTTTTTTTTTTTTTTTTTTTTTTTTTTTTTTTTTTTTTTTTTTAACTCAATGGATTGCTCCAGCATCTGCTTATATATATTGTTAATGTGATAATTGAAGAACTATATCGTGACAATGCCTTTTTGATGCTGTGCAGCTCTCTTTGTACAAGTCAAATATGGGTAAGGAGAAGACTCACATTAACATTGTGGTTATTGGCCATGTCGACTCTGGGAAGTCAACCACTACTGGGCACTTGATCTATAAGCTTGGTGGCATTGACAAGCGTGTCATTGAAAGGTTTGAGAAGGAGGCTGCTGAGATGAACAAAAGGTCATTCAAGTATGCTTGGGTGCTGGACAAGCTGAAGGCAGAGCGTGAGCGTGGCATCACCATTGATATTGCCTTGTGGAAGTTTGAGACCACCAAGTACTATTGCACTGTCATTGATGCCCCTGGACACCGTGACTTTATCAAGAACATGATTACTGGTACCTCGCAGGCTGACTGTGCTGTCCTCATTATTGACTCCACCACTGGTGGTTTTGAAGCCGGTATTTCCAAGGATGGTCAGACCCGTGAGCACGCCCTGCTTGCTTTCACTCTTGGTGTCAAACAAATGATTTGTTGCTGCAATAAGGTTGGTGAACCTTTGTTACATGATGTTTTGTCTTGTATGTATACCTTTTAATTTTTTTCAGCTTCTAATGTAATGACGTGATTGATTTGCAGATGGATGCCACTACTCCAAAATACTCCAAGGCCAGGTACGATGAAATTGTGAAGGAAGTCTCTTCATACCTTAAGAAGGTGGGCTACAACCCTGACAAGATTGCATTTGTGCCCATTTCTGGTTTTGAGGGAGACAACATGATTGAGAGATCAACCAACCTCGACTGGTACAAGGGACCAACTCTTCTCGAGGCTCTTGACTTGATTCAGGAGCCCAAGAGGCCATCAGACAAGCCCCTCCGTCTACCACTTCAGGATGTCTACAAGATTGGTGGTATTGGAACTGTCCCAGTCGGTCGTGTTGAGACTGGTATCATCAAGCCTGGTATGGTTGTGACCTTTGGTCCATCTGGCTTGACCACTGAAGTTAAGTCAGTGGAGATGCACCATGAAGCCTTGCAGGAGGCACTTCCTGGTGACAATGTCGGTTTCAATGTGAAGAACGTTGCTGTAAAGGATCTCAAGCGTGGTTATGTCGCCTCCAACTCCAAGGATGATCCTGCTAAGGAAGCCGCCAACTTCACCTCCCAAGTTATCATCATGAACCACCCTGGACAGATTGGAAATGGATATGCCCCGGTGCTGGACTGTCACACCTCCCACATTGCTGTGAAGTTTGCCGAGCTTGTTACCAAGATTGACAGGCGATCTGGTAAGGAGCTGGAGAAGGAGCCCAAGTTCTTGAAGAATGGCGATGCTGGTATGGTGAAGATGATTCCGACCAAGCCCATGGTGGTGGAGACTTTCTCCGAGTACCCACCTCTGGGGCGTTTTGCTGTGAGGGACATGCGCCAAACGGTTGCAGTGGGTGTGATAAAGAACGTGGAGAAGAAGGACCCAACTGGAGCCAAGGTGACCAAGGCTGCAGCCAAGAAGGGTGCCAAGTGAGAGGGCAGGCATCAGCAATTCTGGAGTGGTAGTCGTGCTGCTGCTGTTGTTGTTTCCCTATCAATTTTTACTACATTACATACCTGTTTTATATTCTTTGAGTGTGTTTGCAGGACAGCCTTTGTTTTGGGTCTTCTAGAACTGTTACTGCTAAACTTAAAACTTACAATGGGAATTTCTGATTATATATATATTTCTGATTATATATATATTCTGTGGCTTTTGTCTTTTGATTTGAAGAGTGAAGATGCTCACTGTCACTGCTATAGCCTATAGTGCTCTTGCAGTCATTGGTAAATTAATTAGTCGCGATGGAATTGGGAATGGGAGGGGCCTACCTGCTCGAATGCTCTGTTGCCCAATGAGAGGTTTAGAAGAACTGTAACATTTTTTATTTTTCACACAATATGTAATCTACTTAAATTAAATTTAAAAAGGTTCTTATTGTTGAAATCAAATCTCAGCAATAATAGATGCATAATTAAAGAAAATGAAGGCCCCAATTGTGGTTGTGAATTGTGATTTGTGAAGCCTGAAGTCTGGAGCTTGAAGTACAGTGTACTTCGATTTCATCTGAAATATACTTCCTCCGTCTCGGTATAATTGTTACGTTTGATTTTTTGACACTATTCACTGTTTAAGTTTGATTCAAATTTTTATCATAGTTATGTAAGAAAAAACATAGTCAATTGAGATCTTGTTAGATTTGTCTAATCTTGTAGTTTTAGACAATCAAATTTTTGTAATTTTTTATTATACACAATTTAAGTTATTAACCATTAAAAATGAGTATTGACATACGTGCCAGGTGGGTCCGTGACAAAAACAATGATACGGAGGTAGTATAGCCCTTCTATTGCAACCTATCTTTCCATCATAAGTGGACAGTAGTGAAACTTTTGGCTTGGATAAACTTTACCTGTTGTCTCTCTCTATTACGATGAATTCTTTTAATATTTGTCATAATCTTTCTACTCCCATCTATTTTGTACATCCTCATTTCCTTCGTTTCAGTTATTGACATGGAGTTCTTATCGAGGTTATTGGATCCCTGCTATTACTACTTATTATTACTACTCCTCCCTGTTGTTTGAGATGGCTGGCTTTAAACAATTATTCTTGGCTGTCCATTTCACTTTTTATTTATTTATTTTTTTGTTCTTGTGATGTGTGCATTTGCTTCTTTATTACATGTATGTATGTATATTGTGTGTGTATGGTTTTTTTATGGTATTATTATTCTTTTTCTCTTCTCTTCATATTGTGGTACTGGCCGTTTGCTTCGATTTGTTTACCTTTTGTTTATTCCTCAATATATCAAATTGAGATTTCTTAGTCCTTACTAATGTTTATTGTCTATAAGTTTTTCCTTCATCATATATGTGAGATTTATTGAGTAAAGAAGTAAACCCATAGGTGGTGTTTGGTTATCTAGAGATAAAAACTTGTGAAACTGGTGGTAATTCAATGAATTGCTTATATATATGGTTATACCTCTCAATATAGTAGTATTAACTTAATTATAACCTATTATTATTATGAAACTCAGTCCATATAAAATCATAGTTCACCGCCATATGTGCATATGATAAAGACTGCGTTTGGAAACAAACGCTAGCGATTAGTGTTTAGCTTTTAAAATACATACTAAAAATAGCCTAAAATTCTATATATAGTAAACACTAATTACAGTTACCGTCATATTTTAATCTCTAAACTCTCCTCTCCCAACTTTTAACTTTCCAAACTCCATACTCTAAACTTTAATTTAAAAATGAATTACCAAACACCATTATTCAAATTTAAAACTATTTTTCACCATTAATTTCAAATTTCAGACTCTAATCTCCAAACTCCAAACTCTTATTATTTCCCAAACATACTCAAAATATATTCCAGCAATTTACTCATAATTAAGCTGGTTATCATAGACAGACGTAGTGTTTTATATTTTGGGAAAAATATGTAAAATGGAAGATGATCCAAAATATTTAAACCATTGTATTCTTGCTGTATAATTGTATCCTATCCGCGTAATGTAATTGATTTTTAAACCTCAATGAATGAATCCCTGGTGTCACCATAAATCTCGATTCATGTGGACCATTTCCAGCCATCCATTCAGTAAACAACCCACCAAATCCAACGGCTTCGCTGCCTCCGTTTTTTTTTAAATTTTTTTTTTCCTTTGTTATATTTGCTCCCGTGCTCACCACACTCTCCCGACGCACGCTCATCATTTCATCGCATTAATTCTCGGGTGAGTTACTCCGTCGTCGATGCATCATCCATTACTACTGCTTTTGATTGTTTTCGTTTTTGTCGATTTGTTCCCTTTTATGACGTACGGATGTTGATAGTGTGTGTTTGCTGGAGTACAGTTCAGTGAAAATGGCGAAGAACTACCCAGCTGTCAGTGATGAATACATGAAGGCCGTTGAGAAATGTAGGAGGAAACTGCGAGGTTTCATTGCCGAGAAGCAATGCGCTCCTCTCATGCTCCGCCTTGCGTAAGCATTAATTATTGGTTTGTTGTTTTTATCGTGTTTTGCTTTTGTGAAATCGATCGGTGAATATAAGTGCGTTTGTGCGATTGATTTGGTGATCTCTATCTATGTACTTTTTGGAGTGAGGTTCACTTCCCCTTTCTGGTATTCGATTTCTACATGACTCTTGAATCTTGAAGTGAGTCTTGATTCATGTTTCATCTCGATCTGCACGCAGTATAATTAATGAATGAAATCCATCGACGTCACTGATGCACGAATAATAATTAATTGAGGCTTGAGCTCAACAATGCAAAGCTTTTGTTTGTTTGTTTTTCTTCTGTTTTTGGCAAAACTGCAAGATTTTGTATGTTTGTTTGTTTGTGATTGCAAGCAATAATGCAATTATTTTCTTTTGTTGTATTGTATGAAGGTGGCATTCAGCGGGTACATTTGATCATGGGAGCAAGAGTGGAGGGCCATTTGGGACGATGAGATTTAAGGCGGAGCAGGGGCATGGAGCCAACAATGGTCTTGAAATAGCAGTTAATCTTTTGGAGCCCTTGAAACAGCACCACTTCCCCACTCTCTCCTATGCAGACTTGTATCAGTTGGCTGGTGTTGTTGCTGTTGAAGTTACTGGCGGACCTGATGTTCCATTCCACCCTGGACGACAGGTAGGTGTGACGACTAAATTAAGTTCTTCTGCATTTAATTTGAACTGGATATTATTATATACAGTGCATTGTTTAATGTCAACAGCTAGCTAGCTCAAGTGTGAGATTGTTTAGTAGTCAAACATCAAGAGATGTACTACTACAAGATTTATAACGAACGTTTTGCTTTGTGTGTGTGCTCATTTTGTTAATGGATGAATAATGAATATAGGGTATATATGATCTGAGCTGCTTTATAGGATCGGATATTATATTTGGTGCATTTATTGTGCTTGATTCTTCTATCTTACAATGCTTAAACTCTCTCAGTAGTATTACGTTCTTCTTGATTTGTTTGTACTCTTTAGTAGTTACAACATCCTTAGCTTGTACTATAAAATGTTCGATTCTCTTTTTGTGTCTACTATTAAATATTCTTGATAATGATGAAGCTTGAAGGTATAAACAAACGGAATTATAGTTTTTCTTGATTTCTACAAAACATCAAAGTACGACAAGTAAGTAAAATGCAGGGCATAATAATATACTATATAGATCTTAATAATGTAGATCATCCATCATACTATTGAGTATAGTTCCACACTGTCTGTCAATTGTGTTTAAATAAATATTCCAGCTTGCAGCAAGATACTTACTAGTAGTATTCAGTTGAGAGTTGGTTTCTATCTATCTGACTGTATATATATATATTCTGATCAGGACAAAGATGAGCCCCCTGTGGAAGGTCGGTTGCCAGATGCCACCAAGGGTACGTACTACTACTGAGTAGTCGTTTTAACATTCTTCCTTTTTTACGTGCAGTGCATATAATAGTAATTATTAATGAGAGTGAGTCAGTCATCATCATCCATGAAGAACTTGATATACTAGTATATATTGATGTTGTTGTTGTTGTTGTTGTTGTGTTGGCTCCTCATTATCATCATCAGGAGCAGAGCACTTGAGGGATGTATTTGTGAAGCAAATGGGGCTGACTGACCAGGATATTGTTGCTCTCTCCGGCGCCCACACTTTGGTCCTCTCCTCCTCCTCTAATATACATACTACTATTAACTACACTACATTCCTATCCTTTTTTAGGCTAGGCTAATAAATACTAACATGTTTGTTTGTATCATATACTGATCATACATACATACATACAGGGAAGATGCCACCAGGATCGTTCTGGATTCGAAGGACCTTGGACCTCCAACCCTCTCATCTTTGATAACTCTTACTTTATGTAAGATCAATTCTCATTCCACTAATCCAACCTACCTACCTAAATGCATCATTATATATCTTCTGCAAAAAAATTATCTATTACACTGTTAAGTATAATCTTCACAGAGAGCTCCTGAATGGCGAAAGAGAAGGTCTATTGCAGTTGCCCACAGACAAATGTCTTACTTCTGACGATGCATTCCGCCCCTTGGTCGAGAAATATGCCAAGGTGCTTTGCTGGCCTGCTGGGAGGGAGGATCAGGATCCTCCTTCTGCTTAGCTTCTCCATTCCATTTTAATAATAGATCAGATCAGATCATCCCATTTTATTATAACCAGATATACATATGTTTATTATATTGTTTGTTTGCATATCAATCAGGACGAGGACGCCTTCTTTGCAGACTACGCTGGGGCTCACATGAAGCTGTCTGAGTTGGGGTATATAGATTACATTAATTGGATCTATCTCAGTTATCCCATCCCCAACTGTAGTGTCCTTTTTGGCTACAAACTAGTAGTACTACTACTATATATATTGTCTTGTTCATGTTTTGTGGTATATTGCGCTGCTTTTCATTTTGCAGATTCGCTGATGCCTAAATTAAATCATCAAAAGGAGGAGCATTATATTGTGCGTGAGGAGGGCAGCCAGCAGGTGCACCACCATCAGATATAGTTGGCCTAATAATCAACACGTATTACGCCTGCATTATTGACTTTGGAATGAATATATTTGGAAATATTTTGACATTATTGTTTGTTTGGTACTAGCAAAAAGGGTGGGTCAACTGATTGAGGATTCCAAGTTCAAAACAACAAAATAAGTACCTAGCAGAATGCCTACTAGGATACTACAATTCTGCCTTCCTCAAGTGTTTCCGTTTAATTAATAGTACTACTACAGTAATTCCTCAAAAAAAAAAATAGTACTACTACAGTCTACAATTGACGACGACGGCTTGCGGCGTGTTGAATGTGCAGCATAATTAATTAATTATAAAATGGGTTGAATCCAAATAAATAATTAATTAAATACTATACCACTCACTCCTGTAATAGTGTGAAAATTAATACTCATTTTTTTTTTCTTTTTCTTTTGTCACTCATTATCATTTGTTGAGTTTAATAGTAGTTCCAAGAGAACATTGACGGAGTCAATTATATATACTCCGTGTGTTTGACTGACTGAACCGATCACTGAATTAAATGAAAGTAAAATCAGACAGATGCATATATAGAGTGTTCTTCAATTTTTTTCTTTCCCCTAAACATTAAAGGATGATGAGAGTCTTTACAATACAAATTATAAATGGACCATTTAGCCAGGTTCTCATCACAAGTGTTCTTGAATTTATATATATACTCCTACTAGTATAATTTTAATGTTATTGAAAAGGAAACATACACAAATCATATTTGCCTCCAATAACTTGGGTCAAGCCTAGCAAGTCACCCACCAACAGAGGTTATATTTGTCTATGTTGAATTTCTTCTTATCAAGGATTAATTGTTGTAGTAGTAGTAGTAATAATTTAGAGGAGCATTGATGAGGTGGATGGTACTTTTGTCTCGACTATTCAAATTTTGCATGTTGAACAAATTCTGTATGTCAAACCTCAGATTTTTTCTTCTCCTCAAACCTCATCGTGCTTACAGTTTTTTTCTGACGTTAATTTTGACTGGGATTTATTATTAACTAATCCTAAATTTTGCATGTAGAAAACTTTAAGTGGTTTTTATTGAAAGAAATTTAATCGGCCGGGTTCAACTTACCAGATCGATAGAGTAACTTAGTTATATTAGCAGTGGTACGTACGTACTACTAATATATATATATTTTTTTCAGTCAATTTATTTTTATTCCCCGCTCCTAGTCCTAGCTAGCATGTAAAACACTAGAACTCACACTTATTATTACTATTAAAGCTGTAGTTTTTCTTTCTTTTCCTGTTTCTTTAATATTTCAATTTAATACCAGCATGATGTTAACTACAATTTTTTTGGCCCAAAATGGCGAAAAAACACCTAAAATAAATAAATAATGTTTCGGAGTATGAGACTCGAATACATTGAATGAAACTCAAACAAAGGGAGTGCGAAACTCGTAAGAATGCCGTTGGAATCCCACTCCAAAACTGCCATTCGAGTGGGAGAGAGAACGATTTGAGTAGGGATCGAATTCCTTTTGATGTATTCTCAAAACCATTCGAGTGGAAACTTTAAAATAACCAAAAATTCTAGTGTTGAAAGATGACATTCGAGTGCTACTTAATGGGCACACTGGAAAATACAAACGCATCATAAACATGCATCACAAATATAAGCCTTAAAATGAGAGCATATATATATGATCAAGTATCAAGCCTTTCAATCTTATAGTTTGTGTTCGATTTCCTATTCATGCCCATATTCATTTCCTTTATCCTTTTTTACAATTTATAATAAATAGTAGGAAAATATTTTATTTAATTATGCCTTCAATTAAATTTTAGGCTGATTTTTTTGGCGTATATTTTCTCATTATTTTCTTTTTGGCATATACCATTTTTTTTTCTCTCAATTTTATGCTGATTTGATAGATGTTATTCAAATACTTCGTATAAGTCTTTTATTAAAAATAATTAGCACATAAATTATCTCTAATAAAGCTTAGGCAGTTGGAAGTTCGATTCCCCATCCGACTTCTATCCCCTTTTTATAATTTGTATGGCACAAGTTCACACTACCCTATCTTTTTGTGGGGGTATTCGCACGGTCATTTTTTTTTTAAATCCTGTATAAGTTGTAAAAAAAAAATTAATAATAAAGCTTAGGCAATTTTTGCCCTCAATATAAAGTTCTCCGTTGTTTCCACGGCTAACTTGTGATGAACGTGCAACTTCTATTCCCCCAATTAAATAAATATACAATTGCTTGCATATGTTCATCTTCTGTGAACTCACAAATAAATTACTAATGAAACAGGTTATTGTGCATTTAACACTAATAACAACTCTCTTATTTATCTTAAACAAATCATTGATCATATTAAACCGTTACTAAAATTAATACTTCCTCTGTTCCTTTTTAATTGACACAGACTCACATTTCACGCAATCCAATATATATTTTTAATAATTAATAACTCAAATTGCATACGAGGAAAACTCATAAAAATTTGATATTCTAAATCTATGCGATTAAACGAATCCAACAAGATCTCAATGAACTATATTTTATCTTATATAATTGTATGAAAAAGTCGAATCAAATTTACTCAATGAACAGTGACAAAACACCATCCGTGTAAATTAATTAGGAATGGAAGAAGTATCTTATTTATATTATTTTTTTGCTAAACATCTTATTTATATTATTAAGTAAACAGTTTTTTTTAAATATAATTATGAAATGAAAATATTTATCATCAATTATAATAATATAATAATTAGGAGTATTATTTTTATGAATTTAATTATTATGGCAATTGCCCAAGTGAAAGTTATTGCTGTAATAGGTTGTTTGGAAAATGCTTCATTGCTTCATAAGTACTTCTGATAAAAGGAGATGTCAGAGTAGACCGTAAAACGTTGACAAAGTCACCAACAGTCAAGTCAACCACATCCGTAGGATTCAATGCAAGACCATTGGCAGCCGTTGATCAGCGGCGGCTCTCTTCCCCCCTTTCAAACTCAATTATCCACTCATACACGCGCTTTCCTCTCCGATGCCTGCCCCCTTCGCGGCATCTTCTTTCCTCCCTTATTAAAGACTCGATGCACCAATTCACATTCTTCCATCACTACTGCTTCCTGCGCAAAGATTGTGTTTTTATTCAAATTCTTTCCAACCAACATAATTAAATGGCTGATATGGGAGGCGCCGGCGGCCAGTACCCGGAATTCCCGGCAGTCGCCACCCACGGCGGCCAGTTCATACAGTACAATATATTCAGCAACTTGTTTGAGATCACCGCCAAGTATCGCCCGCCGATCATGCCGATTGGGCGAGGAGCATATGGGATCGTTTGGTGAGTGGAAATTAATGCCTTCATAGTGTTTGTGAAATGTTTCGTGATATAATAGTATTGACTTTGCTTGGCTGGTGCCTTTTTCACTTGAAGCTCCGTTTTGAACACGGAAACGAATGAGATGGTGGCGATGAAGAAGATCGCGAATGCCTTTGATAATTACATGGATGCCAAGAGGACTCTTAGAGAAATCAAGCTTCTTCGCCATTTGGATCATGAAAATGTTGGTATTCTTTTTCTTTATGTTTTTCAATTATCCCTCTTGGGTTATGGGATACTTTAATTTAGCTTTCGTTGAGCTCTATTTCCAAGATTTTTTTTTTTTAAACAACTAATTCTTAAATACGGGCCCAAGAACCTTCTTTTTTGGCTGAATCCTGGTTTTGTTTCTGTTGGCTGTGTTCTTTAAGGAAGTTTTTTAGATTCTAGTTTTCTATTCTGATGTATTATAATCCTTGCTTATGATTTAATGAACAGAATTTATCAGATTCAGAACAGAGATAATTATTTATGTTTCAATGGTATCTTTGATCAGACTGATAATAGTGAATTTGGGGAAGATGTTCATGATGATTATATTGAATTTTTTTTGCATATATGAATGAATGCAGGTGACTGCTATAAGAGATATTGTTCCTCCTCCGCTAAGGAGGGAGTTCACAGATGTCTATATTGCGACCGAACTTATGGACACGGATCTTCATCAAATAATTCGGTCCAACCAAGGACTGTCCGAGGAACACTGTCAGGTAAATAAGACTTTCTCAAAATCTCCCAACTATTCTAATGAAACTTTTCCAGCCAATACTGAATTTGTTGTTATCCAATCTGTCTGGTGGTTTTTCAGTATTTCCTATATCAGATCCTACGAGGTCTTAAATACATACATTCTGCCGGTGTAATCCATCGTGATTTGAAGCCTAGCAATCTGCTTCTGAATGCTAATTGCGACCTAAAGATATGCGACTTCGGCCTTGCCCGGCCAAACACAGAAAACGAATTCATGACCGAGTATGTTGTCACCAGATGGTACCGTGCACCCGAGCTGCTGTTGAACTCCTCAGAGTACACTGCAGCCATCGATGTCTGGTCCGTGGGTTGTATTTTCATGGAGCTCATGAATCGTAAACCCTTGTTTGCTGGAAAAGATCATGTTCATCAGATGCATCTCTTGATTGAGGTATATTGCTCAAAATATCAATCCAGGGCTATTGTTGAAATTAAATTCAACGTCTAGGTCTACTTTCATGTCAGGCCAAAAGTGGCAAACTTATGATGGAGTTCCTGATATTGGTTATAACCTGTTGTGTAGCTTCTAGGCACGCCAACTGATTCGGACATTGATTTCACACGAAATGAGGATGCAAGAAGGTATATTCGCCAACTCCCACAGCACTCTCGTAAGAATCTAGCAACGGTTTTCCCACATGTGAATCCTCTGGCCATCGACCTTATCGATAAGATGCTCACAATGAACCCTGCCAAGAGAATTTCAGGTAAACTTTCTTCCTTTCCTTCTGCTGGTCTGATTAGTGGTTACTCGGAGCACATCAAATTGATGTTCTTCTTCATTGTCACAGTCGATGCAGCTTTGGAGCATCCTTACCTCGCAAGATTGCACGATGCTGCAGACGAACCAATGTGCGCCAAGCCATTTTCCTTTGATTTCGAGCAGCAAGTGCTGACAGAAGAACAGATCAAGGAAATGATTTACAGGGAGGCTTTGGAATTAAATCCACATTATGTATAATATACTCTATCCATCTCTCTTTATCTGTTTTGAAAAGCTAGCAAAAGCAAATATAGGAGGCGAATTTCAGCTGCTGACAGCGAAAGAAGCCGATCAAATAGTAGTATATCAGATGCATATTCCAGCACTTGTGCATTGCGTTTGCCCATCGACAAAATCGCAGCTGACTTGTGCTAGAACAAGACTATGAATTTTCTTAGGTTGTTCTTGGTGTTTGTTTTTGGAGAGTATCTTCTCAATGTGTTGTATGCTGTAGGCTGTATTCTGTACCCTCAGCCATTTTTTTTTTTTGGTATTATTATTATTATTTTATTTTTGTATTGGGTTTTTGCCATGTATGTTGTTTTGTACAGACTGTAATTTTGATATGCAATAATTTCCTCATAGTTTGGAATACATTTTGCATCTGGCCAAGATTTGGATCGACATTCCCACAATTGCATAGTTTCCAAAATATAATTATCCAGCACTAAATATGCAGGCATCCAAATCTAATCTATCTTATATCTAATGTAATCTATATATCACTTGAGGAGGGTGATAAATTCATTACACTCACAAACTTGGACATAACTTCCTCATTCTACAACAATAGATTTGGGAAAAGGCCAAAAAGACAAAGGTAAGAAGACATAAGAGAATGCATAGTTTGGATCATCGTCGCCAACAAACGTAAAACACAATCGTAAAAAAGCATAAGAGTGCATAATTTGTGATCCCCACATAACAAAACCAAACCCAAAGATAAACACATTACAGCAGCTATATGTTTGATCCAAGGTCAAAGCTGGAGCCATAACTGCTACCAAGATTTTCAATTTTGTCAATGGAATTGTCACACGGTTTATAGAGCTACCATCGCTGATTCCTTTGCGGGGGGGCTGCTTCTCTGTCATCTGGTTTTCATCCCTCGTTCATCTTCTGGTAGTTTTCCTTTCTGCCTAATGCCTACCAGATTTTCCAGAAAAAAACTCAGAAGCACATCCACTGCAGCCGTTGCTATGTTTATTGGCATCGTGTTGTATATCAGCAATGGCATTATTGATCTCATTGAAATGGAGACAGGTGTTTCTGGACAATCCTCTGCTTATAGCTGAAGAATGCACCACATACAATCCTTATGGGCCAAAACCCAAAGGAGTGTGTCACCATCAAGAGTTACCACTCTAAGCACTCAAAACACCGACAGGACTGGCATTATTTTGTCCTCCACAATATGAAGAAGGGGACATGTGCAATCCTATAAGTCAACTAATGCAGTTTACCCAAAGTTGTGGCCATTCTTTGTGTCATGGGGTCCCCATTGTGAATTTGGGATGCCAGCCATTCATACCACCATCTCATAACAGGCAGCCCTATCTCATGCTATCCTTGGGCCTATTTTCTAAGTTGATGCAATCAAAGTAGCAAAGGTGAAGCCCACTCATTCAACCCTTCATTCTACTCCTTTGCTTGCATCAGCTATTCAGCTTAGCAAAAAAGGTTCCAGGCACAAAATGGGACTGTCCTCCTATTGCCAGTAAGGGACACGAAAACTTCTCAAGGGTATTCGATAAGTGTGGATATTATAAACAACAAAAATGAGCAAATCCAAGTTAGCAAAGAGATAGTATTTGACAGCATCTCCTACTTCACACAATACCAAGAGATATTTGTTCAAATGCCACATATGGGGAGTCGGATAATCTCCATTTGCAACTACTAAAACACAGGAGCGACAATTTTTCCTCAATGCGGAGATTACCTATTTTCATTAGGTTCAGGACCTATAAAAAAATGGAATACAGACAAATAAACTGAGAGTAAGCAGCCCTAAATCCTAATCATTGATCAAAATATCAGCCATTGAAGATATGAATTGACCGCCAATACATGTTTCATTTTGGAAATGTGATGAATCGCTGATATGATTCGACAACAATATCAATCAATACTATCACAGATAAAATGATAATATCAAACGCTATCACCAAATACCATAACACCAACATTATATTTATGACTTTTCAGCTGGCACTTTTGTGTTTCTTTTTACATTATGTTTGTTTTGTTATCCTTTTTGTATTATTTTTCACATAGGTGTTTTATTTCTTATTTGTCTGAAAGACAATATAGTGCATCTTACGCAATTTTCTTCCCCAAATTTACCAAAGTAGCAACTAACCAACAAGTGAATGCCAATAAATTCCCCAATCATAATATTTGGATCTTCCTTGTGAAATTATGTCCTCCTCATGCAAAATAATATCCACTAGAATTTCAAAGTGGCTATAAATATCTCATTTAGATAACGCAAAAGTGGCGGAAACATCATTTTCAAAAAACTTCAGTCATGAGATTAAGATCAATAAAAGATACCCTTGTGTAGAGATTAGTATTAGTTAACTCACCAATCATTACATTTGCTTTGTCATATAATGGTTCAATAAGTATGTTATTGCATAAAATAGAACCCTGCCTGTGTAAAATAAAATTTATACTCTCGTGCCTTACAAATGCTACAGGTTGGGGGTTCGAATCCCCACACGGCCCCCTACCCTTCCCTTTGTTCCCTTTGTAATTTGTGTGACATGGGCTCCCACTACTCATTTTCCAGGCCGCTCCTCCAAAAAAATAATAATAATACTAATAATAAGAAAACTGGGGAAAAATAAGTTTACCAAAAATTTTGGAAAACAACATATATTATAAACAGCTTTTTCTATTCAAACAGAGCATGACTCATAAACATGCATGTTCAACAATTATTTAGACAAGTTGAAATATTTTAGTGAACAATGTTGATATGCTAGTTGCCATTGGAATCCTTCCAAAAACTATTATGGACTTTTTGTCATTATATAAATTTTTTTATCTTAAGATTGGTACACCAGAAGGACTTGCACCAAACACTCAAGCATATACAGGCTGCTGCACGAGAAAACACTGGAGTGGGCAGAAAAGAACATGGAAAGTTCAGTTACCTCCATGGATGCAGCAGCACAGTCACCGGATCGCCACCGCCGCGGAAGGAGTTGGGTTGCTTTCCCCTTCATCATAGGTTTCCTCCTCTCCCTCACATGATACTTGTGGCAGAAAACAGGAATTTGACATGTCAAGTGATGCTTTGCCCTTTTTTTTTGCCCCTAACATATGATTGTTTTTTGACACAAATTTAATTAGGGACAATGGCTTGCCTGACACTTGCTGCTGGAGGATGGATCAACAACCTTATTGTATACCTGATTCAAGAGTTCAACATGAAGAGTATAAGTGCCGCTAAGATTTTCAACTTTGTCAATGGAAGCATCACCTTGTTTCCAATTGTTGGAGCAGTACTCGCCGACTCCTTCGTAGGCTGCTTCTCCGTCATCTGGTTTACATCTCTCGTCTCTGTTCTGGTATTTCTTCCATGATTGTTCATCCTTTTGCCTTGAATTTGTCTCTAGTAGGTAGAACTTTATGTCATGAGTTTGTTTTTTTCGGTGTGCCCTTCATTTCCTTTTGACTTCCTGATGTTTTAGACACAAACTATAGAAACATGTTTAACTCAATTATGTTCATTATGTGCTAGAAAAGCAGCAAAAAGGTTCATGTTTTGAGGTTACCGATGATAAGTGATGGCGTGCTTTTCCTGCAGGGTGTATTGCTGATAGTATTAACAGCTGCGATTGATCAGCTAAGACCTCCGCCATGTGAAAATGAATCAAGTCTCTGCAGATACCCGACAGCACTTCAGTTTTCAGTCTTATACATTGGTTTAGCTCTAGCATCTTTGGGAACTGCAGGCACCCGATTCACCATCGGAACAATGGGAGCAGATCAATTTGAGAGCCAAAAACATCAAGGCGTTTTCTTCAATTGGTACATTTTCACAATGTACGTGGCCACGGTTATAAGCTCAACAGCCATAGTATATGTGGAGGACAACGTGAGCTGGACAGTGGGCTTCGCCCTCTGTGCAGTGGCTAACGTTCTCGGATTAGCTGTTTTCTTGTCTGGCACACGATTCTATCGCCTTGTTATGCCTCAGGGAAGCCCTTTTATGAGCTTGGCACGTGTCATCGTTGGAGCTTTCAGTAAAAGGAGGATGATTCTTTCGGAAAAGAGTGAAGATTATTACAACCACCCAAATGAAGATGCCAAGAGAATACCTGTCACAAATCCAACTCATTTCTTCAGGTCAGATACATTTATATCTGCCAACTTTATCAGCACTCGTCTTATTGCAATTTATTCAGAAGAAAACAAGGAAAAATTCTGTCCAATCTTTGCAGGTTTTTGAACCGTGCAGCATTGAGAATTGATGACGATAATGCACCCGACAGCTGCGTCGCAAAATCATGGAAAAAGTGTACGGTGCAACAAGTAGAAGATCTCAAAAGCCTCATCAAAATGTTACCTCTGTGGTCAACTGGTTTGTTCCTCTGCACGCCGCTGGCCATCCAGCTAAGTTTGTCGATCATCCAGGCCCTTTCGATGAACCGTCACCTAACATCCCATTTCAAAGTTCCAGCTGGTTCCATGCCAGTCTTCATCTTAATATCCACTGCCCTGTTCATTGCAGTTGCAGACAGGTTTTTATTTCGCTTTTGGCGGAAATTTACTCGAAGGCCTCTCACCCTCCTCCAACGGGTAGGGACGGGACATGCCATCACGATAATCAGCATGGCGATTTCAGCAATCGTGGAGTCGAAGCGACTGAGCATAGCAAGATCCAGGAATCTCCTAAACCAAACAAATGCTATTGTTCCCATGTCGTTTTTGTGGTTGGTACCTCAACTGGTTGCTGCAGGTATCGGAGAGGCATTTCACTTCCCCGCACAAATGGCGCTGTACTACCAAGATTTTCCCGAATCGATGAAAGGCACATCCACTGCAGCTGTCGCTATGTTTATTGGCATTGCATTTTATATCAGCAATGCCATTATTGATCTGGTTGAGAGGGTGACAGGATGGCTGCCGGATGATATTAACAAGGGGAGGCTGGATAATGTATACTGGCTCTGCTGCATACTGGGAGGGCTGAATTTCGTGTACTATCTCGTGTGTGCTTCGCTGTACAAGTACCAGAATGTGAAAACACCTGCAGATGGCTGCAGTAAAAGTTGAATATGGAGACACAGAGGGATGCTCTTTGGGATGCAACTATGAACCTGTTTATCATCCTGTGCAGTAATAATAATAGACTCAAAATTCCATTGCAGGTTTTTTTCTCCTTGCCTTGAGGATCAGGTTCCTTTATAAAAGAAGATACAGAATCAACCTTCTGATGCTGAATTACACACTTGTATTCATCTCTGCACACAACTTAATGTCTTTTGTCACAAGCATATGCCATAAGCTCAAGATTATACTTTTACATTTTTACACTGAACAAGGTAACCAAAAGATGTCTGGCACCACAACAGGCAAGGCAATAAGTTCCCCACCGGATGATAATAGAAGCAAGCTCGGAGGAGCTTTTAATACGTTGCTGAAAATGTAGATAGAACATTTTCCAGGTGCAGGTTTGAATACATATGTTTTTCCTACTAAAGTGTAGATAGACCATTTCGTATACATACATGTGCCTGTTGCCTACAAAAATCAAATTACGGGGCCGCCATACACCTCACCGGAGCGAGCAACTTTGTGATTTGTTCAACTTGAGCAACCACAGATTGATCAACGTTGTGATGTTTAACTTGAGCATCCTTGTGATTGATCTGGTATGCAAGGTAGCGCTATGTGCATCTCAGGTTCAGAATATGTAAACAATTGCAGTCCCCATATATGGTTTGAGAATCTCTACTTGCAATAAAATGACAATTTCATATCCTAATGCAAATTAATAGTAATAACTAATAAGTTCTGTTAGTCCCATAGGCTCTTGCTTCTCAGTCCACTGTTAAGACCTTTAGGCAACCATAGAAGGATACAAAGGCATGAATCTTATTATAATCTGTACAAAATCCATTCACAAATCTGAGTGAATCCAAACCGATACTTCAAAACTTAAACTGTAGGCCAAATGCCAAATCTTGAAGTACAGGGATTGACTTGGACTATACAAGAACCTGATTTATGGATAGATGAGGTAATTGCTTACACAATCACAAAATTTTTGCTAATGTTACACTCTCTGGTGTTCCCACCTCATCCGAAGGATCTCCGTCTGAAAAACCCAGGACATATGCCTCAGCATCATCATCATCATCATCATCATCATCATCATCATCATTATTATCACTCTCAGTAGCAAATCTATTGCATCTTCTTTCGATATACAACTTTTCTTGCCTCTAGTGCAGCTGTAAAACACGCATGATCATCTCAGGTGTGAGAGTAACCGGGAATGGCTCTCACCACCTAACTTATTGTCTTCAATTATTTTGTTCACATTATGGACAGATTGTGAGAAACAACAAATGGGATTGAAGCAGGGATTAAGAAGTGCCTGGGTTAAAGTTTACCTCCTCAACATTATCAGGCAGAAGATTAAATCATCAGTTGATGGGCTCCAAAGCCTTATAGTTCTTTTCAATCCTGCAAGAAGCAAGGATTGGGATTGTCGGACGAGGTTCCAGCTGATTCACAATGTCTATCACCGCCCATCATACAGACGAGCTCGCTGCCCTTTTTCTTCCAAATGAAAATATGGCCACAGTTAGATCCACTTACAACGTATTCATTGTTCGGACCAAAGAAACCAACTCCTTTGACTGTTTGCGCATTCCTATGACCCGAATAAACTTGTGGCTCTGCCACTCCATCTGTGCCTTCCGATGACAAAGGCTGGGGAGTGGGGACTTGAGCCATGTACCATCTTCCTTGGAAACAAATATATGAGGTCTTCATTATACAAGACAAGCAATTTGCTCATGCTGGAGTAAGTTAATCAAATAATGTGTGCTTCATGTTTCCCAGTAAGGTGATTGGAGCAAAAAGATTCAATAGGTATTCCAGATTTACACGATGCATTCATTTGGTAATTCCTGATCCCATAAACGCGAGCATACAATATCAGCACCTCCTGCAGCAAAATAATTAGGATTTCTTGGGTCAATTGCAATGGAATTCAACCCAATAGGCTAAGTTTGTTCTGGATTTGCAGAGCAATAGAAGAGCTTGGAAGCATAATTGCTTCGTAGATCATACTGCAAAAGAATTCCAATCAGCAGCTATTAGGTATGGAAAGAAAATGTGGGGTTGAACAGTAGCAGTAAAAAGGCATACATGTTGGACATATCCATCCTCCCCACAGCTGTAAAACACTTGAGGGCTTCCTGGTTCCACAGCAAGTTTGTGGACGCGACCTTGATGCTTGGATTTTTTTTATTTTTTTTCTACTGAACCATTCTCCAGCACCTGGCTGAGCCTAACCTGAAGTAGGAGCACATTATAAAGAATAAGGACATCTCCCCTGCTCCTGTCACTCAGGCCAATGAATGGGATTTTTAGATACATATATCCAGAGGTTAAATTCAATATTGTTGCCCTTACAAGTCATACAGATACAGTGGTAAAAAATCAACTATCATACCACAATTGCTAGGCTCCCCCTCAGAAAATAAGTTTGCCACCAAAGAATTACTGTAAGAATAGATTCAGTGTTATAAAACTCTCAAATGTAAAATTACCTGGCAATCAGCAAATGAAGTTACTATTACACGATCATCACTGAATGGCATGAATATGGTCTGGAATATGTTGTTTGAAGGACCAGATGAATAAGAAAATCTTTTAAAAAAACATGGTGTACTAAATCCAACCATATCCACCTCATTCTCATCCTCGATTTTAGCAATATAACAAACCACCAAAAAGTGATGTTATCCTTCCTTAAAACAATATACCACACCATCAAAAAGTGATGTCACTGTTTGGGGAACCAATGAACTGCAAGTTGCTAGAATCATTCCCCACAAAACTGTAAAACCTCCTCTAGCATCAAAAGCTCGAAACCTTGTAAAACCCCTCTATGCTGCAAGTCCGGAAATTTCATCATTACAAACTTTTTGTAATGTTGTTCGAAGAGCATCTGCACACTAAAAGCACCTAACAAAGATGCTTCTGGGAAAGAGTTAAAAGGGATCTCAACTATTTCTATAAATGGGGGAACTTAAAGAGGCCGGATGAGCAAAATCGGCCACAAGTTCTACAAGCTGCCGTGGAAACATAATAAAAGCCATAACACTAACAAAATTGCTTGATTACAGCATCTTAATGCTCACAGAAATAGAAAAGGCAGCAGCAGATGTAACCATCTTAGTTGATAATAGCTAAAAACAAATGAAAACATACCACTATTTAATTAAATAAACGTAATTCGACCACAAAAGTATTGTCAAGGACCATTTGACTCGTTAGCTAGTCCACCTATCCAAAAACCTCGATAAACTGCAACCCTCGCTAACAACACTCAAAAAGATAAAACAAATGTAACAGGTCTGCAAAGGATGGATGAACTACCCATTGAATGCCCTCACACCCTTTTATAGAAAGAAGAGAAGATGGGGAAAACAAAGAAGTCGGTATGATTAATTACATGAAAGAATAAGATCTTGAGGAAATTGAAACTCATGGAAGTGCCGCGATACTTGCCCTTCTCTATGACCTTGTGTAAGTTTCTGTATTTCAAATTCCTTTTCTGGCTGTTTGTACGTTTATTTGTTTGGAAATGTGAAATCCTGCACCATTATTATCATCAAAGGTATCAGAGATGTAGAGTTAAGCACCAAAAATATACTTTTACGCCATATAACAACACAATACTGCTACTGTAAAATAATTCTCAAAGGAAAATTAATAAATTGTTAAGGAAATTTACAGGCTTGATTAAAAGGGTCAATCTTTCTCCCTGGAATTTACTTTTGAATATGAGGGGTTATTGACGTCCTCAGCTTGAATTTGATTTCAAAGAAAAGTAAATGAGTACATGGATCCTTCTGGCAGTATAAAAGAAAATTCGAAACAAATTAAATGAATGGATATTAAGACCCGAGATGACTGTTATCTGTTATGCTCCATAATTATGAAAGAAAGGTTCAGATATATTATAATCTTTGCCACAAAAACTCAGGTTCCAGGTTTCCATGTGAGCTGTCCATCCCAAAATTGCACACTCATACATCCGGTTGAACATCTAATGATCTAAATTTAAAATTGCTATTAATTTGTTTGAACTATGCCATTAGAATTGTGAGTGGCGGTCTTATATGACAAAAATCAACAAGAAAATGCTGCTCACAGTAGCACGATAGCTATAGTTCGCCAAGAATTGAGGTTACTTCTGGATTCATTGTTGGAACAACTCTGCCATTTGAATCTTGAGTGTAGTTCATATGACAACAGATTAAAAATAAAGAAGTTGTGCACAGCAACACACATAAGGTATAGTTCACATTGGCACCTTACAAGAATTTGAGGTTACTTATGGATGACCATTGTCTGCCGGGTAACTCCCAAGCACCCTCATTAAGGTTGCAAACTCCTGCCAAGATTAGAAAAGTAATAGGTCATTCCACGAAATTAATATTCCCAAGCAGGACATTGGAATGGACTAAGCGTACATTTAGATGGCCAAGGGCATTTTGAGCTCTTTCTTCTGCCATGGATGCTTCAAAATCAACATAGAAAAGATATGGAAAATATCTGTCCAAAAATGTGACATTTGGTTATATAAGGTTAAACTAGGAAACGTAAGAACAGGAAGGTTTCTAAAATTTAAGGATAAATCAAATTTTCAGACGTTTATGCCAATTTACCTGTTAACTATATTCAGCACATGAACTTGATAATCAAGATACTACTAGAAAAAAAAAAAAATAGAAATACATGCATTTCTACAGAGAATAACTAATGTCCTCACTACCAGAAACAAATAGAAAAAATACTAAAGCATTCTATAGTCTCACTCTGCCAAAAGTTAGAAAGCTTACTTGGGAAAACCAATGGAATTGTCCTCAGGTGCTGGTAAGACCTGCTTCTGGAGTGGGCAGCTTTCAATCTACATCAACAAAAAAAAGAAACGTTGAAGTTGATTCATAGACAAAAGCAATGAAATGTTGTTATTGATACATGGACAAAATGTCAAAAACTCATTATACACAAGTACAGAACCCCTATAGTCACCTTTGTAAGGTTGATATTTCTCATAGCAAAGACAGCAAGTGCTTTAAAAAGCATCCCATGACCTTTCTCAAGTGAGAAGACTATACTCGTCTGACACATTGATGATCAATTATGACAATAGAGACAAAATGTCAATGATTTAACTTGAGAGTAAAACTGAAAATCCGTGTGGTAAATTGTTTTATCAATGACATATAGAACATGGATACTTCTTTAGAAGGACTAACCTTGAAAGGTTTATTGACGCTTGGTATGATAGGTTCCCTAGCTAGCATAAGGAATCGAGTGACATTATCAGAATCATCCTGGAAAGAGAAGTGAAATAATGACAAAATCACGAAGCGTTTCACTTCTATAGAATCTTAGCAGCAGCAATGCTGGCTACTGCCCCAACATCCTTGAGTTTCTGGAAAGCAACATGCTAAACATCCAAAAGTGAAGTGTAAGGAACACTACAATTCCCTATGATTGATATGTAAAAACTGCAAATGCGTTCATCTTGAATATAATCACACATAAGAATCACAACTTACAAAATAATTCTAAATATTGTTCTCAAAGTCCTCCAACGATAGAGTTTTAGTGAACGGACCCATTCGCAAACAGTTTCAAGTTTAACTTGATTTGTCTTGAAGATACTTGTTCTATGTTATTCAAATTGAGTTCGATTACAAATTTGAACCACTTAAGAATATTTGAACCCTTTCGCTAACACTTCAGAATGTTAAACATTTATAAATACATTTATATTATAAATATTTTTTGATTACATGAGGCCCAAGGCCTTTTGCTTAGGGTTCGTGGAAATCCATACCACACAAATTACAAATTTATATAATAAATGTTTTTTTATTATAATTTTTATCATTTATTAATATTCTCCTTTTAATGATAACATAGATTTAAGTATAATTTTAAACTAAACTCTATAATTTTAACTTGAATTCAAATATGTAAATGAGTCGACTCCGTATACAAGTTCCTAAAATATCAAGCTAAATTTGGGCTGGGATCTGTATCCAAATAATAAGCAAGACAAAACATAATGTTTGAATATATACCAACGGAGCATATAACATATAGTTTGGTAATGATCTCATTAAAGAGATTTTGAGTTTATAAGATAAAGTGAGATTTTTTAGAAATTGGAGATATTGTGTGAATGTTGAGTATTTGAGAGATAAAGTGTATTTAGATATTATTTGTGATGAAAAATAAATTGACAGCTCACCCAAGTAACAAAAAAATTTCTATTAGAACATAATCAAATTGATGAAAATCACCCCACAAGATCTTATTTTTTAAAGTGAGATTTTTTATTTTTATTTATTAAAAAAGTGTTTTTTACTGATATATTGACTATGTTCCAAAGCTTACAAACATACTTATATTTTTGAGATTTGATTCTTGAAATTTTTCCAAAGGCCACAACAAAATGTGCCTAGTATTTAGCTTAATTTGTCTTGTTAAAAGTTGTATCCACCATTTCAACAAGGCAAATAATTGGATAGACCAGCTGAAGACTGTTTTAGCATCTGATACACCTCTAGATACAAAGAATTTATGATAACAAATACATTAACATCAATTCATACTTACCTTTGCCGCACCAGCTGTATCATCCACGGCTTCTCTAACCAGACCCAGTTTAGTTAAGGTGTTTTCACACTGTGCAAGAGCCTGAAGCATCAGAATTTACAGATTGTGAGCTGCATCCTCCATGAATGCGTAAAGCATAAATTGAAATAGAATTATAATTACCTGTGGATGGCTAAGAACTCTACTAAGGTCTTCAACCTTAATGCCAGGGTTTGCGAGCAAGCAATGTCTGATTGATAGTTTAACTTCTCCAACAATATGCAACCTATGTCTGAGCAGAAGATCATAGTTCCTATGAATGCTACCACCCAAAGAATTTTCTATAGGCAAGACAGCCCTATCCACAAGCCAACTTTCAACAGCCTGTAATATGTGGAACAAAGATGGGCAATGATGAGATCAGACAATCCCTCCTCCTTAGTAATCAGTGAAAACATGTTTTAATGAGCATTGCCACTTTTCAAAGTGTATAAGTGATTAATCAACAATCATCACATACAGAATTATAGATTTGAGGAAATATATTATTTATCCTTTACATGTCCTATATTGGCGATATTTAAGAAATATGAATCTTACTATAATGGAATTGGAGAGGTGGACGAAAAATCAATAGATTTCAATATCTGAAGCTTCCTCCAGAAATTATTAATAGAACAATAGCAAAAGTCTGTCCAGAGGCCATTTGAGTAATATCTACATGAATATGTATTTTAGGTATTTTAGGTCAGATTAAGAATTTAACCATCACAGGCATTAGATGACCATTATGACAATCTAATATAAATTGTCTATTAGCCAATGACTTTCCCACTTTGGCATTTCTAATATCATTTGTCTGTATGTCTCATGATATCAATCACTGAGAAGAAATGTGATTAATATACTAATGAGCTAGCTGAAAATTCCTCATTAAATCAAAGGGAGATATTCCTACCAATGGGCATCACTGCATCAGAGAATATATTTACAAGCATTGATTAGTTTCATACATCAACAGAGATATTTGCTTACTCACTTCAAAAGCAGTGTCAAATTGGTCACATGGAACTGCTTCACAATTTGGATATGCCTTCTCGGCTGCAGACTCACTGTACGCACCTCGAACCCCCTTTCACAAAGAATTAAAATATAAGTCAAAAACTATCTTCAAACAGCATTGTCAAGCTTTTTAGACTTTGTATAGTACGCACCAACGGTTGTACATTCACAGCACATATTCTAAGTAATAACTGAAAATGAAATTGGCAAAACCTGATATGCCACACGGAGACGAGATCCTTCTGAGCACAAATTGGACAGTTGAGCCGATGTCAAGGGCCCTGAAACAAACAAGAATGCTCATATTTTAAAACAAGCAAAATTGGCTCCCTTTGAAGTTAACATTGTTTCTGTGCAAAACCCAATTTATGCAAACGTACGCGGGAGTGAAGAAGGTGAATCTTTGGAATCCTCGACCAACATCCGCAAGTCAATTGGTTGGGCTTTGTGATGGGTGCTTCTGCTGGTGTCACGGGCATGTAGAGGAATATTGCAGCAACGTTTAACGAATTTGAGAGTGAAACAGCGAGTAGGGCTAGGGTTTTGGATTCGGTAATGGAGAGGGGCTATAGGTGATCGGGATGAAGTGGCCGCCATTATCAGCTGCGTACAGTGATGCACAGCAGTAGGGCTGAGCACGGTTCGGTTAATCAGATTTTTTTCAGGTATTTGCTACCCGAAGAGAGCAAATATTCGAACTTATTAACTGAAACTGTACTGAAAAATGCGATTAACCGCAAGACAAATTATACTATTAAAGGGTTACTCAAACGAACTGAACGACGTATTATAACACAGGTCTGCTGTGATGATCCACGTCCACGGCATCATCCGTTGGTTTTTGAACCCATTGACTTTAAATCTATATTCAAACAAGAAAGCACAAAATGTTCAATAATGTGGTGAAGCATAAAACAAGCAAACAATCTGATTGAGCTAAAAGCACAAAATGTTCAATAATGTGGTGAAGCATAACATACCCAACCAATCTGATTGAGCTAATAACATGAGCAATAAGGCACCAAACATTTGAAAAACCGAGAGCATATCTAACAGCTTGAACAACTTCATAGAACCTATGAATTAAAGCAACTCAGATTAAACCAAAAAAAAAAAAGAACCTTTACCATGTAAGGATGACCGGGGGAGTGTAGAGTAGCGAGAGAGGAGCGAGGGTAAGGACGAGGGCCAGGATGGAGCAACGGCGTCGGCGTCGGGCGACCAGCGGTGGAGGTCGTCGGAGGACCAGCAGTCAGAGAGGTGAGGAGTGCATGAATTCGATTGCGATTTGGTACCGGGAAGAATTGAAGAGGGACGAGCGGCGGTCTGTACCGGAGTGGAATACAATTTGGGGTTAGGGATTAGGTTTGATTTGAATTTGACTATTTAATGGTACATTATATATATATATAATATTATTTTTTATAAAATTATTTATTGGTATTATTTTGATTTTTTCATTTATTGAAAAATGTCAAATTCTTAAAAAAGAAGAGTAAGTAAAATTTATTATTCAGTATTATTTTACATAACCAAGCATGAAAAAAAGGGGAAAACAAAATCCCAAAAAGAATATAAGTCTAAAAGCTGAAAAACAAACTACTAAGTTATGTGCTAGAATTAAGCGCGGGAACAAGACGCTAAAGAATCTACCTCCAAACCCCCACAAATGAAATCTGGGGGAATGCCTAGAAATCCGCATTAGACGCCGCGCCGCCACCGAGTTCCCCTCACACAACACATGATGTATCTGACAAGATATAAAGGACTGTCGCAAAGTCTTGATCTTCATAAGCAAAGCCGCTTGAGGGTTGTGTTCATCCCAAGTATCAAGCATAGAAAAGCATCCAAAGGGAATCCAAATAGCAAGTAATGTGTTCGATGTTGCACCATGCTACGAATTCCAAACCTAAGTCAAGAGCTGGTATCTTTATTGAGCTATAAAGCTTCCACATAAACCTATTATACTAGTACTATTTATTGATCATTTGGAGAACTTGCAATAATATTGAGCTCACTACCGTGGGATATGCCAGACAAGCACTTTGTTTTGCTTGTACATCGGTCAATGAGTATAATCTTTATTCACGCGGATGTTGTTGCATGACTGCATTATTCCAGTTAAAATATAGGTATACACAGGCTTCATATCATCTGATACTAGAAATAAATAATATTTTTACAACTTTATAAACTTTTTCCAAGTAGTATCATTATAAACTTGTTTCAAGTATCATTCAGGACTTAATAAAAGTACTACTATTATATACTTACTTATTTGTAGTACTATTACAAACTTGATAAAATACCACTATGAACTTAGCATTGGAGGCTCAAATGTTCAGAGAAGATGCTAGGCAGAAGTTTTCTGAACTATATAGTGTGGTGTTTAGGGAATAAAAAGATTTAATTCGAGCGAGGATAGATCACTTGGAGGCAAGGGTAACGGCGGTGGAAGGAGTCAACCGGCAAATTCTTGATACGAACTGGAAAATTCTCAACACTTTATCTCGGGCTGAACAAGTTGTAGACCCACCTATTGCTACCCCTGGAGCAGATCAAGAAGAGAAAGAACAAAGGACAATGGAAGTAGAAATGAATCTGGACAGAGTGAATTGAGTGCAAGCGATGAGTGAATGCAAATCTTTGGAGACATGACAATTTATTATTCACTTATGGTGGCATGTTTAGTGACGGCTCAATGGGAACTTCATCATTTGTTTCAGACTTTTGTTATTTTAATATGTGTTTAAGCTCAGCTGAAAATTTTCTCTAATCTTGCATGATCTAACAAATGCATATCCTTGACTTAAAGATGCTAATGCACTTAGATTCCTTCTAGGTTGCTTTGTGAGTTTTCTAACAATGTATGCTTCTTCTTGGAACTTAAATTGGCTAGCATATTATTAATTAGGGGTGGGTCGGTACGGTATACCGAAAAATTTCGCCGTACCGTATACCGTACCGAACTTTACGGTATGGAAATTTTCATACCGTTGTTGTACCGCACCTTTTGGTATACCGATCTTCGGTATATCGAAATTTTCGGTATGAAATATTTCCATACGGTTGCCATACCGACATTTTGGTATGTGGTATATACCGAACTTTCGGTGCATACCGGCATACCGATATCACGGTATATATCGACATACCGAACATTCGCTACATACCGACATACTGGTATTGCGGTATGTACCGACATACCGAACATTTTCTATATACCAGCATATCGGTATTGCGGTATATACCGGTATCGCGGTATATACCGGCATACTGAAGAATTGGTACATACCGACAAACCGATATCGCGGTATATACCGAAGTTTGGTACGGTAACGGTATACCGCGGTATCAAAAAATTTATACCGTCACCGTACCGAAATCTTACGGTATCATACCGTACCTGATACCGTACCGAAAATTACAGTATACCGAAAATTTTGGTATTCTCGGTATTTTTTCGGTACGATATGTGCGGTATGCGGTATATTCGGTATTTTTTCCAGCCCTAGTATTAATTTATGGATTTTCTTATTTAAATTTATTTTTAATTGTCACTAGAATAAATGTTATTATGCATTTGACCTGGTACTTTTATGTGATCTTCCGTTTCAGTGAACTGTTGATTTGCTTTTTAAATCTGTATACACGATTGTTGTTTGTTGATTGTAATAATCATATGTTGTATGTTAATTGATCCTGAGGGGTTCCTGGCTTTTTCTGTTACAATTATCTTCTGTATTTGTTATGATTCAAGTTGAATTCTGAATGCATAATGTTAACTTAGGATTGATTTGATCTGATCTTGGATCAAACTGGGATTAAAGGAATTGTTGAGTGATTCTATTTCATAATGTCAGAAATTATTTTATCTGTGGAACTTGGATCAAATTGGGATGAAAGGAATTGTTGAGTAATACTATGTCATAATGTCAAAAGTTATGTCATCTATTTACCCCTTTTGTTGTGGTCTATGTAGAAACCATAGTAGCTGGTTAATATTAAATTTTTTTTTTTTCTTTCTAAGAGCAAGTATTTCTCAAGCACTTTATGTAACCATCTATTGATCTAAAGGTTTCAATATGCAAGTTCAAAAATTTGGGATGTCAGTATTGGAAAGTGTCTCCCCTTAGACCAGGTGAATGGCCTTTATTAGAATAGAAGAAAGGGTATGTTTTAAGATTTAAGGCTCTGTCTCCTCTGGAATACCTGTGTAAATTGTTTCATCCAATTTCATTTGCCTAATTAGGCTTATTTTGAACGTGCAAAATTCATGTACTATTTCTTAGGCCATTGCAATTAGTTCAGTTGCAGCATGTCATGTCAGTAGGTAATTCATTACTGAACACTGTGAACCTTATCCTTCTACTCTCATCAACTGCTTTGCTGTATGTATGGATCTACAACTGCAATTGTTGGGTTCCAAGAACAAATATTGGAGTTTTCGACTTCGTTTGCATATAATGGTTTGATCTGTGTCTATGGGAAGGACAAGTTTGGTGTATTATTCTCTTTCTTGATGTTATTGTTGAAGTTGTTCCTAAGTTAAAAAGTTTAATACAGATACGTTCATAAAACATGTAGAGTCACGTAATACTGAAGCTAAAATAGTGTTGGACTGTTGGTTACCTTTATTATCTTCCGACATGACCTCTTATTAAACAGAAAGAAAAGGAGTAATATATATGGGGACTGGCTTGTGTATTGTCAGATGCATATGCAAAATGATGGCACATGGTCAATAAGTGATATAACGGAACAAGTGATGTTTGCGCCTACAAAAATTATAAGTTAATAAGTGATGGCACATGATCAATAAATAATGGCACGTGGTCAAGATGTGATGACAACTGAACAAGAATGTCAACATCATCACTTTTGGAGTACCTCTCACCATTCTACATCTCCCCATTCTACATATAATAAGAACAATGTCATAGCTGTACCGTAATTGAATTGATATATATACTAATAAAATATCACATTGTGGTTTGGATGCAAACTGAAGAGTTAAACGCGGAAACTCAGATGTCACGAAATCCTAAGAAACCAAATGGATGGGATGATACAGTAGTATTGTCCTAAAATTAATTGGTAACGAATTTTGGCGCATCATCATGTCACGACAACACCAACAGCAACACTAGTTGTCTTATCCCTTTCTTTTCTTGTCCAAATTCAGAACCACTTTGGGTCTTGATTTTGGGCCCATTTTATTTTCAATCTCACATGCTTCTGTCCACACCCCAAACCAAATGCCCATCATTCTCATTTCCCATTACACAACAAAACCCATCCTCTTTCAAATTTTTGTCCCCAGCATTCTACGACTACTAGTATAGTAATACTCCACTTGTTTACCATAACATTCTTCAATTATGCGTCACATATTCCCACGCACAACAACAAAAATACAGTAATAATTAGAAAACTTATAATTAATAATACAATTTTTAAATGTCATATCTCAACGAAACTTTGGTGCTAGTATAAATTATACTAGCTTAGTTTCTTTTTAAGTGTTACGTTTCTTCTCTGCACGTATGTCAATGCACATTTTAAACTATTAATAACTCAAATTCGGTACAAGTACAAATTCTAAAAATTTGATATTTAAAAACTACAAGATGAGACGAATCCAACAAGATCTCACTTGACTATATTTATTCTTGTATAACTATAAGAAAAATAGAAGTCAAAGTACTACAATGAAAACACTTTGAATACACTTATTTAGAACCGTAATACTTATTTAGAAATGGAGGGAATATTTAAGTTGATGGTTTTGAAAACACTTTGAATTGATCAATTTTAATTATGAGTTCAACATAGTACGGAGACTCGTCAATCTTTTCATGATCATTTTAATATATTGCTATTAAATCGTACCAAACCAAATATAAATTTTGGGGTGAAGTCTTAACTGATAAGTTATAATTGGGGATTGAAACTTACCCTAGTCGTCAAGTCCCCCGACTCCTAATATATATGTTGGGGGTTCGACTCCTCACCCGACCCCATATCCCTTCCCTTCATCCCTTTGTAATTTATGTGGTATGAGCTCCCACCACAATTTTCCAAGCCTGTATAGGCTGTTCACAAGAAGGAAAACGAAAACAAAAAATGATGAGTTAATTAAAACATTTAATTTTCTATGCATATAATTGAAAGTTTAATTTCCCATAGGACGCATTTCCCGTTTCCATTCATTTGTATTGATTGATGTACGAAACAAAAACTCAAATATAAAATTTGGAAGAGTTCAATATTTTTAAACGGTTGTTAAAATGTTGTGTTAGGGATACTTAGGAGATCAATGCAATATATACATTTGTTATATGAGATTCAAATAGTTATTTTGAGTTTGTACGACTTCATACCACATAATATAAAAAGGGAAATAAATCAAAGGGGAGAGATCAATGCCCAAATCTCAAAGGTTGAAACAGAATATTTTAGCAGAACAAGTTGAAAAACAATAAATGCGATGTTTTGAGTTGGGCGTGTTAATCATAGTTCTCCAAGAAATGTACATGTACAACACTTATAATTGAAGGACAAGTATTTATTTTAGATTCCTGTATGTATTCATATATGTGTGTATTGTATATTTATTATAAAAATACACTGTATATAAATAGTAGTAGTAGTAGTAGTATTAAAGGGTAAGAAAAATGGAAGATGATGTGGATAGATACTTTACGAAAAAAAAGGTAAAAACGTCCTTTATCTTTCCAAAAATTTCAAATCCGTCCTTTTTCTATTTTATTACCGATTTAGTCCGCTACAAATGCTAATTATGTTCAGATCAGTCCTTTTTTCACTAATTATATTCTAATTGTTGACGTGGCAAGGGTTTTAATTTAAACCTGACACGTGTGCATAATATTAGTCCTTTTTCTTTTATATTTTGCCAATTCAGTCCTAAATTTTTATTTTGTTCAATTTAGTCCTCTACCCCAATCACTCATTTTTATATTAATTGGCCTCAAACCTTTCAAATTATTTCATTTTAGGCCCAGAACCTTAAATTTTTTATTATTACTAATACATTTATCAAATAAATGCCCAACATACTTCCGTAAATAAAATTAAATACCAAACCTCATACATTGGGTTTGACCGCCTTGTTACCGGGTCTTTGAAGTTCCGAATTTTACGGACTCTCTCTAACCACCCGACCGTAACGATGGTTCATTGGTTCTGGTTTCCTTCAGCAACAATCAGCACAATCATACTTTGTGGACAATAAAATTCAAGCTATTTTTTTAATATTTTTAATAATATTAATATTTTTCAATAAAACCAAGGCTTCCTGTATCCATAACCTTCCAAAAATTCAAGTTAAATCATTTACTTTTAAATATTGCTACATCCTAAGGTAGGACGCAAAGTAAGATTCTGTTGATTGTTACTGAAGGAAACCAAAACCAATGAACAATCGGTTGCGGTCGAGTGGTTATTAGAGAGAGTTCGTAAAATTCCGGTACTTGAAAGATCCGATAACAAAGCAGTCGAACCCAATATATGAGGTTTGGTGTTTAATTTTATTTATGGAAGTATGTTGTGCATTTATTTGATAAATGGATTAGTAATAATAAAAAATTTAAGGTTCTGGGCCTAAAATGAAATAATTTGAAAGGTTTGAGGCCAATTAATATAAAAATGAGTAATTGGGGTAGAGGACTAAATAGAACAAAATAAAAGTTTAGGACTGAATTGGCAAAAGATAAAAGAAAAAGGACTAATATTATGCACACGTGTCAGGTTTAAATTAAAACCCTTGCCACGTCAGCAATTAGAATATAATTAGTGAAAAAAGGACTGATTTGAACATAATTAGCATTTGTAGCGGACTAAATCGGTAATAAAATAGAAAAAGGACGGATTTGAAATTTTTGGAAAGATAAAGGACGTTTTTACCTTTTTTTCCGATACTTTACTTGAGCATGGAGAAAACTGAACAAACAAAAATGGGACCCACGCACTAACGATTTCTGATGCACAAAGAGAACTGTTTTTTTCGCTAAACTCTAAAAGAAAACTGTTGATCAACCCCGATTTTTTTTTTTTTTAACCAAATGTGAGAATTCAAACTATTATACAAATTATAAAGGTTAGAATTAGATTATAAGGGAATGAGAATTGACTTAGAATGTCATGTTTCTTGTCTTTCAATCATATAAGTTGAGGGTTCGATTCCCATTCGGCCCCCTATCCCTTCCTTTTATCTTATTTGTAATTTGTGTAGCTTGGGCTTCCACACACCTTTGCGACATACATGTGTCAGTTTTACCAAAAAGAAATGTTAAATAACAAATAAATAAAGATCGAGTGGAAATCGACCCATTTGCTAATCCTATATATTTTAAGATTCAATTAGTAATTAGTAATTCATAGGATTTTAACTAAATTAATTAATAGTTTATATTATAAATATATACTTATGTTATTTAATGTAATGGGTTGCCATTTTGATAAACGATTAATCCAGTATACATTATATTTTAAAATTAAATTTAATAATAAGAATATAATTTTAATATAAAATTAATAATTTATATTGTAAATCCATGTGTATAAATATTTTGGGTGGATACCTGATATCCTCAGCCCACATTAAGTTCAAAACTAATAACTCCCATAGAATCTGTGGGCATTGAAGGATTGTCTCTCCCTACATGCACAAAGAGATTATAAATATGATATGAGAATGAGATTTTCTAATGAAACAAATGACAATCACAAAATTATGTCCCCACATCACCTTTATATACATCACAAAAAAAATCACTTAGATACTTCACATAACTATATTACACATCGCAAAACAACCTACCCGATACTATACGTATTCTACCACTATCTCACCGTTTTTGTCAATGATGAGTTTTTGGTACTATTCACAGTTTAATTTTGATTCGAATTTTTATCATAGTTATGTAGAGAAAACATAGTCAAGTGAGATATTGTTAGATTCGTCTAATCTTGTAGTTTTAAATAATTAACTTTTATAACTTTTTATTGTACGAAATTGAAGTTATTAACCGTACGGGAGGCTCTGCAATAAAAAGAATGTGACGAAGTATAATCCGTCACTAACTCCTTACAAAATTCCGATGTACGTACTCACAACTGAGCTCCCTCCTGTCCTCGTAATCTGAAATATTCCTCATTATCTGGTCCTCCTCCTGCCACGTGTACACGAATTGAATCACTCAGTGGGCCCACCAGACCGACCGCCACTCGCCCCTGGTCCCCACTCGGTTAACACTACACACATACTACTACTATTTGTGTGCATTCATTATCCTCGTCTATACATAACAACGTTATAATTACTTGTAATTATGCAGACATCTAACATCTACTTTACACATGTATTTTTATTCGCGATTATAAATGATAATGATCATCATGATTTTAAATTGCTTGTTTACACTACAAGGATATTCTTTTCCCACACATATTTATAGTCCACAAATTAAATCGAAGTTAAGAGGACTCATAGTTTAATCATTTTAAAGACGTTGTTGGACTTAATAGAAATATTAGTAATTGATCATTCTACTGTTTTCCTTCAAGTTTTTGGCTTCATACCGAATCCACATCAATTGATCAAACTCAGTGCGGCCTAAAGTTCCTCTTCTACTGATGTATGTACAGTTGATCATAAAATATATAGTAAATAATTTTATAGGACGACATGCAAAACAGTGCTGCTGTAGAAATAATATTTGTTTTTATAGGAATTAGGAAGAAATCAACGGGAATTATGTGGAATTCTATTCTAAGATCCGACAAGAGTTGCCCGAATCTTACAAGCACTTTATCGGAACACGAAAATTATTAGACCCCTAAACAACATCAATTATTGATTAGCAAAGAAAATGTTTAAAAAAAAATGCTATCAAGATGTGGAGATATTAAAGTACCTAAATAGAGTTTCTTAATACTATGGTGGGTTAGGGTACGGTCCAAAGACAAAAGATTCTTGAAAAGAATATTTATGTATATATACACACACACACACTAGCCATAGAAAATTAAAACCACTTAGCTGGAACTTGGGTATAATTAATTAATTATATAGGATAGGAGTATATTATTCTGATAGTGTGGAGCTTAAGTCAAATTAAAAACATGCCTATAGGAATATGGGTAACATTAATTAATTTAGACAATGATTAATTCGTTTATTTTATCCACCAATCAAGTGGATTGATTTGTTCTCAAGTTTAGCATATTCGTTTGACAAAAGGACAACTAAAACCTATACAAACTAGTACTGATTATTAGTGTAATTGCCAACTTACCAATTATATTATGGGAATTCATTTTTTTCTTTGATTTATTGAGAATTGAATAATTGAACGCGACTATAGTGTTAATGCTGAGTAGTGTTACGTGGCATAATTTTAAAATGCATGTCCATGGTTTAACAAATTAATCCCAAGTGTGATACACTTGTCCACAATTTAAGTTATGATCATTGTGACTAAGCCATGTACTTACCTCTATAAAAGGGAGATGTAATTGTCTTGATGAAAGTAATAACATTCAATCAATACTCCTTCCATCTCTCTAGGTCTCTCACTTATTTTCTACAACATACATATATTCCTTGTTTTACTACCTTTTATTACTATCCATCCACTACAACTAGTATCAAGTTCTATATTACCACAACATAGTATTATAGAGCATATAGGTCACATATATATTTTCTACAACACGTTATCAGCACGAGGAGACTCTGCCAGAGTTCTGCCAAAATTTAGGTATAACTTTTATCCCTACTTTTCAATAATATTATGACTAACCTTGCAAAACAGGAATTTATCCCGTTATTGGTTTCTGGGGACAACTATATGTCCTGGGCACGGGATGTAAAAATGCATCTGGCATCTATGGGGCTGGAAGATACTATTGCCCCCGATAAAAAACCATCAAGCCAGGATAAGGCAAAAGCCATGATCTTTTTGTGCCACCATATTGATGAATCGTTGAAACTTCAATATGTGACGTTGGAATCCCCACTTGAATTGTGGCTGAAATTAAAAGAAAGATATGATCATTTAAAAATGACGGTGCTGCCAAAAGCCCGAAATGAATGGCATAATCTGAGGCTCCAGGACTATAAAACAGTCCGAGAATACAATTCGGCGATGTTTCGAATCACATCGCAACTGACTCTTTGTGGAGAAAAAATTACAGAATCTGATATGTTGGAAAAAACCTTCTCCACATTCCATGCCTCACAAATGGTCCTACAACAACAGTACCGGGAACGTGGTTTTCAAAAGTATTCTGAACTTATCACATGCTTACTTTTGGCCGAGCAAAACAGTGAATTGCTGCTAAAAAATCATGAATCTAGGCCAACTGGTGCTGCTCCATTTCCTGAAACAAATGCCACTGAAACAGAAAATCAAGTGTGGGATCGTGGGTATCGACGTAATCAAAATTATCGTGATAGAAATCGGGATCGTGGCCGTGGTAGACCCGAATCGTCTGGAAGAAACAGATATCGTAATAAGCCTCGATTTGAATCCAATCGCCGAAATGACAATAGGAGGCATTACAAATCGCAGCCAAGATTCAATACACAAAAAGACAAGAACAATGATGAACCGTGTGATCGTTGTGGTATTAAAGGTCATTGGGCCCGGGTCTGCCGAACAGCTAGCCACTTAGCTGAATTATATCAGGCTTCGAAAAGAAAAGAACGATCCGATCCCGAGACACATCACGCAACACGCGACGATACATTTGATGATGTTTTGAATGACGATATTACCCATTTGGAAGCTGATGATTTTATTGGTGGCACAAACTGAAAAAATGAAAAGAATGGTTGCACATTTTGTATTTTGCCTTATGATGTATTTTGGTATTTTGCTCTCGTTTTGTATCCCCCGTTTTATAATGTATTTTGCAATGGTTATGTTTATATAATATGACTGATGTTTTTATTATCTTGTGAAATGTTAAAGAAATGGATGGCCAAGCTAAAAATGAAATCTGCCTCATTGACAGTGCAACAACGCACAGTATTTTGAAAAGCAAAAGCTTTTTCTCCCATTTAAAATTGGGAAAGACCGCAGTAAAAACTATAAGCGGTAATGAAAATTGTATTGAAGGCTCTGGAAGAGCAATTATATTTCTCCCTAAAGGGACAAAATTGGCAGTTGAAAATGCCCTATATTCAAGCAAGGCTCGAAGAAACTTGCTAAGTTTTGGTGATATTCGAAAAAATGGATATCACGTGGAAACTCTAAATGAGGCAGGAAATGAATATATTTTACTTACCCAAACAATCAATGGTGAAAAATTTATCAATGAAAGGCTGCCATCTTTGACCTCCGGATTATATTATACAAAAATTCATGCCGGAGAAGTACATAACCTAGTAGGCTTAAAGGCTACTAGTGAATTTATAACCTGGCATGAAAGGCTTGGACATCCAGGCAGCGTAATGTTGAGGCGGATAATTGAAAATTCCAGTGGCCATAAATTAAATAATAAAATGATTCTGAATCCAAATGAGTTTACATGTGTTGCTTGCTATCAGGGAAAGTTAATTACCAGGCCATCTCTAGCTAAAGTGGGAATTGAATCCCCTGCATTTTTGGAAAGAATTCAAGGCGATATATGTGGACCAATAGATCCACCATGCGGACCATTCAAATATTTTATGGTACTAATTGATGCATCAACAAGATGGTCCCATGTCTGTCTATTGTCAACTCGCAATCTAGCCTTTGCTAGGCTACTGGCGCAAATTATAAAATTACGAGCACAATTTCCTGATTATTCAATAAAGAAAATACGCCTTGACAATGCTGGAGAATATACATCACATGCATTCGATGACTATTGCACATCTATTGGTATTAGTGTAGAACATCCAGTTCCGTATGTGCATACGCAAAATGGCCTGGCTGAATCATTAATAAAAAGATTGCAATTAATTGCAAGACCTTTATTGATGAAGTCTAAACTCCCTGTCTCTGCTTGGGGACATGCTATATTACATGCAGCAGCACTAATAAAAATAAGGCTGACGAGCTATCATAACTACTCCCCTACTCAAATTATAACCGGAAAAGAGCCCAATATTTCTCATTTACGAATTTTTGGGTGTGCGGTATACATACCAATAGCACCACCCCAACGGACAAAAATGGGACCTCAAAGAAGATTGGGCATATATGTCGGGTATGAATCACCATCAATTATCAAATATCTTGAACCAACAACGGGTGATCTCTTTACTGCGAGATTTGCAGATTGCCATTTTGACGAATCACATTTCCCGACATTAGGGGGAGGAAGTGATCAACTGAAAAAGGAAATTTCATGGAAAATACCACTCGATATCAGTGATCCTCGTACAAAACAATGTGAATTAGAAGTTCAAAGAATTGTGCATTTGCAAAGAATTGCAAATCAATTACCTGATGCTTTCAATGATGCTGCGAGAATTACAAAATCTCATATTGCAGCAGCAAATGCACCAGCTAAAATGAATGTACCCGATGGGCAAATTCCAAGTGCTAATGAATCTGCTCCACGACATAAGCGTGGCAGACCGCTGGGTTCCAAAGATAAAAATCCACGAAAGAAAAGAATTATGCAAGTGGATGATGAAAAACCTGAAGAGGTAATAAACTCAACTTTTGAAGAAGTTGATGCTGAAAATGCTAATCCAGAAGAAAGTGAAACTATTGAAACTGCCTTCAATTATATCACTTCTGGAAAATATTGGAACCGAAAAGAAATCAAAGTTGATCAAGCATTTGCATACAATGTAGCACTTGAGATGATGAAAAATGACGAGGATCCTGAACCAAAATCAGTTGATGAATGTCGACAAAGGGATGATTGGCCAAAATGGAAAGATGCAATTAAATCAGAATTGGATTCACTGAACAAAAGAAAAGTATTCGGCCCTATAGTTCAAACACCTGAAAATGTAAAACCAATTGGCTATAGATGGGTGTTTGTGAGAAAAAGAAATGAAAATAATGAAATTGTAAGATACAAAGCAAGGCTTGTAGCCCAAGGATTTTCCCAAAGACCGGGAATTGATTTTGAGGAAACATATTCCCCGGTTATGGATGGGATAACGTTCAGGTACCTTATGAGCCTGGCAGTACGAGAAAAACTTGAAATGAGACTAATGGATGTCGTTACTGCCTACTTATATGGCTCATTGGAAAAGGATATCTATATGAAAATACCTGAAGGGTTTAAATTACCTGAATCTTATAACTTAAAACCCAGAGAAACTTTTTCCATTAAATTACAAAAATCACTTTATGGGCTCAAGCAATCAGGCCGAATGTGGTACAACCGCCTCAGCGAAAGCTTAATAAAAGAAGGTTATATAAATGACCCTGTATGTCCTTGTGTCTTTATAAAGAAAAATGGGTCAGAATTTGTAATCATTGCAGTTTATGTTGATGATTTGAATTTAATTGGAACTCCTGAAGAGCTGAAAATGGATGTTGAATATCTGAAAAAGGAGTTCGAAATAAAGGACTTCGGAAAAACAAAATTTTGCCTTGGTTTACAAATTGAGCATTTAGAAAAAGGTATATTTGTTCATCAATCAACTTATACCCAAAAGATATTGAAACAATTCCGAATGGATTATGCTCATCCGTTGAGTAATCCAATGGTCGTGCGGACACTTGATCCTATAAAGGATCCATTCAGGCCAAAAGAAGAAAATGAAGAACAACTTGGCCCAGAGATACCATATTTAAGCGCAATTGGCGCGTTAATGTATCTTGCTAATAGCACGCGGCCTGATATCGCGTTTGCTGTTAATTTACTTGCAAGATTTAGTTCTTGCCCTACTCGACGACATTGGAATGGCATAAAGCACATCTTTCGCTATCTCCGGGGAACAATTGACCTTGGGTTATTTTACTCAAAAGATTCTCGACATGAATTGATCGGCTTTGCCGATGCAGGATATTTGTCAGACCCACACAAAGCCAAATCTCAGACAGGCTATATCTTTACGTGTGGAGGAACTGCTATCTCATGGAGATCTATGAAACAAACACTAACGGCTACTTCATCAAACCATGCCGAAATATTAGCAATCCATGAGGCTAGTCGAGAATGCTTTTGGTTGAGGTCAATAACCCAACATATATTGAAAAATTGTGGTTTAATCTTTGAAACAAAGATTCCCCCAACTATTTTATTTGAAGATAATTCGGCTTGTATAGCCCAATTGAAAGGGGGTTATATAAAAGGAGATAGGACTAAACATATTTCACCAAAATTCTTCTATACTCATGATCTTCAAAAGAATGGTGAAATTGATGTGCAGCAAATTCGATCAGATGAGAACTTAGCGGATCTATTAACCAAGGCATTGCCAACTACGATACTCGAGAAGCTCGTGAAGAAAATTGGGATGCGACGGCTTCGAGATTTGAAATGATTCCCAAATCAGGTGGAGAAATAAACACAAGAATATTGTACTCTTTTTCCTTCACTAGGATTTTTTTCCCATAGGGTTTTTTCCTAGTAAGGTTTTAACGAGGCATATTCTTCGTGTAATGGACATGCAAGGGGGAGTGTTACGTGGCATAATTTTAAAATGCATGTCCATGGTTTAACAAATTAATCCCAAGTGTGATACACTTGTCCACAATTTAAGTTATGATCATTGTGACTAAGCCATGTACTTACCTCTATAAAAGGGAGATGTAATTGTCTTGATGAAAGTAATAACATTCAATCAATACTCCTTCCATCTCTCTAGGTCTCTCACTTATTTTCTACAACATACATATATTCCTTGTTTTACTACCTTTTATTACTATCCATCCATTACAACTAGTATCAAGTTCTATATTACCACAACATAGTATTATAGAGCATATAGGTCACATATATATTTTCTACAACAAGTAGCATATTATTTCGGATATGTTGCAGACATAAAAGCTAAGTAGTCCGGCACAATACAAACAGGAACTCTTTTCACTGCTTTTTAACCTTATTTAACGCACATTTTATGAGCTTTATCAAAAAATTACTTATAGTAGAATTACTCCAGAGTTAGCATTCTTAATTCTGAAATTTTTATAAAATGATTACCAAGAAAAAAAATATATATTAATGGGATAATTAGTTTATTTCACTTATTTTAAGTCATGTTCAGGGGTATCATAAATGTAACCCTATTGACTGAAATTAAATTAAATAATCCTATACTTGAAAGTGATATACTACATCAATTCAATTCATAACACATCAACTTAAATGAATATGTAAGAGAATGCGCCTTGAATAAACTGGCCTTTGGCCCTCAATTTCTTCCTGAAAAAAAAAATATATATTTTTATTTTTTGCTATAATGGGAAAATGAGTCATTATAATAATAGTGTATATAGCTGCAGGCATATAGCACAAAGCTGTAATATATCGACTAACAAGAATTCGTACATATGGCTTGATTGTTAGCCAATATCTTGGCCTTATTGTAATACCTGAAAATTAGCTATGTTGATAATACTTTTCTAAAAAAAAAAATCAATTGAGTTGGAGAATAAATTATTATTTTCAGGATGGAGGTTTGTTCGAAAGAAATGGATTATTTTCCAAGGGTAATATCGAATGATACATAATTATTTTCCGAGGGAAAAGTAATCACTACAAGAAAAATGAGGATTACCGACCCCAATTACCGACCCACAAAGTGCGGGTCGGATTTACCGACCCCAGCACCGATCCCAGCTGGGGGTCGGTAATTTTTTTGACCGTTATGGGGTCCCCCTGCAGTTGGCAACCAAATCACCGACCACATTTTTTGTGGTCGGTGATACCGACCCCATTACCGACCCCATTTGGGGTCGGTAATCTAGGGATTAAAATCCCCAAATCGGGGATACAGAATACGAAAACAGAACATACTCTCCTCCTCCCTCCACTCGACTCCGACCCCAACTCCACCGCCGACCACCGCCAGCGTGCCGCCGCCCGTCGTCGCCGGTCCCCGACCACCGTCTCGCCGCCGCCGCCACAGTTTCTCCGCCGGAAAGAGCTTCAACCGAGGCCTTTCGAGGCTTGCGGTTCCAAGTCTTTTTCCACCCGAAACATATTCTCCATTCCATTCGTGTAGTAATCGAAGGTACTCGATTGGCTATTTCTTCACTTTTAATCCATTCGTTTGTTGTTATTTTTGGATTGTTTGAAGATGTGCTTTGTTTTTTTCCTTGGTAGATCCTTCTATATTATGGCATATGTTGTTTAACTTGAGATTGGTATATTTGTATTGTCGTAATCTATAATGTCATATTTGTGCGATTGCTTATCCAAATTTGCAAAAAAATAATTTTCGGGTTGTAATGTATAGGGCAGCGGCTGTTTCGGGCTCATACAAACTCATTTTTTGAAATTTCGAAATTATAGGCACATAGTTAGAAAGGTCTCGTCGAGTAGATGAATTTTGATATATGATATGCTCAAATTGGACTTCGTATGAGAAAGTTATATGATTTTTAAGAAACTTATGTCTTGTTGAAGTTGAAATTGGTATGGTGTACATGCCTGCACAGTTATATGTCTTGAGAATGTTATATGATTCTAAAGTGCATGTGTTTTTTGAGTTTGGTATTAATTTAGAACTTGGTATATCAATTTTTTTTGAATTTTTGATGTTGTTTTTCTCATGTCGTATTGAAGTAGATGTTATTGGAGTGGAAAGTGCATGTGTTGGTATAATTGGACTCTATGATGTGGAATGAGACTTAGTTCTTGAGTGTTGGAGTTGAAGTAGAATTGTTGGAGGTGTAATAGAATGAATTTTTGGATTAGATGTGGTATTGGATTCCTTGAATCAATTATAAAAAACTATTTTTTGAAGACACATTTAGGAGCCACTCAATATTCGTATTTTTTGAATTAGGTGTGTGCAAAGTGACAATGAATCAAAATTGTCGTGTTGTCATTCTAACAAAATATAATTAGTAATATAATTTCAACGATACAATTCTAATTTCATTTAGTAATAATATGAACATATACAATAAGTCATATCTAATTGTTTAGTTGAAGAAATACAATATCTCAAAGTTAACGAACAATATCTCAAATTAGTTTCATTCTGTGTCGTATTCCCATATTCGTAGGTGATGGATCGGAGTTGGATGTACCGCTCCCGTCGTGAAATTGGAGTAGTGACATCCGAATTTACTAATGGAGTAGAATTATTTATACGTATGTCTCATGGAAACCCAGATGTCGATAGGGCCCAGGGAAAATTAAGGTGTCCATGTGGTAAGTGTAGGAACAAGTGCTATCTACCTGATGATGACATCAAGTACCATCTATAAAAATATGGTTTTGTCCCTAACTATGAAAGGTGGACGTGTCATGGAGAAGTGCACCAATTTGAACGATACGACGATGCTGGTGCGGGAGCCCCATCAGTCGATGCACCTGAGGATACTTATTTACAAATGGTTTACGAGGGAATGGGATTTGGTATGCCCGACACTACAGCACATGACGAAGAAGGTGAACCTAGGCCACCCGAGGAACCAAATCCAGAAGAGAGACTGTTTTACCGTATGTTGGAGGCGGCAGACAAAGATTTGTGGCCTGGGTGCAAGAAAATGACTTTGCTGTCAACAATAGCAAGGTTATTAAACATTAAGGCCGAACACAACTTATCGGAGCGGTGCTTCGATACGTTGTGCCAACTAATCATTGATTTGCTTCCCGAGGATAATGCTATGGTTAAGAACTTCTACGAGGCAAAGAAACTACTTGAGGGATTGGGGCTACCTGTTGAGAAGATAGATTGTTGTGAGAATAGGTGTATGTTGTTTTGGCGTGAAAATGCTACATTAGAGAATTGCAGGTTCTGTGACAAACCGCGGTATCGGGAAACGAATTCCAATTCACGGATCGCACGGAAATATATGTTCTACTTCCCACTTAAAAACCGATTAAAAAGGTTGTATGCATCGGAGGCGACAGCGGGACATATGACTTGGCATGTCGGACACCGGCATGATATTGTAGGAGAGATGTGTCATCCTTGTGACTCGAAGGCATGGAAAGACTTTGATACAATTCATCCAGAATTTGGGTCGGAGGGGCGAAATGTGCGCTTGGGACTTTGTACGGACGGTTTCCAACCTTTTGGACAGTCGGGATCTCAATACTCATGTTGGCCAGTAATTTTAACCCCATATAACCTTCCTCCCGGTATGTGCATGAAAGATGAATACATGTTTCTCACGTGCATAATTCCTGGGAAATCAAGCCCAAAACAGGGGATCGATGTCTTTTTACAACCCTTAATAGCCGAGCTTTTGGAGTTGTGGGATATTGGGATCACAACATACGACAGAAATACAAAACAAAACTTTCAGATGAAGGCAGCGTTGATGTGGACCATTGGAGACTTCCCGGCTTATTCTATGATTTCTGGTTGGAGCACGTATGGGAAATATGCCTGCCCAGTTTGTATGGAGGAAACAGAATAGATACGCCTTAGAGAGGGTGGCAAACAGTCGTGGTTTGATGCTCACAGGAAGTTCCTCTGCCTTCAGATCATCCTTATAGGATTGATAAGTCCAAATTTACAAAGGATCGGGAGGAACACAGATTGGCTCCAAGGTACAAGAGCGGCGACGAAGTGTTGGAAGACATAGAAATGCATGGTCTACGTCGAGTAACTGAATTAAGAGGAGCTGAGGAGAATGCAGTAATCAGTAAGACTTGTGGCTGGAAAAAACGGAGTATATTCTGGGATCTACCTTATTGGAAAACAAATTTGGTTCGACACAATCTTGATGTAATGCACATTGAGAAGAATGTGTTTGAAAATGTTTCCAACATAGTCATGTATGTTCAGGGGAAGACAAAGGATAATGCGAAGGCACGTGAGGACCTCGTGGGGCTGTGTAATCGGCCTGAACTGCATAGGGACAGTCGTTCCGGCCGATATCCTAAAGCCGTTTATACAATGGATAAGGAGAGGCGTGATGTATTTTTGAGGTGGGTTGCAGGGTTAAGGTTTCCCGATGGATGCGTATCGAACCTGGCAGATGCATAGACATGAATAAACATCGAATGTTTGGAATGAAAAGTCATGATTGCCATATCTTCTTACAGCGTCTACTACCGATAGGATGGTGGGATTTGCTTCCCAAGGGTGTTTGGGAACCGATCACAGAACTAAGCAATTTTTTCTGTACCCTGACTGCGAAAACACTTACAATAGAAGACTTACAGAAATTGGAGACCGATATTCCAGTCGTTCTATGTAAGTTAGAAACGATATTCCCCCCGGCATTCTTCGACTGTATGGAACATCTTCCCATCCACTTACCTTACGAAGCAAGGATTGCCGGTCCTGTTCAGTTCAGGTGGATGTATCCTTACGAGAGGTAAATGAAACAATGTATATTTTTTGTACCACTTCATACTTAATATATGTTTCTTCATATTCAATATAATTCTTGTTTTTCTTAGGTATTTGAATCGGTTGAAAAGAACCGTGCGCAACAAAGCACATGTTGAAGGTAGTATTTGCAACGCATATATGGTGCGGGAGGCCTAATTTTTTGCTCTCATTACTTTGAGAAGCATGTGTTCATCCGAGGTAGGAATGTGCCAAGGAATGATGATGGTGGCTTACAAAATTTTGATGCACGCCTGCCTAGTGTATTCAAACACGCAGGACGTCCCCAAGGAAAGTCGAAGAAGAGGCGTTTGACAGAAGTAGAAGTGAAAGCCATCCATATTTATCTAATCTTAAACTGCATCGAGATGCAACCATATATCGAGTAAGTTCATTCAACAATATTAGATTGTATTCATTTTTTAGTAACTGCACCTTTTGGAATATATGACAAATAAACTAAATTCATATTTATTTTAGCGAATTCACGGCTAAATTGCTGGAGGAACGCCCTGGGATAGGTGGTCCGGAGCTTTGGTTAGCACAATCTGCGGAGTTTCCAAAATGGTTTGAGGAATACGTGACAACAAATCCCCCCGACAATCCATGCATAGCTCACGTTGCACAAGGCCCACTTCTGGTTGCTACATCGTATCCTATGTACTTTATTAATGGGATGAAATTTCACACAGAATCCCACGGTGGGCACAGAGCGACATACAACAGTGGTGTATGATCAAGTCGGAGAACCAAGGAGACTATTATGTATAATCGAGGAGATTATAGTCATAGAGTACCCCTGCGTTGCCTATTAAGCAAACAACCTTCTTCAAATGCAGATGGTTTGACCCACGTGAAGGAATTGGGACACGCACTCACCCCAACTACAAACTTGTGGAAATTGATCATTCTAGATCTTTGAACGTATACGAACCTTTCATCTTTTGCTAATCAGGCAGAACAGGTGTGCTACGTACCCGTTCCCAAACATTAGACCGGTTGCGAGCCGGAAGAGTGAGTGGTTGACGGTGTGTAAAGTCAAACCGAGAGGTGTAATAACAGTTAGCCCCATTAGTAGAAGTGGATGCGTTCCAAGTCGATGCCCCAGAACAACTTGGCCTAGAATCTACAACCATTACGGCCTCGCGACAGGGCCTAACAGACGACGACGTTCAATATGTTGAACTTCAGCAGGATGAGAGTAGTGATTCAGATTCATCGATAGGCACTGATTCCAACTCAAATGATTCTGATCCGGATGATCCATCACAGGAGACTTCGGATGAGGATTTTCAAGTTTGAAATGTGATCTACCTAATTGCTAATCTTATTAAGATTCAAAATGTATATCTTATTTGAACTTAATTGTAAAAGTAGCAACTAATGATAAATAAATTTTGCAGATGTCAGGACGAGGGACGTGGTGCGTCTTCTAGGACGCCCAGTGGGTCAGGATCGGGATCCAGATCTGGTGGTTCGGGGACCCCGCACAGGGTCACAGGGCCTCAGCTTCAGACAGCTATCCGAGCGGCGATGGAGGACTGATGCTTTTCGAACGCAGGTATTTGTGATATAAATTTAAAAAAATCATGGCATGGTCTAAACTACATTTCGATGTTAACTCTATATATTAGCCTGGACTACTCATATTTGATCTGTTATAACACAGTTGTAGCAAATGGCTCACAGGAGCAACCCAGTGATATACCGGAGACATCTTCTCCGTCCCAGAGACTCCTATGCCTCGCACTCCAGGTACTACGTATACAGATTAAGTGTTTCGTTATATTCTAAAGACACAAAATGTTATATTATTTAACAGGTTCGATGGGATCTGCATCTGGGGCTGCTTCCGGTGCACAGCAGGCACCTCCTGCTGCCCAGATTGGAGCAGAAAGGATCTTGGTTGAGCCCCAGATCGGATGGGGTGTAAGTGATTTACGTTTTAAATTTTTTGGGTTTCTTGTTTAATTAGAATCGTTGCGTAACATAGAAATTTTGTCATATAAGATGGATTTCACGAACGCCCTGGTCTGGAAGATCACATATATTTACCCCATGCGTGCTGACATGAATGGGATTAGTCGGGGAAAGGTCTCCCGGGAAACCAAGGACTTCTACTGGGGCGGAGTTTAAGGTATTATACAACTTTAGAAGATATTATATGTTCCATCATTGTTGTATGCATCTTGATCCAAATTAACATGCAGAAACGTAGCACCGGTGGGCCCCCCAGCACGCTCTGGCTGTGAGGAAGGAGTGGGAGAAGAAGAATATTGCTCGGCTACTGTCTAGCATTAATTTTACATTTAATTTCAACATATAACATAAATTGACTGCACCGTTTGAATATTGCTAGGTATAAAGGATTACACCTAGACATACGAAAGAATAAGAAGGCGTACCCCGGCGGATGAGTTGGTTGCACAGAATTGAGTCGGAATTTGGGAGTCGGCCGGCCTTCAAGGAGAAGTCAAAACGGGGGAAAGTTGAACCGACGCCCGGGGACAGGAGCATGCACCGGCCCTCCGCCACACATACAGCGGGCACGAAGTCTCATCTGGCCACTGCCGATAAGCTGGTATGCTTCTCGTTAACGTTCTTCACCTATTTGTATAAAATGAAGACTTATATTGTGCAAAATTTGTGCAGTCTGCTGATCGTAACAGGCCTATATCCATCTTCACGAGCTTCATGAGCACACACATACGAGGGGACACGAAAAGGATAAGTAGGTCCACACCGACGTCAGAGCGACTTCATGTATATCTACAAAACTTCATCGATTAAAATATAGACTCAATTCACTACGTTGACACTAAATTATCTTCTTCCACTTGTATTGCAGGACCAATTCAATGCTGTCTCTACACAGTTGTCAAAGAACCCCAACATTGGGCCTAACTTCGAACCCGGATGCCGTCTTCGTCGATGTCGCGTGTGGCCCCCGACAGAAGGGGGAATATATATGGTATAGGCTCTATGGCCAGATCGATTAGGCGGCCAGCCCCTGTTGATTCCACACCTCCTCCCCCATCTGGGTATGTCACACAGGAGTAGTTTGATGCTGCACTTGAGAGGATTGAGTGGTTGTCACAAGAGCATATGAGCATGGCCGAGCAGCTGGAGCGGGTACTTGGAGTTCGGAGGCCTCGTTTCCCCAGACGATGGAGGATGGGAATGATGGCTTGGGTGGAGGTGGCCTGGGTGTTCACTGATTCCATTTCTCTATTTGGTTAGTATGATATTTTGTCCTCGTTTCAAAAGTTACAAGTGAATAGACCGTCTGGACTTGGTTTTATTGATGTTGGATGTTGGGATTTAGGTAGACTTGTTGTTGGAGTTGGTGGCAAACTAGATTACATTTGTGTGGATATTTTGGATGTTCGAAGTTTGATATTAAGACTCGTTGTTTTAAAATTTGTCAAATTTGTGTAACAATGGAACAGTTGAGGAGTATATAAGTTGCATTTGTTCATGTTTGTAATGTAGTGGATGTGGTTGAAATTGGCTTATTGTTTTGTTGGAATTAACTTGATTTGTGGCAGCAGGGATTGACTGTCAAAACACAGCCATTTCTGTCACAATTCAGTTGGGTACCCGACCCCCACTACCGACCACATGGTGGTCGATTAGAACTACCGACCCCATTACCGATCCAAATGGGGTCGGTAATCCCAGGACCAAGAGGTCCCAGGTGGGGTCGGTAAATTTACCAACCACTAGGTGGTCCGGTGACCTGGGTCGGTATACTACCGACCCCAAGAAACTGTGGTCGTCTTGAATCACCTACCAAGAAATTACCGACCCCACTTTGGGGTCGGTAACCGGCTGGACAGACCCCGTCATCAAACCTGGTTCCCGACCCCAATTTGGGGTCGGTAATCCCCTTTTTTCTTGTAGTGAATTTAACAAGTATATTTTTCAAGGGAAAATATTTTATCAAATAAGGGTGAATACAGTTAGGTATTTTATTTTCTAACAACTTTTATATTAAATATAGTTAATTTTATTTTAACATAAAATCATTAGAGTCATACATGTAGTAACATCATGCTCCTATTCCATAGATTCTGAGTTTGAACTTATCATCTATATAGAAGATTTTTCTCTTATTTTTAATGTAAGATATTAAGTAACGATTTAAGTGGTACAATTAACCAAAGCAGCTCAAGAAAATAAATGGTATAATAAAGCATTTCAGCTCAATAAAATGCCAATTAAAGTGTACCAAGATGTGAAGGACGTGTATTTGCCTTGATAAGACTAGTAATTTGAAGTCTAGACAATAAAAAATAATAATATATCAATAATAATAATGTTAGCATGGGAATTTAATTTAGTATAGCTCAAATAAAAGAATAGTACCGATACACTATATATATGTAGGTTGGCAAGTACTTAATTTCCTGATGACACAAGAGGGACACGAGATGGTAGAAGGACACCATGCACATATGTGTGCTCCATGCAAATATAGTAGCTAAGGTGAGTAGCAAACCTACGTATAGGACTTAATTTAAAAAATTAAGAAAACTCACAGCCAGAGCCCTATAATTACTGGGCTTCATATCTCCATTCCGAACATCGATTCACAGAGAACAAATTTTTGAGCATACAACATTGTGTAAACAGCTTCTCTAGTGCATAGCATCGAGGGTATATAGTAGCTATCATCGGAAGAAATTGTAAGTAAATTTTTGTTCTGCGGGCTTTGTCCCAAGAGTATTTTTGCATGTCTAAATTCCTTTGTATTTTAATAATTCTAGGGTTTATTCATGCAAGTGATTTATGCAGAGGTTATGTCCCATTTATGTGTTTAATATTTTGGGCTAAGGCCCCCCCATGCATGTGAAAGATTAAATTTCAGTGTATGGCATTGTGAATTATTGAATTATTATTATGCGAGATATGCCCCAGAGGTGGATATCTTCCTGAGATATTTCGTGGGTTATCCAAGGGATTCCCATGAACAGGATTGTGTTTGACAAGGGTCTCACAGTCGTTTTTCTAGATCGCAAGGAGGCCATCCTTGTGTACTCATATTTTGACTTCGGTCATTATGAGGGCATGCTAGGTTGTGGGGGGGGGGGGGGTGGGGTCCTATGAGATACCCCGGGGTGTAGGCATCATAGTCGAGCTACATGTGGATTGAATTATTGCAACTGGTTTGACATGCCATTTACTGTTGAGTAATATTAAATTGTTTTTGTCCAAGGGACAATAATTTACTTGCTCAGCCAGTGGGGCTGATAAACTTTACTTACTCCCTTATACAGGGTTTTGATATATGTGGACCCCTACTAAGAGGCATGAGCACGGGCATGGGTGCCAGTATCACTTTTACATGGTTTTTCATTTTAATTTTTTTTATTAGCCATAAATTGCCTTTTGAATAGAAAATGATAGTTATCATATTTATAAACTCTTATATTTGACCCGAATGAAATATATTCTTTAAATTTATTTAACCGTGCTTTCATAAATTAGCTAGTAAAGTCTTATTTTTTTTTTTCTTAGGGGAGAGATATGTTATTGCCAAAGTGGACTAAGGCCACCGAGAGTTTTGGTTACATTGACACCCCAACACCACATACAAATTACAATAAAAGCAGCTATAGGGCAGGTCTATATTGCCTTAGTTGCACACAGAACCGACAGCTCAAATAAGAAGACAAGCACAAACAGAAAAAAAAAATTGTATTATATTATTCCAAAGATATATTTTTATAAATAATAAGTCAGTTTAAAGTATTGTTAGAATTAAATTTAAAAATAACCTTAGCGCTTTTCGATTAAGTCAGCAAATGCAAGGCAAATGCGAGCTTAATCGGGAGGTGTGGCGGGTAACAACCCCGGGTTCCCGTTGGTAACTTCCGCTGCAAAGCTGGGCGTGGAAACGGGGGTGTTACAAGGTGGTATCAGAGCATTGGTCAAAAATAAAAATCTTCTTGGAGTTTTAAAAAAAAATCTTTATTTTTAGAGTCGAAATCCTATTGAACTTATTGGAAGAAACAAAAAAAGTACTTCTTGCAGCTTAGGAAAATTTTAACTTAGTTTGGGATGGGACACATCGCACTTGCATTAGGCACAGTTCGTATAGTTATTATGTTTTGTAATTGCATTGTATCTATGGCAATATTGTTTGCTAGATAAGAGATAAATAATTTAAGAGATCTTAATCGAACTACAATATTTTATAAAGGGAGTCCAAGAGGGGATGACTCATAAGAAGAAAGAAATAAAAAGATTAGAGGATAGAGAGCTCTATGCTCAGAAGGCTTGATAATCGAACATGGGGATATAATCAATTCTTTGCGAGAAAAATGAGATGGTAAACTTCTTCCACCACAGTGTGATAACTGAGATCCACAACATCCCCTGTGGTAATGCCCTGAAAGTTGGGAATGCTGCCGATATGGAAAAGATAAACATATCGCTATAAATTGACACATCAGGGAAGAGAACCCTAAAGGAACTAGATGATTTATAAACCTGTAAATATCCTGCTGATAACACTTAGTGGGTTTAAAAGATTTTGCATTAGGCTTTGAAATTCTATTATCGTGCGTTGGTTCTGGCTAGTTATTTAAAATATCGACGATTATGCAGTTCGTAAATTTCTTTTGAGTACCGAAGATGTGTGATCTATCGTTTTGACTCACTAACCTCTAGACTAAGACTAGAGATTATTAACTTTAACATGGCCGATAACAACGACCATCAACAACAACTAGGCGTATTTATTGCTCTTTTTGCGGCAATCGTTTCAAAACAAGTGGAGAAAGGAGAACATCAGGAAGAAACACATGGAGATTATATAGAAATGATTAATAAATTTCAATGACCTTAATATACATCTAATAGAACCCAACTAAACTAGAAAAGTGGATTGAGTCCTTCGAAAAGCTATTCGAGGCAATAGAATGCTCTGGAGAACGTAGGATAGGAGTAGCTACATTCTTCCTAAATAACGAATACTTGGTGAAGGTTACAACAAGACCGCCAAGTTACTCGGGAGGAAACTCAAAAAGTTCGAGGGAATAATTTTACTCACTCAGCCCCAAAAAATTCCACATGT